>VXAZ01009907.1:93364-129187 GCA_013399875.1 Gymnorhina tibicen
AGCCCACTCGAAGGGAGGACCCCACTGGGAAGGCAGGATCCCACTGGAATGGCAGGACCCCACTGGGAAGGCAGGATCCCATTGGGAAGGCAGGATCCCACTGGAAAGGCAGGATCCCACTCAAAGGCAAGATCCCACACTGGATGAAACGCCTCCTGTGCAGACCCAGAGCTCTGACAGACCCCCAGTGGTGCTTAAAGTCAGCAGGAATGTTTTCCCTTCCACCTATTTGATGGGATCAAGGAATAAGGGTTTAAAAGTACAAAATTTTATCAAGCAAATGGCTCAGGGTCCGAGGACTCACCAAGGAAATTCTCTGCCTTGCATCCCCCCGTGCCTGTCGGCAGGCACTGCTCACAGAACATTGCTGAAGTGCCTCTGACAGGGAACACAGCTCCCCACACTGCACAAAGTGATCCAGGCCAGTTCCTGTCAGCACAGACACCTTTCTTGATGGGGAAGAAAGAAAAAAATCCAAATCCTGACTTAGAGTGTAAAGATAAAATGAAATTGCTCAACAGAGAGAAGAAAATCACTCTCAAAATGGAACCTTTGCTTTTCCCTTCTTTTTTTCCCTCTACGCTTGTTACTCAGTGCCAAAAGGCTCTCTTTGAATTGTCCGGTGTGTTTTGAGGAATTCTCCTCGCTCCCATCCTGGGAAATGACTTATTCATCACGCTGGGCCTGGGAATAAATTGGATCCTTCCTTGCAGTTACCGGAGTGGATTGACACAACGTGCAGAGCTACCGCAGCCCGGGGAGCATTTTCAGCCTCAGCCTCTCGTTTGCTCCCATTTCTGATCTGTCAGTTCATTAACATCAGTCAAGTGATTCCTCTTACAGCCCAGGGAATGCTGTTCTCGCTGAAGGAAAACCAGCAGTGAGTACCAAGCGTGTCAGCTGCACTGAGTTCATCAGCACTTAAAGCACCTGGGATTTGTGTTCTGGACAAGGCTGGGAGATGTTTTTCCTCAGAAGCATGTTGTCTCCGAGGAATGACCACTGAACTTCCCCTGTCGCCGGATCAGAGTCACAGAACATCCTGAGCTGGGAGGGATCCACGAGGATCATCGAATTCCGCATGATAGGATGGGAGCTGAGCTGTTTCTGAGCTCGCACATCAGCTGGGAGCATCTTGGGTAGCAACACCTGGGGTTTGGCCAAGATTTCCATGCAAAACACGAAGGTCCGTGTTTGGTTGCCTAACCTGAGATGTTTCACAGCAAACGAGTTTCCCACAGGCAGCTGAGGAGCACTTCCCAGAAATAATGCATCCCAGGCACCTCGTGGCTGGAGAACTCGGCTGCAGACGTGGGTGGCTGGAGAAGAGCCTTTTCCACAGGGGCAGCAGCTGTGGAATTCACTTCCTCCGTCAGGCAGTGGAGCAGACTGTGAAATTCAGACAGGAATGTGCTGCTTTCAGGACACAGCCCAGGCCTGTCTCAGGTTCCTGCTTGAGGTGGGGTCTGGGCACAGTGACTGAGTCTGTGACACCTCCTGGTTCAGTGGGCATGAGAACTCCAGTTTCAGGATTTCAGGAGTGAAACTCCTGAAGGTTTTATAACACTGGCAGTGCAATCCCAGGGACGTCGCCATTTTCAGTGGTTGGTTGGATCTATCCGGTCCCTCTGGCTGATGGTTCAAAGGGGGCAGCCAGGCCAGTGGTGACCAAGAAAAAATTAACAGCAAATGAGACAGGCTTGGAAAAAGAGAATGGGTGCAGAATTAAAGACAGACCCGGCCCTGCTGGCCTCTCTCAGTGCTCTCAGGTGATCCAACTTGTCCTGGAAATTTGCAGGCCTTGGGACCTTTATCCAGCTGAGGCTTGTCACCATAGCTGGTGTCCTGTCACCATAGCTGGTGTCCTGTCACCATGACCAGAGCTCTCCTGGCTCCTCACGTTTGTTGGCTGCAGGCCCCCAGCTCCCAGGGTGGGTATTTGATGTTGGAGAGCCCTTGGTGGCCTTGCTGAAGCCACCGGTCACCTGCAGACACAGGTGGCTGCACTGAGGCTCCTGTAAGGGAAGGGCAGGATGGATGTCACAGATCTCCCAATGTCCGTGAAACAAGGCCCAGGCGGTGAATAATGGATGATGTGAGCTCTTGGGATGGGGGAATCCAGGAGATGGGAACAAGGGTGTGCAGCATGGGTGAAAATCAGGGTACAGTCACCAGAGAAAAGCCCGGCAAGGTCAGGGGGATCAGAAAACCTCCTGCATATTTTCCTCCAGGTGAGCCCTGTTTTCCATTTGCTCCATAAAGAACTGAGTATCAGCACCAGTTCCACTTTCCAGGAACAGCAACACCTTGTTGGCTCAGCTCCTGCACTCTTTCCTCACCAGAAGTTTTGGATAAGGCTTTGGAGCCAGGGAGCATCCAGGCAGTGGAGGAGCTGTTCCCTCCTGGAGCAGCCTGTGGCTGGGATGTTCATCACTCATGGAGAAGAACAAATCCCAGTTCCTGCTTCAAATGAAGCTCAGCTGTGACTTGACCTGGAAGTGCCTTTGCTAACGCCGAAACCTCTGCCTTATTTTGGGGCGACCAATCCTCTCACCCCCTCCACACCCTGCCAGAGACACCATCCTGGGCCCAAGAAACCTTTGTCGACAAGCAAACACTTCCGCAGCACCAGTTCCTCCCGTGAGGAATCCCAGTTGCTCCCAGTCCACACCCAGATGAGTGTGCAGACAAGGGAAATGCCACCTCCCCTGACAGAGAGGACAACGAGATGTGGCCAGAGCAGGGGTGGGGGTCCTGTCCTCCAGATGCTTCCCCAGTTGCTCAACCAGAGGTCAACCATCCATGGAAAGGCTTCAAAGCACAGCCACGGATGCTGAGCATTCAGGAGATGCTTTACACCATCCTGCTGGATTATCTGTGATGAGCACTTTGGGACAATCCTTGTGTTCCTGTGCTTTTGGTGGCTCCATAACCCACAGAACAGCTCTGCCTGGCTGCTGGGGGCAGTCACCTGGGAGCCCCAGGGATGACAGGATAACCGTGATTCAAATTTGCTGGCCAGGGGCGTTTATTGCTCCAGCTGCCCCTTTTGTGCTCCGAAGGTGCTTTTCTTGAAGGGCTTGGAACACAAGCCCTGTGAAGAACGGCTGAGGGAGCTGGGGTTGTTTAGCCTGGAAAAAAGGAGGCTCAGGTGAGACCTGATCACTCTCTACACCTCCCTGAAAGGAGGTTGTAGCCAGGTGGGGTTGGTCTCTTCTCCCAGGCAACCACTGCCAGGCCAAGAGGACACAGTCTTAAGCTGCACCAGGGGAAGTTTAGGTTGGATGTCAGAAGAAAATTCTTCACAGAAAGAGTGATTGGGCCCTGGGATGGTCTGCCCAGGGAGGTGGTGGAGTCACTGTCCCTGGAGGTGTTTAAAAAAAGCCTGGACGTGGCACTCAGTGCCCTGGTTTAGTTGATGAGAAGGTGTTGGGTCACAGGTTGGATTTGATGATCTCAAAGGTCTTTCCAACCTGGTTCATTCTGTGATTCTGTGATTCTTGCAGCGGTTCCGGGCAGGGAGGTGAGTGGAGAGGCCGTGGTGTCTCCTGCCCTCGGAACAAGGCACATCCCACAGGGCTGGCTGTGGAGATTCCTGCTGCCGGGCAGCAGAGGAAGGAAGGCTCAGTGGCTGTGGGATGGGAGTACAGCAGTCCCAGCACGGCCTGGCCCCGCTCTCCAAGTGTCTGCTCTCCTCAGTGAGCAGCAGCTCCCCAGGGCTCCCTCTGCCCTTGTCAGGACATCGACACTGCCAGAGAGCACCATCCCCACAGCAGCTGAGCAGCGCTTCCAGACGCTCCTCTGATAATGAGAGACAGATAATGAACACATTTGGCATCAACAAACCCCCCGAACAGCCTCCCCTTTGTCTGCAGCCCCGCGATCCTGGCAGGGAGCACCGCGGTGACTCCTCCAAGGCAGCTGCCGAGTGGCTCCGATTAATTCTTTTGGGCAGGTGCCACGGGCAAGAGAGAGCTGTGCTGCCCCTGGTCACCGTGTCACTGTCCCCAGCCAGCCTGTCTGGCAGGAGAGAGGAGCTGAGGGCTGGCAGAGCCATCCCCAGCTGTCACTGCTCGCTGCCCTGTGCCACGGGCACTCCTCCGGTCAGGGGGAGCTGCTCCAGGAGCTCACACTGGGAGCTGGAGCTCCTGCCGGGGACAAACCTCTGTCATTCCAGCTCTGCAAGCCTGGGGGGAGCCTGGTTTAAAACAGGGGTGGAAAGGCCACAGAGGTGGAAAGTGTAGATCAAGAGCTGAGCCGTGACTGCAGACACCTCCCAGGCTGTGCCATGGGCGTGTTTGAATTCCAGAGCCCCAGGAATAGATGAAAAGAGAGAAAGCCACCTTTGCTTCCCATTTTCACTCTGCTGACGGCAACTGCATCACCTGGTCACTCACTGCTCCCAGAGCAGCCCACGGGGATGTCTGGGATGAGCTCTCAAGCAGCCTGAGAAGAAATGGGGAAAGTGTGGAAGGGTGGAGAACAAGCAGTGTAAATCCTTCCTGGTAGAAAGCAGCTGCTCCTCCTTCCATTAATCCAGTCCCAAACTGGAGCCTCCAACCCCGCTTCCCTGTGGGGGCTGATGCTTCACCTCCTCTCCAGACCTGGCCCTGCTCGGGAGCGGGAATTGAAGGGGCTGCTTTACCCTTTGTTTTTGTCCTGACCCCAGGCAGGAGCTCAACCCCAGGGTTGCTGTTCAGCCCTGGGGAGTTCAGGTCTCACCTTTGTCAAAGGAGCAGCCGGAAAGGGCCAAATCCTGTTCTGGGGCGAGCAGCACCGTGAGCCCGGGACTGCACTGGGGAGGCCACTCCCTGAATTCTGGGATCAGTTCTGGGCTCTCATGACAGGGGGACCTGGAGGGGCTGGAGCGTGTCCAGGGCAGGGAATGGAGCTGGGAAGGGGCTGGAGCCCCAGGAGTGGTTGAGGGAGCTGGGGAAGGGGCTCAGCCTGGAGAAAAGGAGGCTCAGGGGGGCCCTTGTGGCTCTGCACAAGTCCCTGACAGGAGGGGGCAGCCGGGGGGCATTGGGCTCTGCTCACAGGGAACAGGGACAGGAGGAGAGGGAACGGCCTCAGGCTGGGCCAGGGGAGGGGCAGGTTGGATCTCAGGGAAATTTTCTTCATTGAAAGGGTGGTCAAGTTCCAGGGCAGTGGTGGAATCACCATTCCTGGAGGGATTTTAAAGCCGTGTGGATGTGGCACTTGGGGACACGGTCAGTGGGACACGGTCAGTGCGACACTGGCAGTGCAGGGGTTGGTTGGACTCGATGAACTTTAAGGCCCTTTCCAACCTCAGTGGTTCTGTGACTTTGTGCATCAAACTCAGACCAGTCTGGACAGCCTCTGGCCTAGGTCAATACCAGAACTACGGAATAAACTTTGCAAGCACCTGCTAATCCCTTCCAGGTGTTTATGGAGAATTAGGTGGAGCCCAGCCTTGTCAGGGGTCACAGGAACCTCAGCAGGAGAGGAAAGATGGAGCAGAGAGCCAGGCTGGGTCACTGGGGGTCCCCTGGGGACAGTGGGGACTCCCCCAGCCTTCAAAAACAGGGAAAAATTGCCATGAAAAAGGAGGAGACAGAGCTCTCCTCAGGGAGGTGCGGCAGGAGAGGAGAAGGAACAAACAGCACACCAACATCAACACCACTTGGAGATCCCGATGGAATGAGAGAGCCAAGGGGTGTTTTGGATGCAGCCAAGGAGTCCCCAGGCCACCAGGGAATTGCTGTTACCCTAGCACTGCAAGAAGCCCATGAGCTCACTTCAGTTTTTCCTTCAAAACACAAGTTTAAAGGAAAAATTTTCCACATAGAGAAAAACACTGGATGTAAAATGTCAGGTTTTACTCTATTACCTCAACACAGAAAGTTTAATAAAGTAATTTTTTCCAAAATTATGTATTTTTATTGAAAAAAAAAACTTGGACATCATTATTAACAGATTTTTTAAGCTAAAATAGACTTGGAGAAATGAGATTTTGTCAGATTCCATATGTTTTCCAGATTCCACTTTCAAGTGCACATCAAGAATAAAATAAGTTAAATTTCCCCAGATCTCGGCGTTCACCTGGAATGAGTGGCTGTGTTTTAAGCCATGTGGACCAGGAACCGTGTCCCAGAGCTTCCAAACCAAGGTGCACATCCAAAGGCACTACATCAGTAATTAGAGAGGATTCCAAACGCTAAATGACATCCAGAGGATGAAACCCCACAACTCCAGTTCCCATGGGAAGGACAAGAAGCTGGTGTGGGATAAAGGAGCACTCCAGACGTCCTGGAATGAGATGTGCCTCTCCTGGGAGCAGAGATGAGCTGTGGTTTCTCCGGGCTGAGCTCATTTTTCTGTGTCTGAGGAATTTCCTACGGTTTCCTCTGAGCCCAGACGAATCCCAGAGCCTGATTTTGGAGGCTGGGACAGGCAGCCTGGGTTTTCCAGGACAACCCCCTCCCTCCAGAGGCCAAGGCAGCGTTTCCCAGGGCCGGAATCCCCCAGGGAAGGCCGCACCACGTTATCCGTGGCCAAGCGAGCCTGCAGGGAGCCAGGTGTGACCACGACAGCTCGGCTGACCCGCTGTGGCCGCAGAGCCTGGGGGCCTGGCACTGCTCATTAACTCCTGATTTCTGTAGCTCAGAGGGGACAACCCACCCCGAGCGGGCTGGGCGCATCCCTGGGGCTGGAATTGCTGGGGAGATGGACCCCAGTGGGATTTACGGCGGCCCTGGGGCTGAGCTGTCACTGAGCAGGGACTCAGTGCCACCACCAGTCCATATCCAGGCTGGTTTGTGCCCCCAAACTGTGCAGCCCACGCTGGTCTCACTCAGGGCTCTGAGGCCTGGGCGTTGCTGGCTTCAAGCAGAAATAAAGCCTGGTATGATGGGTATTTAATTGCTTTTAATTAATTTTTTGGGTTGTTTGCTGAAGTATTTGCCCAGGTAGTTGTCCAGTGGCTGAGGCTGCCCAGAGAAGCTGTGGCTGCCCCTGGATCCCTGGAAGTGTCCAAGGCCAGGCTGGACGGGGCTTGGAGCAGCCTGGGACAGTGGGAGGTGTCCCTGGATGGCACTGGATGGGCTTTAAGGCCCCTTCCCTTCCCTTCCCTTCCCAAACCTTCCCAAACCTTCCCAAACCTTCCCAAACCTTCCCCATTGTCTCCCTAATATCCTAGTACCCACAGTCCTTCTGGAAGAAGATTTTGGGACACACCAGAGCCTTGACAACAGATCCATGCTCAGCACAAGGTTGATCTGTGCCACTTTATGGCTGGACCCGACCCTAAAGCTCTTTTCCCACCTAAATAATCCTCTGATGGGCCCTGCTCAGTTTATGGTTTGTCAACCAACCCCACAGCCTTTGGGAAGAGCTTTCAGAGTGATTTCTCTGCTCACCTGCAGCGTCGTCATCGCTGTGGTCTGATTTAATTACACTTTTATTTTCCTTACCTTCCCTTGGCTCATTTGCGTTGCAAAATCCGCGCTGAAGCGAAGGCCGGGCCTCGCCAGGCCTGCAGGAGCTCCCGTGCTCAGACGTCCCCAGGCCGCCACGAGCCCTGAGTCAAACCAAACAAATCTCCGAAAAGCTGCAGCAGCAGGGCTGCCCTGGGGGCCAGGACTCCAGGGAGCAGCGCTGGTTCACGGAGGGTGGGTTTCTGGCTGTCCCACAGATGTAAAACCGCGGGGAAATCTCTGAATCTCCGCAGTTCGTCCCCCTCTCTGCAGCAGGGCTGGGCCCGAGCACCCAGCTGGGCTCAGGACGGTGTCCTGGGGTGACTTTATGCTGATGTATCCCCTCTCACCGCTCTGTGCCCAGACAGGATTCCTGAGCCTTTCTGTGCCTTTAAAACTGGGGGCAAGAGACAGAGAAACAAAAACTGAGCGAACTTTTCCAAACAGTTTGTGCTCCAAGGACACAGAGATTCGCTGCTGCTGCTGCTGAGGAGCAGAGGAGGCATCTTCTTGCTTTTCAGCCCTTTTCGGCTCTGTTTCTTCAGAGAGAGATGGAGAGTTGAGGTTTTTTTTCCTCTGAGACTTCAGCTTTTCCCTCCTTCTCTTCTGGACTTGTTCAGAACACCAGAACACACTGGGAAAGTTTCCGCCTTGGGCCCGGAGTGGGCCCCACGCCGACCCAGCTCCGAGGAGGAGGAGAGAGACCACACCCACAGAAGGACTCTAAAATCTTTCAGGTTTTCTCTCACAGTGAGAGGTTTTCTTATTTAGCATTATTATTATTATTTTCCTGTGCATTTGTTAAATAATAGTTTTTATTTTCTCCTTCATTTTCCTCTGAGGAAAATCTTTTTTTTCCCCTGAACCTGGTGGGGGAGGGATGGCTGTAACCTGCCTTCCTTTGAGGAGACATTCCTTTTGGACATTTCCCTGAATTTGGCCCAAACCACCTCAGATGGGCACCCCCCGCTTGGCTCTGGGAGAAAAGCCCGGGTTTAATCGCTCAGATCTCCTGGAAGTGTTTTTCTGAGGTTTATAACATCTCACGTTGCCCATTATGGGAGATCTTTACTCCACAGGTGGATGGAAATGGGAAATGGGAATCCCCCATCACTGAGTTTTGTAGAGCTGGAGAAACTGTATCTACAATAAGTACCGTGCAAAAGTCCCATTTTAAGGTTTTTTAAGTATTTTTTTAGGGTCTTGTAGATGAAGCTGGGAGTTTGAGAGTTTCAGCTGCAGTGGAAGCTGCTCTTACAGGCCCTGTCCTCACCACAGCCTCCCTCTGTCTCACCATAAAATCCATTAAACAGAGAGATTTAGCAGGAACTGGGGATCTTTGCAGGCTACAATTCCATCTCTGGACACACTGCCTGCTGTCCCAGGCCTGGGGAACTGCAGGGCAAGATTCTGCAAGTATCCAAGGAAGGCCTGGATGTGGCACTCCGCGCTCGGGGCTGGTGACAGCTTGGACTCGATGGTCTGGGAGGCCTTTTCCAACCTCGACGATCCCGGAATTCCAAGGCAAGCCCAGCAGAAGACTGTTCCCGCTGACCCCTGCTCACTTCGGATGGTGACTTAATTTCCTTTTGGCCACTTCAGAGAAAATCCCAGCCGTGAAACGCACAGCGCAGGAGTGGAAATGCAGCGTGGAGCTGCTCCTCGGGAGCCAGGCCCCAGGCTGGCGCCAAACCCCTTTTGGGAGGGGTAAAGGGACTGGAGTCAGCTCTCAAAACCAGGATTTCATGGGGATGCTTCAGGTTATAAACATTTAACACGTGGGTTTCCCTCTCTGTTCACAGAAGGATGTGACGTCTCTGAACGCCCTGCTCCAGTGGGACAAAGTCTCGTTTCTCCAAGTCTATCGTAGATTTAAAAAATCTGTTAATAATGATGTCCAATATTTTTAATCAAAATACATTGAGTTTGGAAAAAATTATTGCAATTTCTGTGCAACAGCAGCGTTTCTCCATCACTTCTTTTCAGGAATGCTAAACTAAAATAATCAGTAACAGCTGTGTCTGTGATCTATTATTATCTGTTATTATTCTGCAGGGTAGGTAGAGCGTTCTGACTGCACCAAAACAAAAACCCCAGCACCCAGCAGTGGAACCCAACCTTTTCTGGGGTGAAAACATTCCAGGGAAAAATGAAACAATGATGAGTATTCCAGTTTGAAGGGATGAGGGGGAATTTAGGCAGAGCTCACAGAGGGGACTGACGAGCTTTGATTACAGCCTGTAATTAGCCAGAGGCAGAGCAGATCTCTGAGGGGGCAGCCAGGCTGAACCACGGTGTGTGGATTCTCCGTCACCTGCAGATTCTGGGTGTAACAGGACAATTTCTGTCCACACCAAAGCGTTTCCACTGAAACGCTCTTTGTTTACCCGCAGTGAGCATCAGAAATGTGTTTTAAACCCTGCCGGAGAAGAGACTGGATGTCACCGTGTCGCTGGGATGCCTCTCTCAGGCCGGCAGCGGTGCTGGGGATGTCTGAGCCCCTCCTCTCCTCCTCCTGCTCCTCCCCACCGCTCAGAGCTGTTTTCCCTGGGACAGGACAGGACTCTGGCCTGAGGCATAAACACCTCAGTGTTCACAGCACCCATAAATTGGCCTTCTGCAGGTAATGACTGCAGCCTTTCCGCTTTAAACCTCGGAGCGGGGTGGGTTAAATGCAAATTAAATGTGTAGGACAGATGCTGAAAAACAGAGCGGCATTCCCTGTGCCAACAGCGTGGGCTGCGCCTTGACTCAAATTAGGCTAAAGTGGCACGAGCAGAAAGCAGGAGAGCGGGGAAAATGTCAGACGTGTCAGGGGAGCAGGAAAATGAGCTGGGACTTCCCAAAAGCGCAGGCAGCAAATTAATTCCAAGCGCAGGTAAGGAATGGGGAGTGCCTGCGAGTCGGGTGTGAGGGAGCCTCGCAGCAGAGACGTGACGGGGGGCGAGGAGCTCCCCCAGTGCCAGAGCTGCTCCTGCCCTCACCTGGAATCTGCTCCTGGGCCTCGTTAAAACTCGGGGCTGCACCACGGAGAGCTCCAGCCCCGGGAAGCTGAAGCCCTCCTGGTCACAGCAGCGATGGAACCTCTGAGTCTGCCCGAGCTGTTGTTGTGTGTCTCGTGAGTGATGCGGTTTGCTCACGCTAATTAATCAAACTTTATCTGTTCCAGGCTTCTTCTGTGCATTGGCGTGCTGAATAACCAGATTTAACTTCAGTGCTTGTTGTTTTGATGTAGATGTCTCGCTCCAAGCCACGACAAGAGTGCAGCCAACGAGACAGGGGACACTGAAATGTAAAATTGGATGCTGGAATGTGAAATTGGAGACTGAAATGTAACATTGGAGACTGAAATGCAAAACTGGATGCTGAACTGTAACATTGGACACTGAAATGCTAAATTGGATGCTGAAATGTAAAATTGGACACTGAAATGTAACACTGGACACTGAAATGTTAAATTTCCTGCCCTGGGTTGTTGTATGGCCCCGAGGTCTCTCATGAAAGGACCTTTGTGGGTCTCCAGTGCAAGCGGACACCGTGGTCAGTGTCCAGTCTGGGTTCCTGTGGCTCACCCACGCCGGGGACCAGCTGGCCCACAGCTCCCGGTGGCCTCAGCGGTTTGGACTCGCCCAAGTCCTGTCCCAGCACGGCCACTCAGGGATGAGCCCATCAACCCCTCAGAGGCCTCCAGCCCAGGACTGGAGGCACAGCCTGAGCACAAACCGTTCCCAAATCATTTCCAGACCAAACCAAATCAGTTCCGTTCCCACATCCCGGTGCCCAAACCCTCTGCTGCCAAGTCCTGGGCCTGCTTTCCCCATGCTGGGGGATGGGAGATGGGAAATATCTGGGATATCTCCAAACAGGTATCTGGATATCTATTACTTAATTTTTTATTATTTTCATTATTATTTTAATTATTTATTATGTTATACTCTGGGTATTTATCCTCAGAAGCTCTCCTGAGCAGATCAGGTTCTCAGTCTCCACTGTCAATCCTGTGCTCCATCCTGCATTTTTTTCCCCTCAAACCAACTTCTTCCTGCACCTCCTCGAAGAGGTCGGCTCCAAATCCCACTGAGACCAGGAAGCATCACACCTGCAGAACATTTTCTCCCATTCCTGCATCATTTAATTGTTCTGTTTAGCTGCAGCTGGGTCCGAGCTGGAGAAGAGTCAGCACCGTCTTGGTGGCTGTGGGAATAATTTATTTCCGGACAATAATATATTTCCAGACCCACGGAGCATGTTCCGCGGGCACTGCATGCAGTTTTCCTGAGATTCAGGAAAAACGCTGGAAAAATAATGATTTTTTGTGTCCCTACATGGAGCAGGAGCAGTGAGAGATGAATTCCCTCGGGGTCCAATCCTGCCCTCCTGGCCACATGAGGAGCCTCCCTGCCTTCAGTGGAACTCCCACCACGAGAGCAGCTCCAAGGGGATCCCTGCTGCTCTCCAGCTTTCCAGGAGGGATTGCTGAGAGCCTGGTGCTGACAGGAGGCCCCTGCTCCGAGGTTTCAGCACCACCACACCCTCAGCAGGGTGGAAAGTGAGGCTGGGCCAGCCTTAGGGCTGAAAGATTTAAAGGCAGAAGGATGTGTTTGCTTGAAAGCATCGATTTACAGTAAAGGGGCAGAGCTGCAGAAATATAAAGCAATAAAACACATTTTTACATTCGCTTATAAAGCGAAGGAGTGTCCTTGTGTGTCATCTTCTCTGGAAGGGTGGCCAAAGTCTCTGAACCCAGTTTCTGGGCAGGCAGGCCCTGGGAGCTCTTGGAGGTGGGTGTTTCCTGCTCTTACTGAAAAGCTGCTGGTGGGTGTCGGTCAGAGCAGCCGCACTGGGCAGCCCCTCTCCGCCTCCAGAGCAACACCTGCTGCTAATTCCTTCATTCCAAATTTCCCCCAGTCCTTGCACCAAAGCAGAGGACGCTGCAGTGCTGTGGGCTCGGCCAGACCTCACAGAGGGGTGTTTTGGTTCATAAATTCAGCTTCACACTTCTTTCCCTATGCTTGACTTCCTTGGGGTAACTCTAGAAGTGATGCCCTCGGTTATGTGCCTTTACTGGTGCTCCACACGAAGAAATCAGCCAGGCTCCAAGGCCAGCCTGGCTCCAGGCACCTGCAGGACAGGGACACAGCTGGGCACTTGAGGTCCTCTCAGGAGAGAACATTCACTGGCCTTGGCACTTCTGCAGCAGGAGGAGTTGGCTGTTGGGATGCAGGAGCACGTCCAGGGCAGGGAACGGAGCTGGGAAGGGGCTGGAGAATTCCTGAGGGAGCTGGGAAGGGGCTCAGCCTGGAGAAAAGGGGGATCAGGGGGGCCCTTGTGGCTCTGCACAACTCTCTGACAGGAGGGGGCAGCCGGGGGGGATTTGGGATCTGCTCGCAGGGAACAGGGACAGGAGGAGAGGGAACGGCCTCAGGCTGGGCCAGGGGAGGGGCAGGTTGGACATCAGCAGGAATTTCCCCATGGAAAGGGTGGTTGGGCATTGGAAGGGGCTGCCCAGGGGGGTGGTGGAGTCGTAACGCCTGGAGGTGCTCAAGAAAAGCCTGGATGTGGCACTGAGTGCCATGGTCTGGGTGACGAGTGGGTGTTGGGTCACAGGTTGGAGTTGATGATCTCAAAGGTCTTTTCCAGCCCAGCTCATTCTGGGATTCTGGGGTTCTGTGCTCAGCACCACAGCCCTGGCACAGCCCTCGGGAGCACTGGGCACAGCGTGTCCCACGCAGATGGAGCTTTGGGCTCCTCAGGGTGGGGATCGCCCAGCTGGCATCCGCAGGGGGAAATGTCTGGAATTCCTCCCGAGTGTCACTCTCTGCCTGCTCCAAGTGCAGACCCGAGGGTGACGCACACGGGCCAGGGAGCTCCTGGGTGTGTGCTGCTCCTGGGCTCCCCACGCTCACCAGGGCAAAGTTTGCCCCGGCAGCCCCGCAGCTCCCAGCCCCAGTTCTCCTGGCCGGTGTTTGCTCTCCATCCCTGCTCAGCCCTTTCCAGCCCTGCTATCTCGAGGTGAGGCCCTCCCACGGCACCCTCGCGCCTGAGCAAAGCTGCGGCGATCTGATAACAGATAAGGGCAGAGCCAGCCCCATTCCCAGCCCAGCGGGCACAGCCGAGCCCGGCCTGCTCGCTCGTGGGTCGGGCCAGGCAAAGTAGGGCACTGTGATACCAGAACGGGCCCAGCCGCTCCGTATCTGCTGATACCGAGGTATTTATTTTGTGATAAATAAACAAATGGGCCTGATAGTCTGGAGGGATGTGCTAATACCTGGAAATTTCCATTTGTCAGCTTGCAGAGAGTCCCGGAATGGTTTGGGTTGGAAGGGACCTTAAAGTTCAGCTCGTTCCACCCCTGCCATGGGCAGGGACACCTTCCACTGTCCCAGGCTGCTCCAAGCCCCGTCCAGCCTGGCCTGGGACACTTCCAGGGATGCTTTGCTGGTGCATCTCGATCCCCCCAGGTCCGAGTCCTCCCTCTGCAGCAGATCTGTGCACCGAGAACTTCCCCAGAGCGCCTACTCTCAGTCCCATTTGGGCAGAAGCTGCTCAGGTGGCTTTTTGGCTTTTGATGCTGCAGCCCCCACACTTTCTGTGACTGCACAAAGCAGCTCTCACCAGGCTCTCTGACCTCCACTCGTGCAGTCCTGATGATGAGAAGTGATGAAGAGCTTTGGGTTTCAGGAAGGAGGCCAATAAATCACTCACCTGCTGCTGGGAGGGAGCCATAAAGTGGGGTTGGTCATTCTGCAGTTGAATCAAAAGTTCCACGAGATCTCATCGTGGCGGGATGAGAGTTTCAACTGTCCTGAATGGAGCACAAACGAAAATATTATTGCGAAGCATTAGGAGAAACAGCGGAGCAAAGATTAAAGGAAGGCATTTATTGATGAATGAGGGCAGTGCCAGGATCAGACAGGTCAGCACTCGGGAATGTGCATTTGCATAAGGCCCGGGGAGCTGCTGAGTCAGCAGGGGAAGGACGGGAGGATGGCTCAATAACTGGAGGCCTTTCTACCCAGGAACAGCTGTGTCCCATTTCCCCTGAAAGTAATTCTTAACTGGATGAGATGAAACAGCCCTAACAGGCAAATCAGAGACACCTGATTGGTTTGGGCACCTTCTCAAAAATGTCCTGTCCTGGAACCATAATCCAGGCTCAATCTTGCATCTCTGCACACCAGGGTGTCTCCACAGCTCTGGATTTTGGATATTCCAGGACATGGCAACAGCTGTGTGAGGAGAAAATTCAACAACAGCTTGTCCCGAGCCTCGAGGGGACAAACCTCAGGGTAATTCCAATGCTGAACCTGCTTCCTGTTGTTCCCTGCCTGAGGAAGGCAAACCAGTGAGACCTGATTGTTTTGGGCATCTTCTCAAAAATGTCCTGCCCTGGAGCCATAATCCAAGCTCAGCCCTGCCCCTCTGCACACCAGGGTGTCTGCACAGCTCTGGATTTCAGATATTCCAGGACATGGCCTCCTTCCTGAAACCCAGAGCTCTACATCATTTTTTGTCATCAGGACAAGAGGAGAGGTCAGAGAGCCTGGTGAGAGCTGGTTTGTGCAGGCACAGAAAACGTGGGGGCTGCAGCATCGATTTCCCCCAAAAACCGCCTGAGCAGCTTCTGCCCAAGTGGGACTGAGAGTGGGAGAGGGAGGGAGGTTCTCGGTGCACAGATCTGCTGCAGAGCGAGGACTCTGACCTGGGGGGCTCGAGATGCACCAGCAAAGCATCCCTGGAAGTGTCCAAGGCCAGGCTGGACTGGAGCAGCCTGGGACAGCGGAAGGTGTGAGGAGAAAATTCAGAGCAGGATTTCTAAGAGCAGCAGTTCAATTCCACCAGGAGAAGCTGTAAAACACCAGCCAGGTGAAGCTGAGGACAGCCAGGAATGCTGGCAGCACTCCCTCGTGGGCCGGGGTCTCCCAGGGATATCCCAGTGCAGCTTTAGTTATTCCATCCTGCTGACCTGGGTGCAGGGAAAATGTGGATTTTACAGCTTTGCCTGAGCAGCAGCACCTCAAACCTTGGGCTGTGAGCACCCATGGGGCGACTCTGGGTGTGTTAAATCAACTTAGATTTGGTCTGAAGAGCGTTTGAACCAACACCACCCTTGGGAATTGAAATGCAGTAACTTCTTCTCCAAGAGCAGCCCCACACTGGCTGTGCTTCCTCCTCTGCCACTTCTCTCCAGCAACAGCCACCACCCTGCTGGATCCCTGGCTGGGTGTCAATCCACGCTGCACTTCCAGCACAAGGATCCTTCCTGGGCACACCTGGCACCCTCCCTTCCGGGGTTGGTACAGGAAATTGGCCCCAAGAACAGCTTGTCCCGAGCCTAGAGGGGACAAACCTCAGGGTAATTCCCATTCCGAGCCTTCCTTCTGTTGTTCCCTGCCTGAGGAAGGCAAACCAGTGAGACCTGATTGGTTTGGGCATCTTCTCAAAAGATGTCCTGTCCTGGAGCCATAATCCAGGCTCAGTCCTGCCCCTCTGCACACCAGGGTGTCTGCACAGCTCTGGATTTCAGATATTGCAGGACGTGGCAACAGCTGTGTGAGGAGACAATTCAGAGCAGGATTTCTAAGAGCAGGATTCAATTCCATCAGCCAGGATCCTTCCTGGGCACACCTGGCGCCTTCCCTGCCGGGGTTGGTACAGGAAATTGGCCCCAAGAACAGCTTGTCCTGAGCCTAGAGGGGACAAACCTCAGGGTAATTCCCATTCCGAACCTTCTCTCTGTTGTTCCCTGACCAAGGAAGGTCTAAGACAGCCTTTCCAAATCCCTCTGGGTTCTCTTGCCATCTCCTGAACCTTTCAGCAGTTCAGAGAAGAGCTGAAGGATCACACACAGGCTCAAAAACATCAAAAACACCTCTCCTACCCCAAACCCTTCACGTTTAACCTTTTGATTTATTACCAAGCCACTTGTGGGACTTTCAGGTTGGCTGCACTGGGATGGGGATATCACAGGGGTGGGTTTCTCCTTTTTTTTTTTTTTGTGTAGAGGAAGCCAAAATTTGCCGCAGGAAGGGTGAGTAAAGAATGGGTGGAAGCTCAGAACTGGGTTAAGTCCGTATTTTTCCAGCAGTGGGAGAGACTCTGGCTCCCTGGTGCCTGCAGGGCTGCAGTGGGACGGGGCCATGGGGCTGATGCTGCATCCCACAGGGCCCCAGGGCAGAGGGAGAGGGTCCCTGCTCTGCAGGAGCAGGAGCTGCCAGTGGAACTCTCGATGGAAAACTCCCTGTCTGGAGGAAGGGATCCTTGGACTGAGGGTGCTGCTGTTCCCAAAACTCCTTCCCCCACACGGCACACCTCGTTTCCAACAGGAATCCCGGGATAATCAGTCTCTGCACAGATGCGGAAATGACTTTCCCACATTCCTCTCTCCCCAGGACCCCACTGGCTACTTCCCAAAGCCTGGGTTCACCACACAGCGCACATTTCATCCCTCTTCCTTCCTGAGGGAGCAGGAGATGAAGGGATGGATCTGTGCCTCATGCCCAGCACCTCCAGCCCAGGGCAGGGCAGGGCAGGCAGCAACTGCACCGCAGGAAAAGAGGGGTTGGATGGAGCCAGGGGATGGCACGAGTTGGATCAAATCCTCCCAGAGCTGTGCAGAGTTCCTGTGTGCCCTCAGCAAACCCCAGGCAGTGGGACTGAGCTTTTCCCACTGTGGAAAAGGGGCATTCCTGGCGTTTGCCATGGGCCGGGAGCACATCCACAGCCACCCTCATCCCCGGGCACGCTGCCCTTTGTTCAGGGACTGGAGAGGGATAAATCCTGCTGGTCCTGGTAGTCCAGGGTTCCTCAGTACTGATGGCACTTCTATAGGTGTGCAGGTGACTGGGGGAGGAAAAATTTTAACCTGAAGTTGCTGGGAAGTTTGGGAAGTTGAGCAAGGTTGGAGTGAGCTGAGCTGGGATTTTGTCACGGCACTGAACCTGTTCTAGATTTGAGGCTCCCCTGGCCAGCTGCAGTGACCAAAGCTTCAAGGCACAGGCGCCCACCCTCAGTGATGATTTGGGGATCTTTGGAGTTGTTTTTAGTTTTCCTGCATGGTGGTGGAAGAGAAGTGAGAGTTGAGCTTCGATGATACTTGTGGGTCCCTCCCAACCCTGATTTATACTTCTGTGATTCCGCGATTGCGGTGGCTCACAGTGATTTGAAGAATCAGTCCAAGCAGAAAATTATTTTGCCTTGAGTCTTTGCTAAAGATCTTTCTATTCCCTGCACTACATCTTCAAATCTGCCCTTGAGATGGGGGAACCACCCCACTGCTCCCTCCAAGGGGCTCCCATCCCCGTTCCAGGGTATTCCTGCCTTGCCCTGCAACTGATCCTGCTCCTGGGCACGTGTGCTGAGGGTCAGAGGTGGGTCCAGGAAAGGCAGACCCAGGGTGTGAAGCTCAAATGCTAAAAATCCAGGCAAGGTCTAAACTGGATACTGGGAAAAATTTCTTTCCTGAAAGGGTGAAGGCAGTGGTGGAATCCCCATCCCTGGAGGGACGTAAGAGCTGTGTGGATGTGGCACCTGGGGACGTGGTGGCAACTGCTGGGGGAATGGTTGGACTCTGATCTCAGAGGGCTTTTCCAGCCTTAACTCTGTGATCCTGTAGGCAATTCCCAGCCCTGCCCTGCCAGCTGCCTCGCTGGGTGCCGGCGGGGGGGAATAGCCAAGTGCAGCAGAGGCAGCGGGTGGGGAGCGGCCCAGGCCTGCCAGGACCGTCTGTATTTAGGTCCCCGCAGGCTGGGACAGGAAGGCAGGAGGTCTCCATTGCACCCTCCCCGTCCACAGGAGCTTGCCTGGCAGCAGAGCCCATCAAGCCTGGGCTTATTTTATGGCTCCATTAAAGCTCTGCAGCCTCGCGAGCTCGGAGCAGCCTCACGAGGCCCCACGGGCGATCTCCAGCCTCTGCTGGTTAATGTGCTGTCCCTGGGCCCGGGGCAAACTGCCCCCTCTGCTCCGGGTGCTGTCCCCAGGCTGCAGCTGGGAGCCAAGCACAGCTCGGTGCTCGCTCTGGGCCAGCACCACAGGGCTGGTTCTGGCCAGGGCCACAGCGAGGCCCCAGAGGCAGCGGTGCCATGGAAAGGGATCTCTGTGTCCCAGTGCTGCACTCCTGGGCTGATCCCCAGGGCAGGGGACATTGCCCAGGGCAGGGGACATTGCCCAGGGCAGGGGACATTCCCTGGGGCAGGGGATATTCCCTGGGCAGGCACCTTACAGGATCACACAATCACTGACTATCCTGAGCTGGAGGGACCCACAGGGATCATGGATCCAGCCCCAGGCCCTGCCCAGACACTCCAACACCCCCACCCTGGGCATCCCTGGCAGCGCTGCCCAAACGCTCCTGGAGCTCTGGCAGCCTCGGGGCTGTGCCCATTCCCTGGGGAGCCTGGGCAGTGCCCAGCCCCCTCTGGGGGAAGAACCTTTCCCTCATCTCCAGCCTGAGCCTGCCCTGGCCCAGCTCCGGCTGTTCCCTGGGTGCTGTCCCTGTCCCAGGGAGCAGGGATCGGAGCTGCCCCTTCTCTTCCCCTCCTGAGGAAGTTGTAACTGTGAGGAGTCTCCCCTCAGTCTCCTCTTCTCCAGGCTGAACAGACCAAGCAGTTGCTCCTCATGCAGCTTCCCCTCAAGGCCCATCACCATCTTTGTTGCCTTCCTTTGGATGCTCTCTAATAGCTCAATGTCTTTCTGATATTGTGGTGCCCAAATCTGCTCCCAATATTTGAGCTGAGGCTGCCCAGCCCAGCCCGGAGCAGAGCAGAGCAGTTGCTTCCAGTCTCACACTGCCCAAACCATTTACCTTTCTGCAGTCCTCCCTTCTCCATCTCTTCCTCCTCTGTTTATTTCTCACTCCATCCTATTTTTTCTGGCAGTGGGATAAAACCAACCCGAATGTTCTTCTCTGGACAACAATGCTGACATTTCCCAAATCATGTCTTGAGTGTGCTGCTGTTGCCACCACTTCAACCTTGAATCAGGTTTCTCAGTTTTCTCACCCTTCACTTCCAAAACAGGGACCACCAAGTCCCTTCAGGGGGATTGTGAGAAAACAGGAAAGCTCTGAACACAGAAAAAAGTCTGGCAGCAAAAGGCCCAGACTGAGAGGAATTTGTGATTGACGACTTCCCCATTGCACATGATCTGCACAAGGCTGAAGTTCATATCAGAAGAATGGTTTTGCTTTCATCCTTGAAATTCACAATAATGAAATCTTCCAGCTCTTGCCGTCCCTCGAGCTGTTTCTGATGAAGCTGCACTAAAACACGTCAGTCCGAGTCAGAGCTGTCTGGTACAGGAACTGCAGGGAAGTAAAGAGAATTCATTTGGGGCTCCTCACACCCGGCTCCCCTCACTCAGCAAAGATTTGTAAATCCTAAACCACTGCTCACAGCTCTGCCCAGCTGAGCTGTTTCTTCTCCTCTCATGCTCCTCCCCAGGCAGATCAGAGCCCTGCAAGGCTGGATGGAAATTCAGCGTTTTCCAGGGCAGGACTTCCAGGCTGTCCTGTGAGTGAGCTGGAGGAGCATCAAGGCTGCAGACTGAACACCTTGGAGGGAATGTGTGGGTTCCTGCACGAGCCCAGCTCAGTCCCTGGCAGTGGGATCATGGTCACATCTTTCCCATCTCATCACAAACAGGTTTTCTTCCACAGGACCCCCGTCTCAGTTCTTGTAGCAAGTATTTCTGTTTGTCTTTTCATAGAATCACAGAATCATGGAATGGTTTGGGTTGGAAGGACCTTAAAGCCCATCCCATCCAGTGCCACCCCTGCCATGGGTGGGGACACCTCCCACTGTCCCAGGCTGCTCCCAGCCCCAGTGTCCAGCCTGGCCTTGGGCACTGCCAGGGATCCAGGGGCAGCCACAGCTGCTCTGGGCACCCTGTGCCAGGGCCTGCCCACCCTCCCAGGGAACAATTCCTCCCTATTATCCAGTCTCGATCTATCTTATCCAGTCCAATCTACCTAAATTTTCTTACGTTAATTTTTTCTAAGTTATTTTCTTTTAGGGTTTTACAGGTAATCCTTTTATTTTTTAATTTTTTCAAGTCACCTTTCCATCACACACCCACATCTGCAGCAGGCTGGGGAAAGGCTTCAGGTGTTTCTCCTGATTCTGTGACTCTGTGTCTGGCACAGCTGAGCCCTTGCTTAGTCTGGGGCTTCTCCTCCCTGCCTGGGTTCCACAAGGATGCTTTTCCATTTCGTTTCCCATGCTGGGAGCTGTGAAGGATCCCGCTGCCTCCTTCCCCACCTGCCTGGTTCCCAGACAGGAAAACCTCTGATTTCTCCCTTATCCTGCCTGAAGTTTCTTTGCTCTCCCGTGCGCAGCGAACTCAGGTCCCAGACTGGCACACCAGTTCTCCCACCTTGCAAAGTCAACGCTTAACTGGAATTCCTGCTCGGAGCGTTCCCAGAGCCGAGTCCTGCCCCTGCCAAGGGCGCCCTGAGTGAGCTGTTTGTGGGAGTGCAGCTCCCTCCCCTTTGGCACAGCACCCGTGGTTACACCTCGTGCGTGCTCTTCCAAACTGGGAAACGGAGCGGGCTTCCAGGAATGGAACTGGCCCAGGCTCCTGTCCCAGCACCCTGAACGGGACAAAGGATGGCACGGGCCAGCATCACCGGGAATCTCATCCCAGTGCCCTGAACACAAAGGATGGCACGGGTCAGCGTCACCGGGAATCTCATCCCAGCGCCCTGAACGGGACAAAGGATGGCACGGGTCAGCGTCACCGGGAATCTCATCCCAGCGCCCTGAACACAAAGGATGTCACGGGTCAGCATCACCAGGAATCTCATCCCAGTGCCCTGAACGGGACAAAGGATGGCACGGGTCAGCATCACCCCCGGTTTCTCCCAGTAACGGATTTGTTCTGTGGGGTCTTTGTCAGAGCCTTCAGCCCCCTCAAGTCCTGGCTGATCCAAGATCTCCTTGAACTGCCTCCTCCAGCTCGGTGACAAGCTCTGAGTGAGGCCTGGTGGCTGCAGGAGACAATAAAACATTTCTAGGATAATAATCAAGCTTTCCACTGCATAAATCCTGATTTATCTCTTTCGGGATGGCTTGTGAGCCCGAACAGGGCAGCTCCCGAGCTGGGCACACAGAACCGACGCAGTTCGGGAAGAGGCAGACAAGTCTGGAGCCAGATCCCCCACTGACATCAAAGGGCTGAAGATCTTTTCCTGCCCCACTCTCGGTGCTGTCGTTGCAGAGCTGCAGCCCGGCCCTGGCTCCCCTGGAGCCTCGGGGCGGAATTGCCAGACAGATGCGGTAACCTCTGCTGGAATCCGGGATAACTCCGCTTCCTACAAAAAACATAGCCAGGGGTCTTCGTGGAGCAGAACCCATCCCAGCCCCTCTCCGTATCCAAAATCCAAGGAGCGAGCTGTGACTCACAGCCCAGCGTGCCAGGACGGAGCCTCTCGCCCTGCAGCAGCGCTCCTTCCCTTCCCTTCCCTTGGTGGTCCCCACGTGGTCCCGGCGCTCCTGGCGTGTTCTGGGGAGCTGGAACACCTTGGGTGCAGCAGCAGGACCCTCCCAGTGGGGTCTGGGGGTGGCACAGCTCAGTTATGGGGACAGGACCCTCCCAGTGGGGTCTGGGGGTGGCACAGCTCAGTTATGGGGACAGGACCCTCCCAGTGGGGTCTGGGGGGGGCACAGCTCAGTTATGGGGACAGGACCCTCCCAGTGGGGTCTGGGGGTGGCACAGCTCAGTTATGGGGACAGGACCCTCCCAGTGGGGTCTGGGGGTGGCACAGCTCAGTTATGGGGACAGGACCCTCCCAGTGGGGTCGGGGGGGGCTCGGTGCCCCTGTGGGACTGTGGAGCCTCCCCAAACCCCTGCAGTTTGTGTGAGCAGGGCAAGGCTTCCCTGGGCGCAGATTTCTGTGTCCTGGCCTGAGGCACCACCTCTGATGGCCTGGTGCAATCTCCCTCTCCCAAACTGCTGCTTTGGGGTGAAAAAGAGAGCAGCCAGTGTCCCTCTCTGCAGGCTCCACCCGCACTGGGGGCCTGGGGACACTGGACACCAGCCTTTCCCAGCAGAGTGTGTGCTCAGGCATGGAATTCCAGCCCCCTCTTTGTCCATCTTGCTGGATGTCATCCCAAAATATTCCAGGTTTCTGTATTTTTTTTCATATAATTTTATTTTAATTTTTTTATATTTATATATATTAATTTTTTTTATTTTTCTATTTTCATATAAATGATATTTCACATCATTTACATTTTTATATTTACTGTAATATTTTTATTCACATAAAGCAGCAGGACAAGTCGTGAGGGGTGAACCAGGGTATCGCCCCCGGCTGGAATATTCCCTGTTAAATACCCTCAGGGCTGGGGATGTTTCCCAAGCACGATTCCAGCCGCGGCTCCTCTGCGCGGTGCCAGAGCTGTCCCAGCTCGCGGGGACTGTCCCAGCCCAGGGCTCCCCGGCTGCTGCCAGAAAAGAACATTCCACAAAACCCCAAAAGAGAGAGAGGAGACGCGGCGCCCGCGCAGCATCCCAGGGAATCGCGCAGCTCCTGGGTTTGCACACCAGCGGATGGGAGAGCACCCCGGCCTCCCTGGGACCGTGGGCTGCGTGTTCCCGGTAAATTCTGTGCAAACAAAGCCCGGGAAGCACGTGGAGCTCCAGCTGCTTTGCAAACCCAGCTGCTTTTTGGAGTTGCAAAACTGTGGGAAGGTGTAAATCCGAGTGTGAAACAGGAGGGCAGGGTGCAGAGGAGCCAAAGGTGGCCATGCACCTGTTCATTACATAATTCCTGGCTGATAAAATGCATTTATCTCCCTTTTCTTTTCCTTTTCTGCACTTTGTCCGGCAAACTTTCTCCAGGACAGACTTCCAAAGTCCCAGGGCAGCTTCACTCACTGAACGCTTTTTATCAGGAGGAACGGTTCTCTCCTTCCTCAAGACGCTGTTGTTTGGGGTGGACGACACTCGTCGGATAAACTGTGACCTCTCAGAGGCAGGAGCAGCAGCCTGAAGAGGGAGATCTGGCACTTCCCTGGCCGGGAGTCTGCGTTTCCCAATCCATTACCCCGAGGATTTCATGTGGACCCGCACCTGCTGTGCCTCAGCAGCTCCCATTTTCTCAGGGAACGCCCCACAAAGCACCCACTGCTCACCCGCCCTGCTGCTCTTACCCCAAAACTCCCATCTCCCAGGCATCAGGTACCTAACCTGGAGCCAAAATCCTGAATCTCAGCTCAAAGTTACCCTGCAAGGATTAAAATCAAATTACTTGTAGTCCCGGAGGTGGTACAAGAAGGGAACAGCCTGACTGTCCACGACCACGAGAACCTCTCTGATTTGTGGGAACTTTCCCAGTTAGAGAGGGGTTGTTCTACCCCAAAGTTATTTGAAACTGCAAAATATGGGGTGATCTGTCATTGGGTAGAGCCCGGGCAGCCCCTGGGGCACACCTGACCCCTTCACACAGCTCGGGGCACCGAGGGGTGGCAGAGAGGAGCTGTGGGAGGACACAGGGCATCTCACAAGTCGGGTTTCCCGTTTGAGCCCGGCTTTAGGACAGAGTCACTGCAGGGCACAGGGGCCTGTGAGCTGGGAGAGACCCCAGGGAGGAATCCTGGAGGGGCTGCAGAGGGAGCTCCAGCACCTGGGGCACTGCGTCCCTCTGCCGTGCTGGGGAAAGGATGGGAGAGCTGGGATTTTTCAGCCTGGAGAAGAGAAACTTCAGGGTGACCTAACTGAGACCTGCCGGTGCCTGAACAGAGCTGACAAAGAAGTTGGAGAGAGACTATTTACAAGGGCCTGAACACAGGGAGTGGCTTCAGACTGAAAAAGAGTGGGTTTAGGTAGGATATTGGGAAGGAATTGTGCCCTGGGAGGGTGGGGAGGCCCTGGCACAGGGCAGCCAGAGCAGCTGCCCCTGGATCCCTGGCAGTGCCCAAGGCCAGGCTGGACAGGGCTTGGAGCAGCCTGGGACAGTGGGAGCTGTGCCTGCCCATGGCAGGGGTGGAACCAGATGAGTTTTAAGGTCCCTCCCAACCCAAACCAGTCTGGGATTCTCTCTCACTAAGGAGCTGCTTGGCACCGCCATTGGGACAGCACGGACGGTGACTCCACACCAAAGGAGGCAACCCCAGGGGGAAGAGGAAAATCTCCTCCCAGTTCTGGTTGAATGCTCTACAAACCACCAATTAAACAAATTATTCGTCCCTTCTGCTCTTCAAGGTTCACTGTGCTACAGCCAGAGGTGTCAGAGCTGAGCGCGAGCTTGGCAAAGTCTGTGCCCAGGACCACTCAGGGTCTGTGCCCAGGACCCCCGACCTCTCTGTGCAGCCCCGGGCTGAGCCCAGGGCAGAAACTCTGCAGGTGCCAGGCTGGATGAGCTGCTTGAGGGGCTGCACGAGGGGAGAGCAGCCAGAGCAGCCAGGGCTCATCCTGCTCCGTTCCACCCGGGGTCAGCAGCTCGGGGCCAAGCAGGAGCATCCCTGCAAGGATGCTCAGGGAAAGGAACCAGGCTTTGTTCTGCAGGGTGTTGGCTCCTGGAGGACGATCAAAAAGGACTTGGGCATCTGAGTCCAGCTCCTCGGGTCACAGGTAGCACTGATTGAGGATTTTAGCGGCAGCCTGGGCACCCAAATCCACACAAACCCTGGCCCTGTGGCCCTGCTCTTGGACAGGTCAAGCCTTCTGCAGTGCGAAAAGTGTCTGTTCTTCAGCTTGGATCACCTCGTCTGCCCTGGGCTTGCTCTGTGGCTCCAAATTCTTTGATCTTCAGTGTTTTGGGGTTTTTTCTTCTCCCACTATCTCTGAGGTACCAGATGGAGTTGACTGACCCCAAAATCGAACCCCGTGCTGCTTCAGACTCAGGAAACCTCACTGCGTGTGAGAGTGCCTGGGCCTGTGAGTCCCAGCTGCTCCTCTGGGGCTGTCGGTGCAGGAGCCCCAAGGGATGAGCCTCCTGCATTCCCAGGGGACACAGCATGGAATTTCCCTTCTCCAGGTCAGGTGACTGGAGAAACCACAGTCCCCGTGTGTTCACTCAGGATGCGTTTCCCAGCAGCAGGGGCACGGACTCCACTGCACATGGTTCATTTTGCAGCCACAACCATCCCGCTTCCAGCTACTTCCAGAACAGTGTTTCCTTTTCCCATCCCATTTCACGGTGTGTTGTCACCAACCACTGCCCTCTCCCAAGAGAACCTGCTTTTTTGGGTTCAAAACCTGAGTCCTGTAGCATCCTAAACAAAGGGGATTTGATGTCTCATTTGAAAACACCTTTGCAGTGGTTGGGTGCCTGGAAAGAACCCGAGGATTTTTCTCCATGACAGGAAGACCACATGAAAGCCTTTGGAACAGCACAAGGAAGGGGGCTCCAAATACAAAATCCACCAAGGTTTTAAGGCAGTTTTGACCTTCAGCAAGATGGAGCTTCTTGGTGTAGGTACTTCAAGGAAAATCCAAGGATGCTGCAGCCTCCTGAGAGTCTGGGCCACAGAATCATTGGAAAGAAGGAGATTCTGGTGCCGTTATCACTCTGAAACCATCGCTTTCCCATTTCCAGCAGTCCCTAAAGGACTCTGCATTACCGGGTCAGTGATTGCTCACAGGTTCTGTGCTTTCCTGCTCCAGGCTGAGCAGAGAACACGGCAACCCCTCGGCTTTGGTGGGAGGGCTTCTCTTTGTGCAGTGAAGTGCGAGGGAGAGGTTACAAACTGCCTTACACAAACAGACCACTCTGCAAGGAAACCTCTTCTAATTTCGGGAATAAATCAGGAGTAGAAGAGTGAAAAAAAAGATTTTCAGCTCTGCTCGGCCCCCTGACCCTCCACACTGCCCAGTTTTCCAGGCAGCACGAGGACCTGGAAGTGCAACACCACAGGCACCTCAAAGTTCTCTCAGCTCTCTCAGCTCTGTCTTTAGGGGCAGAGTCCATCACCTCTGCTCCACCTCTGTCTTTGGGTTCTTCCCAGAGCGTGCCCAGGTGGGCACAAAGTGACACCCGGCCCATCCCAGCTGTGGAGTGGCAGCAGGACCAGGGCAGTGCCTCTGCCCTGTGCACCTCCAGTCCTGGGGTAATTTTGGGCATCTCGCAACAAGAAAGGGGCCGGAGCCAGGGAAGGGAACAGAGCTGGGAAGGGTCTGGAGCCCCAGGAGTGGCTGAGGGAGCCGGGAAAGGGGCTCCGCCTGGAGAAAAGGAGGCTCAGGGGGGACCTTGTGGCTCTGCACAACTCCCTGACAGGAGGGGGCAGCCGGGGGGGATTTGGGATCTGCTCGCAGGGAACAGGGACAGGAGGAGAGGGAACAGCCTCAGGCTGGGCCAGAGCAGGTTTACACTGGATATTAGGGGAAATTTTTTCACTGAAAGTGTTGGAAAGCGTTGAAAGGGGCTGGAGTCACCATCCCCGGAGGTGTTCAGAAAGCGTGGATGTGGACGTGGCCCTTGAGGACAGGGTTTAGTGGTGATCGTGCTGGTGGTGCTGGTTGGTTGTTGGAGTTGACCTTGAAGGTCCTTTCCAACCTTAGCAATTCCCTGGTTGGGTTACTCTTTGTCCTCCTCACTGCCAGATGGACAGAGAAGGGTTAAACAGATTTAAGGGCTTAAGTGGAAAAACTCTGAGGCTGAGCTGTGGCAGAAAGAGCTGCAGTGGTGCTGTGGAGCCGCTCTCATTACTCAGGGAAAGGGGAAATGAGAACAATGCGAGGTTGGGAGCTGCGAGTGGGGGCAGTGGCTCCTGGCCCCGGCCTCCCAGCGTGGAAAAGCAGCTAATGAAGCAGCGAGGGGCTCGGGGCTGCTCCGAGCCCTCCTGCTCATTTCCCTTTCCCCTGCCCGCGAGCGGAGCTCGGAACCGCCGGTGATTAACCCCGGGTTAAGGCGAAACGGGGCCGGGAGGGATACGGGCGGCCCTGGCGAGGGGCTGGCGCTTGTTCCCCCCGGCCCTGCCCGGTGCTGCTGGGGCTCGGGCCCTCCCTGGGGCGCAGCTCGGAGCCGGGATGTGCAGGAGCCTGGGCTTTGCTGGGCAGGGAGCGGGGACCTGCAGCCATCACGGCCAGCAGAGCTGGGCCTGCTGCCCTGAGCTCGGCCCCGGAGCACCACCAGGGTTTGTCTGGGCTCCTGAAGGCCTCGCTTTTCCTGGAATACCAAGGGATGAGGAAGAGGAGGCGCAGACGCAGACAGGCAGGGGACAGGTTCCTCTGGTGCGCCTTGCACGGTGCCTTTGAATCGTGGAATCAGAATGGTTTGGGGTGGAAGGGACCTTAAATCCCATCCCAGCCCACCCCTGCCCTGGCAGGGACACCTCCCACTGTCCCAGGCTGCTCCCAGCCCCAGTGCCCAGCCTGGCCTTGGGCACTGCCAGGGATCCAGGGGCAGCCCCAGCTGCTCTGGGAATTCCATCCCAGCCCCTCCCCACCCTCCCAGGGAACAATTCCTGCCCAAGATCCCACCCAGCCCTGCCCTCTGGCAGTGGGAAGCCATTCCCTGGGTCCTGTCCCTCCAGGCCTTGTCCCCAGTCCCTCTCCAGCTCTCCTGGAGCCCCTTCAGGCCCTGCAAGGGGCTCTGAGCTCTGCCTGGAGCCTTCTCCTCTCCAGGTGAGCACCCCCAGCTCTCCCAGCCTGTCCCTTGTGTCCATGCCTGTGCATTCAGAGCAGGAAATCCTTGAGATCGCCCCCAGAGTTCCCACCTGAGGTCCAAACTGGCCGCAATTCCAGACCCTGTCGGAAACATCCAAACCTCAGCCCAACTGACTCTGCACGGTCTCCTCCTGACTGTGTCCTTGCACACCAAAGGCTGCCCAGAGAATGACAGGATTTAGCAATTGGTGGTTCCAGGTCTCAGTTCAGCATTTTCGCGTCTCCTCAGTAAAGGGAGGGAACGTGCAAACCTCAAGATCACAAGAATTTGAGAGGGGACCGAAAACACCTTGGGAGATTTAAGCAAAACTCAAAATACTCAAGAAATGCTGGGGAAAAAAACCCGACCGACCAAGGGGACAACAACAAAAACCACCCCAAAAGCTGTTCTACAGGGGAAAGAGTCTCCAGAGGGGGGTTTGCCTTTAGACACCTCTCCTGGATGACATGAACTGTTACCTGGAGGTGTTTTTATCTCCCAAGTGACTGCAGGCACGCAAAGAGTGCCTGACTCAGAGCTGCATCTCACTGATGGATGTCGAGATGGGAATTCCACTCACACTCGGGAATAAACAGCTCCAGGAGCGCTGGGAGGCTCTGGAGGCTGCAGCGGATCCCCAGGTCAGTGTTTGGTCCCAGTGTGGTGAGCCCAAACTCCTGTTTGGGTTCTCATGAACGGAAGAGGAGCTGCGAGGACCTGCAGGATCCCGTGTGGTAGGGGCCAGGGCGCTCCAGGAGAGCTCTGGACCACTTGGGGATCATCCCCAAGGAGCAACACATCTGGGAGATGTGAACTGAGCGGAGAGGCTCCGTGGTTTGGGCTGGTAATAAAGGTAAAGCCAAGGGAAAGTTTCCATGGGTGAAAGAAGTGGTGTATGGGGATACTTTCCCTGCAGGGTGGTAAAAACTTCATTGGGAGGGTTTGAGAGGGGCAGAGACACAAATAAAGCCGGTCTGCCTTGGGCAGGGAGTGCCAGCTCCATTTCTTTACGAATCCATGGGTTTACGGTTTCTTTTCCTGAAAGGGGACGCTCTTTCCATGAGGAGGTGAAGGAAGGAGGCAGCGCAGGCGAAGCATCCATCCCCCAGAGGAATCTTCCTCCAGGGAGCCAAGAGACGAGAAGGGGGGATGAGAAGTTTTCACCAAAATCAAGACATGCTGGGGAAATAAGGATTTCACCCCAAGCCAGCTGCACTCAGCTCCTCTGAGAGAGGAGGGAACCGAGAGCAGCCCGTGAGAAGGGGAAGAAAGGCTGACTTCAGATCAACTTGTGAACATTCCGAGTCTCTTCTCGTATCCTGCCTCTGTTTATAAACATTTTGCAAGGAGTAGTGGCTGCTTGTAAAAGAAGTGTTAGAAGGATCAAAGCAAGCTGCTGCAGAGGACTGAGCCGCCAGCGTCAGGTGAGGCTGACAAAAGCACTGCCCATAAACTCTTACAGCTCCAAAGGACCCTCAAAGCCATCTCAGAAACAGCAGAAAAGCCAAAAAAAGGGTTTTTTCAGAGGAGAGAAATCCCCAAAGCCAAAAGCTCTTTGTGACAAAGGTGGACTTTTGCCACCTGGGTTTAATCCTGAAGAGGGAAACGGTTGTTGTATCATCTTCAAACCTTCTTGCGGTGCGTGCCCCGCGGCAGCTCAGCAAGGCAATTAATTTCGGGAGGAATTACCCAACCCTTAATTTTTCTGAGCAATTATCAGCTCAGGTCCCAGCCAGGAGCCGGAGCGCTCCCTGCTCCGACGATTGCTGGCTGCAAGTAGCTGCAGAATCCCTGCCACGCTGCGCTTGGCCGGGGAGCTCCGGTGGAATCTGTCTCGAGATGCCCCCACGGGCGCAGCGTGCCCAGATAGCGATCGCAGCCTCTCCCAGGGACCCAGCCCGGCCCCAGCGCTGCTCTCCCCGTCCTCTGGAGAACTAGTGCAAAGGGCTTGGGCTGCTGAAGGAGTTCAGCCTTCCTCTTCCTCCTCCTCCTCCTCCTTCTCCTTCTCCTTCTCCTTCTCCTTCTCCTTCTCCTTCTCCTTCTCCTTCTCCTTCTCCTTCTCCTTCTCCTTCTCCTTCTCCTTCTCCTTCTCCTTCTCCTCCTTCTCCTTCTCCTTCTCCTGCAGAAGCAGAGTTGCAAATGGCAGAGAGGATTTTTTGGGTTCTACACTTTGGGTCATTTCTCTGTGGGAATCTCAGCGGGGGCCGCAGCTCCTCCCGAGGGACAGCTCCGATCCCTGCTCCCTGGGACAGGGACAGCACCCAGGGAACAGCCGGAGCTGGGCCAGGGCAGGCTCAGGCTGGAGATGAGGGAAAGGTTCTTCCCCCAGAGGGTGCTGGGCACTGCCCAGGCTCCCCAGGGAATGGGCACGGCCCCGAGGCTGCCAGAGCTCCAGGAGCGTTTGGGCAGCGCTGCCAGGGATGCCCAGGGTGGGGGTGTTGGGGTGTCTGTGCTGCTTCTCTGTGCCTCAGTTTCTCCACCTGTGGATGCACACATCGATTGCTCTTTGTGACACTGCTCTCTTCTCCCAGTCAGGTTTCCTGGCTCTCGCTGTCAGGGTTCAGTCCCTGCCCAAAGCCCTTCTGCTGCTTTCTCAGATGATTTCTTGAAGGTGGGTGCTGACATCTCCGGCCGTCCCAAGCCAGCCCTGTGTTTGGGACGAGTGAATCGCTGCCCGGCTGCTCACTCCTGCTGCGCGCAGCACGGGGCGCTCAGGGCCCAGCAGTGGTGTCCCCTCTCCTCGCCGGGCCCCAGCTCCTCTGCAGGACCCTCCGTGACCCGTTCCCACACGGCTCCCTCTGTGCCCCAGTCCCACGCCCTGGGTGCTGCTGCCAAAGGGCCCTGGATGGAGCCTGTGTCCCTCCTGCCCTCGAGGGATTCTTCCCTGCACAGCCAAGACTCTTTTCCAGTATTTGCAAGGTCCCACCTGGAATTCCCTGGGATGTGTTTGCTGCTGGCACATCTCAGCTGGTTTTATTTTAGTGCAGTAACGCCGAGTGGCTGTTGCTTCTCCAGGGAGAACTTGGCCTGGCTGGGTTTTAGGTCACTGTGGTTTGTGAGAACGCTTCGTGAAGGAGCTGCTGTGACAAGGAGCAGTGCTGGACTCCAGATGGAGGTGACAAAGCATTTCCTTGCGGCGGTGTCAGGCACTCCCTGTGTCACCTGCCCGAGCCCATCCCCGAGGGGAGCGTTCAGGGTGAATCCCCGAGGGTGTTCCTGATGCTGCAGTGTGGGAAACGGGATCTCGGGCAGGGACAGGGGGCTGCAGAGCGCTGTGACCCCCTTGCAGCAGCTCTGCTCCCCTGCCACACAGGCTGGGGCCAAAAAAAGTCCTGGAGTAGCACAGGGTGTCGTGGTTTGACACGACAGTGCAAAACCAGTGCACAGGGTTTGTGAAATGCCGGCATCCAGTCTGGAATGAGTGGGTGAAAGCAGCTGGGGGATGCTCCAGGTGGCTCCTGCCCTGAGCAGGGACACGGGGCAGGCAGCACGTGGGGACAGTGGTCACAAGAACACCTCTGGACTGAGCGGCTCAGGGAAAAGCAGTTTTTTTCCCTGGTTGCAGCTGAACACTGACACGGCCAAACTGCCATGAAGAGAACTCAGAACTGCAGCTTGGTCCCTCCAGGGATAACTCTGGACACAGCAGGAGGTCCTGGCATCGGCCTGAGACCTTCATTCCACCTGCAAAGCCGATGAACCATCCCCTAGATCCACAGGAAAATACGGATCTGACTGCCAGGAGAGCGATGTGAGGGCAAAATGAGCTGCAGCTTTCACTTCTTGCAGCTCCTCTCTGAGCGGGCAGGAGTGTGACAGTCCCGGCAGTGTCGCAGTGTCACAGTCCCGGCAGTGTGACAGTCCCGGCAGTGTGACAGTCCCTGAAGGTGTCACAGTCCCTGCAGTGTCACAGTCCCTGAAGGGTCACAGTCCCGGCAGTGTGACAGTCCCTGCAGTGTCACAGTCCCTGCAGTGTCACAGTCCCTGCAGGGTCACAGTCCCTGAAGGTGTGACAGTCCCTGCAGTGTCACAGTCCCTGCACTGTCACAGTCCCTGAAGGTGTCACAGTCCCTGCAGGGTGACATTCCCTGCAGTGTCACAGTCCCTGCACTGTTACAGTCCCTGCAGGAGTGGCAGATGTTGGTGATGGGCAGGGGGAACAGGAACAGGGTCCTGTGGGAATCCCTGGGGAGCACAGCGCGGTTCGTGCATTGAGATTTGGGGCTGCAGCTGCTCTCTGAGCTGCCCGTGCCCGTGCCCGTGCCCGTGCCCGTACCCATGCCCGTGCCCGTGCCCGTGCCGGGGCTGAGCCCGGCTGAGCCCGGCCGAGCGCTGCTCTGGGACAGGACCTGACCCTGATCCCTTTCAGCTCTGCACGGCCTGGCTGCGGATGCCAGAGCTCCTGCCCTGGGCTCAGCATTCCCGGGGGCCCGAAGCCACGCTTTTACAGCGCTGGATATTTTCACACGTGGATGCCAAGCACGTCCAGGTGTTGCTGGGAGTCTGAGGGCGGGTCCAGCCCCTCCTGGAGATCCCTCAGTGCTGGCACCTGCGGGCACTTTGGTGCTGACTGCAGCAAAAAGCGCCACGGGCCGGGTCTGCTTTGCTTGGCTCTCGCTGCGGGATGATGGAGAAGCTTGAACCGAAGCCCAGTGAGGAAGAGGTTGGCATTCCTTGAATTCCCAGGCATTCCAGGGTCCTCCATGAGCTCCACACACCCTGTGCTGCCTGCTTGGGAGATAAACCCTCCAAATCTTCCCATGCTGCAGGATGGAGCTTTGCTCCTGCTCTTCTCCAGAGCATTCCCCAAAAATGCTGTGGGCTCTGCTGCTGGAGAAAAAATGTGGATCCAAATCTGCCCAAACACCGGGGGTGGCTTTGTCATAATGGCCTTGGAGGTGCCTGTGTTTGACCAAGGTCACACCTGGGGACAGACTGAGGTCCAGGTGACACCAGGGGGGTGCAGAGGTCAGACTGAGATCTGGGTGACACCAGGGGTGCGCAGAGGTCAGACTGAGATCTGGGTGACACCAGGGGTGCGCAGAGGTCAGACTGAGATCTGGGTGACACCAGGGGTGCGCAGAGGTCAGACTGAGATCTGGGTGACACCAGGGGTGCGCAGAGGTCAGACTGAGATCTGGGTGACACCAGGGGTGCGCAGAGGTCAGACTGAGATCTGGGTGACACCAGGGGTGCGCAGAGGTCAGACTGAGATCTGGGTGACACCAGGGGTGCGCAGAGGTCAGACTGAGATCTGGGTGACACCAGGGGTGCGCAGAGGTCAGACTGAGATCTGGGTGACACCAGGGGTGCGCAGAGGTCAGACTGAGATCTGGGTGACACCAGGGGTGCGCAGAGGTCAGACTGAGATCTGGGTGACACCAGGGGTGCGCAGAGGTCAGACTGAGATCTGGGTGACACCAGGGGTGCGCAGAGGTCAGACTGAGATCTGGGTGACACCAGGGGTGCGCAGAGGTCAGACTGAGATCTGGGTGACACCAGGGGTGCGCAGAGGTCAGACTGAGATCTGGGTGACACCAGGGGTGCGCAGAGGTCAGACTGAGATCTGGGTGACACCAGGGGTGCGCAGAGGTCAGACTGAGATCTGGGTGACACCAGGGGTGCGCAGAGGTCAGACTGAGATCTGGGTGACACCAGGGGTGCGCAGAGGTCAGACTGAGATCTGGGTGACACCAGGGGTGCGCAGAGGTCAGACTGAGATCTGGGTGACACCAGGGGTGCGCAGAGGTCAGACTGAGATCTGGGTGACACCAGGGGTGCGCAGAGGTCAGACTGAGATCTGGGTGACACCAGGGGTGCGCAGAGGTCAGACTGAGATCTGGGTGACACCAGGGGTGCGCAGAGGTCAGACTGAGATCTGGGTGACACCAGGGGTGCGCAGAGGTCAGACTGAGATCTGGGTGACACCAGGGGTGTGCAGAGGTCAGAATGGGGTCCGGGTGACACCGGGGCACGTGCAGAGGTCACACAGCCGGTGCATGCAGAGCAGTCCTTGTGTCTGAGTTGCTGTAGGGCAGCACCCTCAGTCTCCTCACTCCCTGTGCTTGATGTCCCACACACAGAGCAACCCCTCTGAGTCCAGGACCAGATTTCCAGGGGAATTTGGATCATCTTTCCAAGTGGAGAAAGGGAGGAAGCCTGTTCTAAGCCCACGCATTTACTGACGGCTCCCCCAAGACCAAGGGTGACACCTGAGCTCCCACCAAAACCCGGTACAAATCCCCACGGGTTTCTGGGAAGCCCAGTCCTTCTCATCTTTTCATTTAACCGAGGAGATTGTGAGAAGGAAATCCGTCTCTTTCACCACAAAGAACTTATTCCCTCCTTTAAAAATGTCGGTTGGGTTTTGCTTTTTTTTTTTCCTGATGTATTTTGGTGCCCTCCTTGTGCGTCCTCCCTCGTAGGCCAAGCCCGCCGAGCTGACAGAGCGCTCCAGAAACGCCTCACCACGAGGAGAAAGGTCTCTGTGTCACAGCCTCTCTTCTGACCGCAGTAAGAACCGCAGGGCTCCGTTTACTGGAGCTCCCGCGGGTCACGCTGAGGACTCCGGGGCCCCTCGGCGCCGCTCAGCCAGGCTGGAAAACCTGCTGGGTGCTGGGGCAGGGACCGGGCAGCTCCTGCAAGTTTGGCGCTCCCTGCAGTGCCTTGTTTAATTACACTGATGAGCCCCTGGCTCCCTCTGAGCCCCCCTGACCTCTCCACACCCCACCCAGGGCTTGTGAAGAGCACAAAAGGCTCCAGAGGGACGTGTCTGGGACCTGCTGCAGGAGGTCCCTGTGCCGAGGAGCAGGACCGAGGGCTGGCTCAGCTCCTGAGAAGTTCTCCTAAGAGAATTTCCTCCCCTTGACGCCCGTTTGGGGCATTGGATTCCGCCCGGAGTTTCACAGATGGTAAAGGAGGTGGGGATGTGACACCTTGTCTGCCTTCCTCGGCAAGAGACACCTCAGGACTTGGGGAATTAATCCCTGAGCGAGGCAGCTGTTGAAACAGAAAATTCATCTTGATGTACGAAAGGCTGGGGTTGGAGAAGCCGGAGCCCCACGAGCCATCCCCGCGAGGAGTTTCCCTCGTGGGGCTCAGCCCAGCCCTCCCTGCTCGTGGCAGGGCCTCCCCCTCCCCTTCCCCTCCGCCCTCTCTGCAGCTGAGCCCTCTGCTGCTCCTGCTGTGCCAGTCCCAGGGCTCACATCTCCTGGGGGTGTCCCCACAGACCCCCCTGTCCCATGGTCCCCGTGCGGGGGCTTTCCCTGAGCCCTCCCTGGGCTGCTCCCAGTGCCAGGAACCTCCAGCAGCAGCAGCAGCAAATCCCAGTCACGAGCGCTGGCTCCTGGAAACCCTTTGTCCCTGCTTTGGGTCTGCAGGACCTCAGGGCTCAGGATGGTCAGGATTGCTACACCCGAGCTTTTCCTGATCCTTTGGGACCTTTGTTCCCCCAGGATTTGCTGTGAGAGCAGCTCAGGTAACTGGGAGATGTCTGTGACTGGTGGTTTTTATCTCCGTTGTGTTCGTGTGCCACAATCAGAGGGTTTTAAAGAGTGCATCAACCAGAGCTTACCCAGGCACGGGGAGAAGTTTGTGATGGATGTGTGAGAGTAGGGAAACGCAAGCCAGGAGCAGCGGCACAGGGGCTGAGGAGCACAGGCCCAGGATGCAGAGCAGAGGTGGGGTCATAAAGCATCACCAGGGGCTGGAGCCCCTCTGGAGCCGGGCTGGGAGAGCTGGGGGTGCTCACCTGGAGAGGAGAAGGCTCCAGGGAGAGCTCAGAGCCCCTTGCAGGGCCTG
>VXAZ01009907.1:129306-153753 GCA_013399875.1 Gymnorhina tibicen
GATGGGATGGGATGGGATGGGATGGGATGGGATGGGATGGGATGGGATGGGATGGGATTTGAGGTCCCTTCCACCCCAAAGCATTCCAGGATCCTGTGCTCTCTGTGCTGGACACGGGAGCTGCCTCGCTGCCAGCCCGAAGGAAAGGAGGATGGGGGTGCAGAGATGCCCACGGGCACCCAGAGAGCTCTGGAGGCCCCACTCCCATCACTGGAAGGGCGGCCAGGCCTTGGAGCTGCCCAGGGAGGTTTGGAGTGCCCATCCCGGGAGGTGCCCAAGGCAGGCCTGGACGTGGCACTCAGGGCTCTGGGCTGGGGACAAGGTGGGCATCGGGCACAGCTGGGACTCGATGGGCTGGGAGGGCTTTTCCAACCTCAGGGATTCTGGAATTCTGTGATTTTGTGACTCTGGGATCACCGCTCTGCACTGGCAGTGCCTGAAGTCCATTCTTTTTCCTTTTTCCAGAGCCGGGAATGCGAGTGCAGGGAGCAGTTGAGGCTGATTTTATGGGATTGGACTGGAGCGGGCCTGAAGGGCTCAAAATCTGTTTGCAGCAGTGACCCTGTCCCCATTTTTCCTCCATCCAGCAGGAAAATTGCTTCCCTGCTGAGCATGGGGGACAAAGCCCCGATGTTCCTGCAGTGCTGAGTTACGGCAGTGACTGGAATGTGGGATTATTCCGGGCCAAGGCTTTGCCCACAGGCGACGTGGGGCCAAGCAGAACTATCCCCAGTTCATGGCGTGGTTTTGGAAGCACTTCTTGAGCACCAAAGCGAAATGCAGCTCTTTAGGAGAGGGGATTTTTTAAAAATAAGGGGGGAAAAAAATTGGGCTTGAGGTACGGCGGCGCTTCTGGGAAAGTTGTTTTTCCCACTTTTGCCAGGTTAAAAAGTGGTGTGGAAGGGTTTGAAAATGAAATTTCCATCCTGAAAAAGTGAAGCAGACAGGGCTGGGGAGGGAGGTGATGGGGAAAGAGGATTATTTGCCCTATTTCTGCATCAGCGCTGCCAAATTCCTGGGCTGTTATGTAATTAGCACATTCTCCCGGTGCTCCAGTCATGACAGCACGTGCCTTCCTGCCATTCCCCAGGCACTGGTGCGGGCTTTTATCCATTCAGAACAGGTTTCAAAATCTGTAACTTAAAATGTTTTGTTGAGAAACAGGGCGGGAGGGCAGAAAGAGGGGAAAAAAATTTGCGATTTTTGTTGTTGTTATTCCGTTTCCAGGTGAGATTTCTCCCTCTCAAGTTCCACTTCCAGGTGGGATTTCTCCTTCTCCCACTCCCCTCTGCATTTCCAGGTGGGATTTCTCCCTCTCCCACTCCCTTCTGACTTTCTGGATGCTCCTGCTGGGTTCCAGCCCAAACCTGTGGGTTTTGGCGTGCCCACGTCCAGCAGGATCCCCGTTTTTGGGGGATTTTTTTGGACACAAGGAGTGCTCCCGAGGGTTCCACCCCTGCCTGGGGATCCTGCAGATATTTGCACGGATATTGCACTTTATTTCTTGCCCGAGTCACGCACCCAGGAGAGGAGATAGGCAAACAGCTTCCTGCCAGCCCTCCCCGTTTTTCCTGCTAGCAGCAGGTCCCTGGTGCAGCGATTCCCGGGTGACAACCACCAAGGAGAGCGGGGACAAACATCGCCCAGGAGTATGAATGTGGTGGTTTAGGCCAAATTCAGGGAAATGTCCAAAAGGAACGTCTCCTCAAGGGAAGGCAGGTTACAGCCATCCCTCCCCACAACCGGGTTTGGGAAAAAAAATTTTCCTTGGAGGAAAGCGAAGGAGAAAATAAAAATTATTTCTTTAACAAACACCCAGGAAAATNCCTGCTCAGCAGCAGCAGTAGCTAATCTCTGTGTCCTTGAAGCACAAACTGTTTTGAAAAGTTCGCTCAGTTTATTTCTCTGTCTCTTGCCCCCAGTTTTAAAGGCACAGAAAGGCTCAGGAATCCTGTCTGGGCACAGAGCAGAGAGAGGGGATACATCAGCATAAAGTCACCCCAAGACAATGAACCAACCCATCCCAGCTCCTCGGCACTCAGACCTCGGCACCTCTCCGGGCAGATTTTGGAATCCCCTTCTCCAAGGTTACTTCCACGCTGTTTTAATGAGCTCTTATCTCGAGAGCTGTGATGAGGTTTCAGGACCTAATCCAGCGGGATTGCTTTGGGGAGGGGCAGTTCTTGAGCCTTTTAGTGCCTCGGGGACAGAACATCCGGAGACGCAACTGGGGGACACCGCGAATCAGAGCTGAAGGGCATCTGGTCAATGTTTTCCATGAGTCACCAGCGGGAGAAGCAGTTTCCCCAAACGGTGGTTTAAAATCTATATATAAATATCACAATTCTACTTCATGAAACTGTGTTTTCACAGAAAATTTGGGGGTTTTAAGGGAGGCAGGTGGGCTCTGCTCTCAGGGAACGAGGGGCAGGACAAGAGGAAATGGCCCCAGATTTTGTCAGGGGAGGTTTAGGTTGGATTTTAGGGAAAATTTCTTCATTGAGAGAGTGGTTCAGCCCTGGCACAGCTGCCCAGGGCAGTGATGGAGTCACCATCCCTGGAAGTGTTCAAAAATGAAGTGGATGTGGCACTTTGTGATCAGGTTCAGTGGGATTTGGTCAAAGACTTGATGACCTTGGAGGTCTTTTCCAACCTCAGTGATCCTGTGATTGAAACATCTCATCTCTGGGGCCACAGAAAGTACAGCCAAAAAGTGGGAATCCCCCCCACACTGTGATCACTGAACTTGGGCAAATCCGGGTGGTTATTCCTCATTTAAAGCCAGGAAAGGCATTGAGCCTCTGTCCTCCGGATCATCAGAAGTTCCTGACAGTAAAACAGTTCCCCGTTCGCGGGATTAGAGGGGAAGCATGATCTGTAGGTGGAACGTGTTTCACATCAAGGCTGAGCGGAAATCGAGATATTTTCATGGAAAATCTCCGCAGCCTCTCTCCAAGGCGTGTAACACAGCTTTTCCCTCCTCAACTCTTCTCTTTTCCCTGGCCCATCTATCCCAGGAGCTGCGTCTGGCTGGTTTTGGTGGGAACAGAGTCACCAAACCTGCACGTTGTACACATGGGGCCAAACTCCCCACATCAGTTCACAATTAGGATTCCCACCATTCGTTTTCCCAACTCAAGGGAACATTTTAAGACCTTCCAAAAGCTCCCCAGGAGCTGCACAAGCACCAATTATTGCTACTGTGCAAAGTTCACCTGGGGGTGGAGAGAGCAGCTCTTTAAACCCATAAAGCATCAGGTAGGGGGTGGATTCTCCAGAGCATCCCGTGGAACGGGGATGAGGGAGAGGCATTGCAACAGGCAGGGAAAAGCCCTGGGCTTTCCAAGCGGGTGAGGGAAGAGTTTCCAGGGGAAGGACCCTGCCCGTGGAACTGAATGATCTTTAAGGTCCCTTCCAACCCAAACTGTTCAAATGTTCTCTGGTTCTCTGATTTATTCCCAGCTGAGCTCCCAGTTTAGAAGTTGGCCCCAGGACCCCTCATCTACCTCCTGCCAGGGTGATGGTGGCGGTTGCACTCTTCAAAATAAACATTCCCCGCTCTTCACAATCAAACTCTCCGGTTTCTCTTCTGTACTGCATCGTAAAGCACCTCCCATGGTCGGGCCTCAAACTGATGAGACCTTAACAAATTATGAGTAACAAACCTTAACGAGAGATCCTGTGCATGCAGGATCTTCCTTTAGGCAGCATGTTCCCCAGAACTGAGATGGAAAACCTTCCTCCCGTTCCAGAGCTCGGAGGTTTTCTGCTCCGAGCAGTGGAACCAGCCCGAGGGGCAGATCCCTGGACCACCCCCCCCACTCCCGCGCTCCCCAAGCAATTCCTGAAAGCCCCACATTTATCAGAGACCAGCAGGGGCTGGAAATCCAAGCTCCTTTGTTTAGTCTTGGGGAATGCGCGGCAGGAAAACATCGCCATCCTGTTTTCCAGGCGCTAGCACACAAATAAGGATGGAGGAAAAATACGGCCGCGTCTCTGACAGGCTGTGATTAATCCTCATTGTGTCCCCTGCTGACGGGGCGCCAGAGCCGCTGCTGGCCACTCCGTGTCCACCCACAGCCCCAGCCCGGGGGGTACCTGCCGGGCTGATCCGTGACCGTGGGGACAAGGAGGATGCTGCAAATTGCTGGGGTGGAAGAGCCCATGGAGATAAAAGGTGTGGGTGGAAGAGCTGCTGGCACGGGGAGAGCCGGGGAGCAGCTCCTCGTGCTTCTCCCCGTGCAGCCTGGCTCACCTGCCCCTGGCCTGTCGCTGGCCCCTCGCCACCCCTGGCTGGTTCAGCCTGGGAATGGCTGGTTCGCTTTGCTTCCCTCCTCCCACGACTGTCCTCGTGTGGAAACATCCCCGAGGCTGCAGGGCTGAGGCTGCAGAGCTGAGAAGTTGCACAAAGCTGTGGTGATGAGTCAGTGGCAACCCACAGACAGCATCCCCGGGCTGTGACCCAGCACGGGGCACCCCGGGACCTGTCCCAGCTCAGTGCGGGGCCAGCTGGGTCACGGTGCCGTCAGAAGGGACTGGCAATGGGCTAAAAGCCTCCTCCTGAGACAGGGCAAAGCCCTGAGAACTCTGGATGAGCCCCAAGCGCTCGTTCTGTGCACTTTTCCCAGCACAGCCTGGGCATCTTGGGCAGCAAAACCCCACTCCCATGCAGCCTGAGCGGTGGAAGGGGTGAGCGGGGATGCTGGGACCAGGCTGAAGTGTCCCTGCCCTGGGATCACAGCCCAGGGACGCTGGGACCAGGCTGAAGTGTCCCTGCCCTGGGATCACAGCCCAGGGACGCTGGGACCAGGCTGAAGTGTCCCTGCCCTGGGATCACAGCCCAGGGACGCTGGGACCAGGCTGAAGTGTCCCTGCCCTGGGATCACAGTCTGCGGGCTCCACTCAGCACGAACATCTGCCCACAAACTCGCTGTGATGTTCTGCATCTTCCAGAGGAGCAAATCAGTGAGGATTTGTTCTGCTGTTGCCCTGTACCTCTTTGGTCTCTGCCACAGCTCATCTCTGCTCATTTTGGACTTCAGGGACCTTGGGGAGTGATGGCATTTGGGCCATGACTGTGCAGTGAGGCCCCGTCTGGGTCCTACCACAATATCAGTGATAAACAGCCTCGTAAATAATGATAATAATGGGGGGTTAATGGCTTTATTCATGTCTGCAAAACCTGTTCTGGGCTATTTGCACTAACCAGGAGCTGTGGCTGCCAAAGCCGGGCGGGCACAGTCAGGGCAGGATGCGCCACAGTGGGATCGGGGGCTGGTGTTTCTGTGCTGATACAGATCTCTGTGGTCTGAGCCTCCAGAGAGTTCCAGGATTTAAACAGGGAAGAAATTGGAGTACAAGTTTCAAATGTGTTTACGTCCCACAGAGGTCAAAGCCTCAGGTTTGGGCTTGTGGTTGACTTTCCCTGTGCCACCTGCACGGCCCTGGTGGGAGTGAGACACCCCAAATCTTCCTAAAGAGCCTCCTCCTTCCTGCTTTCCAGGTTGTTCCATGAGGTGGGAAGAGGTGGTTTGGAAACAGGGGGACAGGGCACAGTCCTGCTGTTCTTGCTGGACAGGCCAGGTGATCCTAAATCGGACATAATCAGGGTGGGATTCTTGGGGTTGTCCTGTGCAGGGCCAAGAGTTGGACTTGGATGATCTTTATGGGTTCCTTCAGGGAGCTCAGAAGGTTCCATTCCATCCTCTTCTCTTCTCTTCTCTTCTCTTCTCTTCTCTTCTCTTCTCTTCTCTTCTCTTCTCTTCTCTTCTCTTCTCTTCTCTTCTCTTCTCTTCTCTTCTCTTCTCTTCTCTTCTCTTCTCTTCTCTTCTCTTCTCTTCTCTTCTCTTCTCTTCTCTTCTCTTCTCTTCTCTTCTCTTCTCTTCTCTTCTCTTCTCTTCTCTTCTCTTCTCTTCTCTTCTCTTCTCTTCTCTTCTCTTCTCTTCTCTTCTCTTCTCTTCTCTTCTCTTCTCTTCTCTTCTCTTCTCTTCTCTTCTCTTCTCTTCTCTTCTCTTCTCTTCTCTTCTCTTCTCTTCTCTTCTCTTCTCTTCTCTTCTCTTCTCTTCTCTTCTCTTCTCTTCTCTTCTCTTCTCTTCTCTTCTCTTCTCTTCTCTTCTCTTCTCTTCTCTTCTCTTCTCTTCTCTTCTCTTCTCTTCTCTTCTCTTCTCTTCTCTTCTCTTCTCTTCTCTTCTCTTCTCTTCTCTTCTCTTCTCTTCTCTTCTCTTCTCTTCTCTTCTCTTCTCTTCTCTTCTCTTCTCTTCTCTTCTCTTCTCTTCTCTTCTCTTCTCTTCTCTTCTCTTCTCTTCTCTTCTCTTCTCTTCTCTTCTCTTCTCTTCTCTTCTCTTCTCTTCTCTTCTCTTCTCTTCTCTTCTCTTCTCTTCTCTTCTCTTCTCTTCTCTTCTCTTCTCTTCTCTCTTCCATGATCTCTCCAGACCAAAGTCTTGCAGTTAAAACACAACCTGGAAGCGAGCTGTGTGCTCTGAGCAGGAGAGGAGGTTGTGTGCTGGGGTCACCTGGCAGGTCACAGAGCCAGGGACAGACCCCCTGTGCCTCAGGCTGTAGGAAAAGGCTCCGTGTGGGACAGCCAGGACCGATGGCCTCGGCGTGGGAATCACGGAGTGTCACTCCAAGGCCGCACTCCTCGGGAAGGTCAGATGACATAATTACAGCGGTGCCTCCTGACCTTGCAATCTCCAAACCCTCATAATTTGTAATCAGGATACAAATTATTTGCCTTGTGAGCTGAGGAAGGAAGTCTTCTGCATCACCTATCTGCTCCCAAACATCCGCTATTGCACAACTGCTCTGGGCGAGGGCAGGGCTTCCACTGCAGCCTCCAGCTCGGCTGCAGCCACCAGGAGCCTTGGCCAGCCTGGGTGCTCCAACCCAGGCTGCTGCAATCCAGGCTGCTCCAATCCAAATTGCTCCAATCCAGCTGGGATGCTCCAATCCAGTTTGTTAGCCCCAGTCCAGGCAGCTGCAATCCAGTCTGTGTGCTCCAGTCCAGAACGGAGGCTCCATTTGAGGCTGCCCCAATTCCATCCCGGCTGCCCTGATCCAACCCAGGCTGCTCCAACCCACCCTGGCTCCTCTGATCCATCCTGGCTGCCCCAATCCATCCTGGCTGCCCCAATTCCATCCTGGCTGCCCCAGTCCAGCCTGGCTGCCCCAATCCAGACTGCTCCAATCCACGTTGCTCCAATCCAGCCTAGAAGCTCCAACTGAGGCTCCCCCAATCCAGCCTGGCTGTTCCAATCCAATCCAGGCTGCTCCAATCCATCCTGACTGATCCAACCCATGCTGGCTGCCCCAATCCACCCTGGCTCCTCTGACCCATCCTGGCTGCCCCAGTCCATCCTGACTGCTCCAACCCATCCTGGCTGCCCCAATTCCAGCCTGGCTCCTCTGACCCATCCTGGCTGCCCCAATCCACCCTGGCTGACCCCACCACGCTCTCAATATTGAGTATAAACATTCTATTTGGGGAAGAAATCCACGTTGTGTAGAGTACCACGGTATCAATAATGTTGGCTCCTCCTGGGTTAAGCACGGTTGAGGAGATTCAAAATTCAGCCAAGACATTTCTGTAAAATCAACAACTTCATTTTCCAAATTAATTTTTCCCTCACAAAGACAGAGCGTGCTCCCCACCCAATGCGTGGCAAAGGCTGTGACCACCATGTGATGGCCGCTGTCACCTGTCCCACGAGTGCACAAACCCACAGGAGGTGGCCGTGTTTCAGAGCGTGGCTGGTGCATCCCAGCGGGCACATTCATGGCTCCAAAACTGCTGCATCCCAAAATGCCGTGGAGCACCACGGCTGTGCTACATCCCAGAGCAGCTGTGGCTGCCCCTGGATCCCTGGCAGTGTCCAAGGCCAGGCTGGACGGGGCTTGGAGAACTCTGGGTCAGTGGAGGTGTCCCTGCCCATGGCAGGGGGGCTCTGGGTGGGCTTTGAGGTCCCTCCCAACCCAAACCATTCCATGATTCTGTGATTCCGTGATGCTGGTGCACAGCCCTGTGCTGTCACAATGAAGACATTCCTGTCCCCTGTGGAATGTGTGACACCCTCACCAGCACCACAACAGCCCTTGGTGTTCACTGAGGAGCTCAGCACAGAGCTCACCCTCGCTGCAGCCTCGCCATCTGTCCTTCAGCTCCATAAAATGAAGATATTTGGGGGAATGGGGTCTTTGCCATGTCCTGAGATTTGCTTTTAAATTTATTTATCCTATATGTTCCCAGAAATTTGATTTTAAATCACCCTGATAACAGCCTGGCAGAGGTAGAAAACACAAGTCCTGTCCTTGGCTCTCTGCTGTGCAGCGTGAGGAGGCAGAAGGGCTTCGGTGAGGGCAGTAATTGGGATTTCACCTCCGAGCTGAGTGGAGCAGACAGGTCAGCAGAGGGAGGGAGCGCCCTGAGGGTGTCCCCAGGACAGGATTAAAGGCGGCCTTTGCAGGGCTCTGTGTTCGCAGCACAGCTCCAGTCTGAGCTCCTGTCTCATCCCTTGGGAGGCAGCGCCAAGGGAGGCATCTCCAGTGACCAGTGACCCCATGGCCACCCCCGGAGAAGGGGGAAAAGCCATCACCCTGCTCTGCAAGCGCCTCTCCGTGTCCAAACCTGCTCCTCCGGGCCAGCCCTGAACCACGAGCTGGCTCCAGTGACGTGACCCCAGGGAATTGTACCTGGAGGGGTTAAATCCGGGATTTCCTCACGCTCCAGTGCATGTGCTGCTCGGAGGAAATGCACTTCTGCAGCCTTGACTCCGTGCCCTTCGCGCAGAGGAGAAACGAGCCTGGGACGCCGGGGAACACGGGGAGGGACGGCAGCGTTAGTCAGCAGCGCTCCGGGGGCACTTCCAGCGGGAGTCCGGGAAGTGCCGAGCGCGGAAAACGCACCGTACAAAATATTTGTGCGGAGCAGGAAAGCGCTGCATTCCTGGGATGACGATGGCCTTGTGTCACTGTCTGTGGCCGCAGCCATGACTCAGGCTGGGGCTGGGGAGGGACAGGAGGGCGAGCGGGCAGCGCCTGCTGCCAGCCGCGGCCGTGCTGCTGACTGTGCCGGGGCCGGGAGCTCCAAAGAAAACACAGGGCTATTGTTTGGGTTTGCTTTTTCCGGTGGGTTGATGGTCTGGCAGAGGGAACGCTGCTCCTGGGTCGTGTGGACAAGGCACGTGGAGCACACAGGGGTCGTGTCCCCGGGCAGGGACGGGCGCGCTCCTGCCGCAGTGTCCGGGGCGGCTGGGTGCATTGCAGCGCTGCTTCCCAGAGCCCTGGTCCCGGGAATCTGCGGTGCCTGCCCCCCGGCGTTACTCAGAGCTGAATTGGTGAGCTGGAAGAAGCAGGTTCCACCCAAGCCTGCAAAATTGGGAATCCTGCGCATCCTTCCTGTCCCGCTTGTGACCCCGCGGACGATGCTGGAATGTGTGGGTCCTGCACATCCCTGACGGAGCCGGGCAGAGGGGCTGGGGCAGGGCCGGCTGTGCCTGGGACAGGACCAGGCTTAGCAAGGCTCAGTCCAGGCTCTGCTGCAAACCCCTGGGTGTGTTTTAGGACAGCAAAGATCCCACTGGGAGAGGGCAGCTCTGCCCCCTCTCCGTGACCCTCAGCCTCTGGGATGGGATGGGATGGGATGGGATGGGATGGGATGGGATGGGATGGGATGGGATGGGATGGGATGGGATGGGATGGGATGATGGGATGGGATGGCAGCTGCGCCAGCCTTGGCTCCAACAGGAGTCTGATGTTCACCCTTGGCCGTGTTCCCAGGTGATGGCCAACAGAGAAATCTCAATGAACTCCTAAAAATAACAAGTCTTAGCAGAGAGGGCAGCAAACACTGCAGGGAGAGCAACTAATTGGGGAAAAATGGTCAGAATCTGCATCTTTCACAGCTCCTCACTCTCTGCTGGGCTCTGAAGGACCAGCACCCTTTAGAGCTGTGTCTCCTTCCAGCGCTTTGTCCACACGGTACTTTTAGCTCTTACCAGTTCCTTGGACTCGAGGGACAGGCGTGAGTGAAACCTTTAGGTAAGAAATGCCCGGGGCACAGCAGGCTGCCCGCTGCCATCAGGAAAATCATGATGGGTGGCAAGACAGGGACAAGAAATGTGGCACCTGCTCCAGAGGGGACAGACTGGAGGTGGCAGGACGGAGGTGGCTGCGTGCAGGATTTGGCTGAGCGATGTGGCCGGACCGTGAGCTCCTCCTGCCTCAGCTCCGGGGAGGCCAAAGGTGACAGGGACACGGCCAGGAGTTCCACCTGCTCCAGCCTGCCGGGGGAATCCCTGGGGAATGAAGCCCTCCTTTCGCCTGCCTCACGGCAGAGCTCTGAGCTCAGCACGGTGGCAGTGGCACCAACTCGCTCTGCGGTGACGCTAAAAAACGTGCGGACCTCTCCTGGCACCGAGCCACAGCAGCAGTTTCCTCACCGACTTCTGCTGGTGGAGAGACACGGGAAAACAATTTTCCTGACTTTCCTTATTTTCCCGTGGACAGGGTGTTTGTGTGCTGCTCTCAGGAGCAGTTGGGAGGAGAGGGTGTGGATGGAGCTGGATCGGGGCGCTGGAGGAAAACATCTTTCTCCTTCCCTGGCAGTTCCTCCCCCCTGTCTGTCAGGCAGGAAATCAAGGAAACCTTTGAAAGCTCCGCAGAGCATTAACTGTGAGAGTCCGGGGCACCAGGCACCGGGAATAAAGATCCTCATCCCATCTCTGCCACCGGGAAAAACGTCTCAATCCTCACCTCGGTGTTGTGCAAAACAGAGGGGGAGGAACAAGACGTTCTGTCGGCGTGGAAGGGGCAGGAAGACGCTCCTTCTGTGCCCTGCCAGGACCTGGATGCCATGTCCAGGGAAATACGTGTGTTCCCTGCGCTTCCCGGCACTGACGGCGGCCTTTGCTCCCCGCCAAGGACAGCGCTGAGGGGACAGCTCCCACCTTCCCTTCGCTCCGAGGCCTGAGATGGAGCTGGCTCTGCAAGGGAGGCAAACTGGAGAGAAAACCAGCCCTGCACATCTCATTCCAACCCACTTTTCCACACTCGGAGGGATTCTGGCTTTCCCCCTGCACCCCAAAACCTGCACCTACAGCTCCCTTCCCACAAGGGTGAGGGCAAACTTTGCCCTTTAGAGCCCCAAGTTCATGACCTGCTGCCAGGTTGAGGTCTACTAGAAGCACCTCTCTCCTTACCCTCGGAAGGGCCAAGATCAAGGGCTGTGGGCTCACTGATTCTCCTTCTTTCACAGAAAATTAGGTGGGAAATACTTCCAGGAGGAGGTGTCAGTGAAATGTGCGAAGGAAAGAGAAGAGGCTGAGATGAGACCGAGAGTGCTGAAGGCAATCAGTGTGTGAAGGTGCAAAAACAGAACTTCAGCCAAGCAAAAGCCTTGGGAAGCAGTCAGGAGCTCCCCACTCCTCCACCTGAATGACAAATGACACATTCAGGACTGTGCCTGTGACTTCTGCTAATGCGGATTTGTCTCTTCCTCAGACCCTTCTCCATTTTGCTGCGGATTTCCACTCTGAGCTCACCCCACATGTCAGGCAGAGCCCTTCAAAAACCACAAGTGATTTATTCCTGGTTGCTTAACACACGAAAGCAACAAGGGACCAGGTGTATCCTGAGAAGTGCAGTCAGGGAGATTCCAGAGCTTGACAAGTCTTGGGTCTGAAGAAAAATTAGGGGAAATGCCCAGGTTTGCACACACCGGCGACTGTCCCTGCAGAACCTGGAATCTCCCCTGGTTCGGCGCTGGCGCGGGCAGGGCTGAGGGCTGGGCTGGAGCTGCTGTGCCAAGGTGAGCACTGGGGCGTCTCTGGGCCGGGGAGTGCTGCAGGCAGGGGCTGCCCTGATCCCCCCTGGTCAGGGGTACCCACGCCAGGGGCTGGCTGCTCCTGCAGATGAAAATCCCCCGGAGCCACCCGCCTCTCTGTCCATGCTTCTGCTTCAGCTCGGCTCACCTGTGGATTTCAGCTCGGCGGCTCACCTGTAGGCACGGGGAAACTGTGGCTGCTCGGGCAGCACAAACACATCCCCCCAGGGAATGCAGGCACGGGCGGAGAGCACAGCGTGGCTCTGCAGACGCCGTGGCCTTTGGCATGGTGGGATCTGAATTCCTGCCTCTTTCCCTGTGTCCCCTTCCTCTCCCAGCCTCGGGGACAGGCACTGCCTCCATCCCATCACTGATGGAGCTCTGTGGCTCCTCTGGGATCCCCGACAGTCCTACAGACCCCGAGGCTTTAGATACTGAACTCATCAGTCCCACTCCCCCAGCAGTCAGTGACTGCTCCTCAGCCCTGTTGGGCTCTGCCAGGAGATGCTGTTGGAAGTTTCTCCTCTACTTTCTCCCTTGGCATGAGGCTGCAGGGCCAGAGACCGAGCAGAAGGTCAGACAGACCCGCAGTGCCCGAGAGAGACAGGGAGAGTCCAGCTGTGCTGAGCTGCTGGGCTCCTTTAGCCTCACCCCCACCTACGATTGCAAGGGAAATAAAAGTGCTCTGCAAATCTTCTGTCCTGTGAGGTGGTGAGGCCCTGGCACGGGGAAACTGTGGCTGCTCCATCCCTGGAAGTGTCCCAGGCTGGGTTGGATGGGGCTTGGAGCCACCTGGGATAGTGGAAGGTGTCCCTGGGGGTGGAACAAGATGAGCTTTCAGGTCCCTCCCAACACAGACCATTCCACGATTCTGTGATTTTAAGATCCTGAATGGAAACTCTGCCCATAAGGAGGGCACTTGTGGAAGAGAAGCCAGGCTCCAGTTTGGGAATGTTTCCTGGTTTTCTGAGCAAGGCCGTGACAATGGAAGTTTTATCTCGAGCGGGTGCTGGAGCACCCCTGGATGGGCCCCGCGCTGTGCCCAGGGGCTGGGGAAGGGCTCCAGGGTGGGATGTGTGCCCTGGCTGGCACACTGGGGCACAGGGCACCACTGGTGGGAGACAGCTGGACAAAAATCCCAGATTTGGGGGCCCTTCTGCAGCCCCCGAGCTCCAGGACTGGTGGTGAAGCACTGGAGGGCACCGGGGGCTCCTGGGCACGGCCCACTGGCCTTTGCCCTTGGACACCAAGGAACAGAGCAGGGGTTTCCTGCACGGCAGGGTCCCACGGATGATAAATTTGTTTATTTATCCGTGTCAGCCTCTTGGCCGTGTCTGGGAAGACCCTCTGCCACTTTAGGATCGTGCAGCCTCCTTCTCTAGGCCAGACTGAGGATGAATTCCCCAGTCCCATCCTCCCCGAGCCCTCTCCGCGTGCTCCTGATGGGATCAGAGTCCCCAGGCTGCGGCAGCTCCCGCACGGAGCTGCTCTCCCCACCTCGTTCTCCCTCTGGACTGAAGGGACCTGACCCCACAAACTCCCATTTCTGTTCCTTCACAGTCTGCCCCTACCCCGTTACCACGTCCCGGGCACCACAGCGAGTTCCTGGGTGAGCTGTGGGATCCCCTCTCTCCGCTTGCTGGCCCTGCACAGCAGCTTTGGCTCCCTTCTCCCTCCCTCCCACCTCTGTGCTCATCCTGGGAATTCCTACCTGAGCAGGCTCTGTCCAGCCCTCAAAGATGAGTAATTTGGTTTCCACCCAGTTCCTTTTGAGCCTCAGCAAGCTGGCTGGACTCTGTCAGAGCCAGGAACCAGAGGTGGAGGGAGCTGCTTTGCCCAAACCCCACTTTTTTATCTCCCAGGTTTAATTAGAGTGGTTTGTCTGGAAAATTTGGCTTTCTGTGATAAAAGAGCTCTCTAATGAGAGAGACCATAATCATGATTGAAAAACCTGAAGTGGATGCTGATCCAGGAGTTACCATGTGAGTGTTCCTGTGCCAGTGTGTTCATGCACACAAATCTGTTTATTAAACAGCTTTAACCTGCTCTGAACGCAGCCCGGAGTTATCTTACCTGAGGAAAATAAACAGATGCATCCAAACTCCCAAACACTCCTGGATGAGGAGTTCCTTACCAGCCCTGCTTCCCCCACTGGCCCAGTTAAACCCTCAGTCGTTCATTCATTTCCCATCCATGGCTTTTTAGGAGCACCGACCAACATTCCAGCATTTCCTACCAGCGTGTTTTTGATCCTGGGAAGCTGCAATTCCCCCGCGTTCTGTTTGCTTTCTGCCCCGTCAAATGCATCCATCCCTTCAGCTTTGTCACTGCTCCCCCACCTCCACTAATTAGCCCCTCTTTCCCCACATTTCTCTCCTGGGTAACTCATTCAAAGCCTTAAGAGAAGAAAAAAAACCCCCAAAAAAGAGAAATTATCCGAAGCCTGGCAGCATTTCTGCTTTTTGTATGTTTCCTCAAGGAAGGAAATAAAAGGGATAAGGTCCCAGGACCTTATCCCTGGTTCTGAGCTCCCTGCCCCATGCCCCAGCTGTGGTAAAGCTCCTAAAATTCCGTGACTTTTTGGGAGAGATGCCTGTGTTGTTCGCTGCCTGCTCCGGGTGAGAGGGAGTGGCAGCGAGGAGAACCCAGGACAAGGAGGTCTGGATGCCCACCCTGAGCGCTCAGGGGCAGTGGGACACCACATCCCAGCCCTGCAGAGCTGCTCCAGGCACAGGGGACCCTTTCCCCGCACCCCTGGGCCCAGGGACACCAGCACAGGCATCTCCTGGTGCCTGGAGCTTGGGAAGGACCTGCTGGGGACACCACAGAGTCAGGAACATGCTCGGCCCTTCCCCAGCAGACCTTTTCCTGAGGATCTCTTCCTCTGTGCAGCTCAACTCCCACCCTGCTCAGAGGGACACGGTGCCAGGACAAGGTGGATCAGAAATGTCCAGGATGCCCCATCTGGGGATGAAGTCGTGGGGTGTTTGGGCAGGGAGGCAGAGGGAGGCGGTGCAGGGCCCACACCAGTGCTGTTTACCGAAAAATAAAGTTTCTGATCAGGGATGAGGCTCAGGAATTCCCACATCTAATTTTTCACGGAATATCTGAGCAAGGCTGGAGAGGTTGCTGTGGGCAGCAGCAAAGGATGAGACCGGCAAGGAGAGGACCACAGAGACGGTGAGAGCCAGGGGAAGCCTCCAGTGATGACTTTGGTGAGCAGGACTTCCCAAGCACTTCCAGGCAGAAGATCAAGGGCTCAGGGTTTGGGATCTGCACAGTGCCCACACCAAGCCAGGACACTTTGGACCACGAAAGGGTTTGTGAGAAAGGGCAGTGCCCACCCAGGCCACCCAGCCAGGCTCGGCTGAGGCTTGGCTGAAAATCCTCCCATTGCTCTGCCCAAGGCTTTCTGCTCTCTCAGGAGAAGGTCCTGAGCTCCCCCGTGACCTTGCAGGGGAGCAGACGAATTCCCCCGCTCAGCCTCAGGATGCAGAGCACGCTTCTGCCCAGGGCAGCCCCATTTTTCACCGTGATTATTCCGGCCACATCTCCGTGATAAAGGGTTGTTTTAAGGACAGCACAGAAGATGCTCATATCTGTCTTGATATAAAGACATAAACAGCTCTGCCTCAGCCCCGAGCCTCCTGCTCTCTCTCCTCCTGAGCCCGCAGAGGATTTTTCTTACCTGTCTTGGAGGCCGAACGTTTCCTCAGCGACTCTGAGCAGGAGGCCTGATGGAAGAGGCTCGAGCAGGAGTGATCACAGCTCAGATTTCGCAGAAAATGAACCCATTTATTTTCATATTTACACCCTGCTGGGCCAGGAGATGACTCTGCTGTCGTCAATCAAAGATCAAGTTAAATCAGTGGCCTCATCAAGCCCTCCTCTTGCGGGGATCAAGCCAAGGAGAAGGAAAGTCACCCAGGATAATTGGCTGTACATGGAGGGATCTGAGCAGCTTTAAGCATTTGTGGAAGTTGCTGGCAAATGCAGGGGTCAGGAAATTGTCTGGTTGTCTTTGTGCAAAGATAAAACTCGAAAAGCGGCAGAAAAGTAGACGGAGAAGAGCTGAAGAATATCCTTGGGTGCAATCACAGAGCCACAGAGTGGGAAGGGAACCTCAAGGACCATCCAGCCCCACTCCTGGCCCTGCACAGACACCCCAACAACCCCGCCCTGGGCCTGCTCATCCTCCAGTGACAACCTCATTTCTTAGCCCGGTAAAGGTTTTCATTACACACAAAAACCCGGGTAGAAAAGGGCTTGTGATGCTGGAAAGCAACTTCTGGTACTGGTAATTAACCACCAACACCATCAGGGGTAATCAGCCAGAATTAGGCATCAAATGGGAGCAAAGGGAGTGCGCAGCAGTCTCCTAAGGGAAGGGGCAGAATGAACCAACTGTTGGGTCTTTTGTGGCTGTTTATGGAAAACCCCCAGCTGAAATCAGAATTCGGGGCTTGTACAACCCCACAACCGAGGCCACGCCGAGCAACTGAGACCTGGGTTTGTACAAGGCAAGAAAAGCCCTTAAACCCCAAAATCTGTGCATTCAAAATAGGGAAAAAAGGGTGAAGAAAAACCAGTGGCAGCATCTCTGTCTCGCAGGGCCGTTTGCATTAAACATCATTCCAAAAAGCTGCATTTCCTTCTGGTTTGTTTGTCTCTGCTCCACCCAAGGAATGATCTGTACAGAAGCATTAATGACTGCAGATTTTGTAGTAATAGAAGAATAACACAAAAATCATAAAGGATCTTTCTCCAAAAGCTTTAAAACCTAATGCAGCATTCCCAGGAAAACTCCTGAACTATTCCAAAGGCTGGAAAGGGGTGGGAGGCACTCTGCATTTGAGACACCTGAAACCCAGAGCATCCCTGTGCTCTGCGGCTCCGAGCTTCCACTAAAGGTGGTGGACACGTGGGATGGGCTGTGCTGTCCTCTGGAGAGATGTCAGCTGTAGTTTGGGACACCTTAAGGCATCCCAGATATCCACAAGGAATAAATGTATCATAGGAGCCTGGAATGACTGATTTTCTGCGGTGAGAGCTGGAGAGAGGATGGGATAAAGAGGTGATTTGAAATGTCCCCTGGGATTTACGTGGAGGTGAGTGGGTTGAGCCCTTGGTCAGTGGAGCCTGAGGAGTGACCCAGCTGGTCCAGGGGGGGCTCAGGGTGGGCTCAGGGCCTGACTCGGTCCCCGTCACCTGGGATCAGACCCTGCTGAGCTGCAGCACCTCAGGGGTGCACACCCACCTTTACCTGCCCTGACTGAGAGCTCAATCTCACCCTGAGCACCTGTTAGCCTGCCCTGGCCCTAAAATCCACGGGTGAGGGCAGCTGAGTGCAGGATGCAGCCCCACGCCAGAGGGAAGGGGCAGCCACGCCCCCACCATCTCCCAGGTGGGAACAGAGCGGGTCCCCTGCACACCCATCACATCTGTCACCCTGTGCAGATGTCCCAGGCACCCCAAGGCGTCCCAAAGGTCCCCAGAACTCTGGGATGAGGCACCTTCATCGAGTCCAAAGGGACAGCCACGTCCAGGCCAGAAGTGTCCTCGTTCTGGATGGGGTTGTTTTCAGCAGAGGGTTACCTGAAATCCCAGAGCCTGCCAGGCAAGCCAGTGCTCCACGGAAAATGGAAGGAGAGGACTTCCAGGGGGCTCTAAGTGAAGGTGAAGTTCAGCCCACAGATCAAAGCCGGCTAAAATAAGAAACAAGCTGATATCTCACTGGTATCTCGCTAATATCTCTGCCAAATCACCTGTGCGCTTCAAAGACAGGGATTGGGATTGGGATTCCCAAAGGATCCCGCAGGATTCCCGGATCCCCTTGGAAGCCAAGAGCCAGCTCCTGCCTCGCTCTGAACTCGCTGAGAGCTGATTTTGTTTATTCTCCCTGCTTCCATCCCCGGTGCTGCACCCCCCTGGAGCGGGGCCATCCCGCAGCACCGACCTGCGCTCCCTGCTCGCTCCTCTCCGGGGAAAGCATCACCCAGGGAACGATTGATAGCAGGGTCTTGCAACACCCAGGTTCTCCTCGGAGGTCTTCCACCGGAGGAACAAACAGGCCCAACCCTGCTCTGTTCAGGAGGTCTGATAAGATCGCTGCCCAAGGGGCCATGGCTGCAGGCCAGGGCTCTGTCCCAATAAACCATTTTCTGCAGGACCACCTTGCCTGGACTTGTCTTTCCACACGGAGCCAGGCAAAGCAAAGCCTTCAGATGCTAAAAATGTGCAGCTATTGTTGGTGTTTGTCCAACGCTGGGAGGCCCATAAATCTCCCGGGAAAGGTAGAACAGGAGCGTGATTAAGAAAACAAGAAACTTTCTGCATTGATTCCTCTCCTGCTGCTTCCAGGAGAGCTATTGCCTGTTGATGAAATGCCTCCCTGTCTGGCTTCCAAGCCAGCACCATCCCTGCAAGGGTTCTTTCCAAATCTTCTGCATTACAAGGCAGACACACACATGGGATCAAAGGGAAAGCACCGAACCGTGCGAGCAGACGTGTCCAAAGGTGAAGAGCAAAAGCCACCAGCAGGAGAAAGTTAAGAGACCACAAAGAGGATTTTTTTCCTGCCTTTTCACTGCTGTTAAAAGCCCCAAATTGAGGCACTTTAAAAAACACCACCCAGCTCAGTGTTTGTGGTTGGCAGGGGCTGATCTGTGCTGTTTGCAGCCGCTGAGATAAACCCACCCCAGCCATCCCCGCGCTGCTCTTTCTGTTCCCAGCTGTTCCCTCGGGATGTGCTGCCCGTCTCCGCCATGCAAACGAGGCAGGGCCGTGACCAAAATCCTGCCGGGGAACAGGAGAGCAGGCACAGCCCGGCACGGCTGGAGAGCAGCGGCGAGGAAGGAACGTTTCCTGTTTTCCAGTAGCCAGCAGATACAAGGAACAATCCTTTTGTGCTCGCTGCCAGCCAGGGAAATGGCTGGGGCTCCCGGCATTGCTGAGGATGTGGTGTGTACACACAGGATCTGCTGGAGAACGGGAGGTGGAATGTCACGTAGGGAGGAGAGGAGGACACCTGTGTCCAGCGGGGTGTCCGGGACAGGCGGCACAGCTGACCAGTCCAGCTGACCGGTCCAGCCCTGCCGCCTTCCCCCGCCGTCCCAGGGGAAGGGAAGTTTGTGCAGGAGCTGGGCTGGAACGGCTGCAGTGAGAGCGGGCTCAGGAGGTCCCAAGTTCTGTCACAACTCCCTGACAAGAGCTTGTGCTGAGGTGGGGTTGGTCCCTTCTGCCATGTCCCAAGAGGAAATGGCCTTAAGTTGCACCAAGGGAGGCTCACATTGGGTATTTAAAAGAAAATCACTGTAAAAGTGCTCAGGCATTGGAATAAGTTGCCCAGGGATGTGGTGGTGGAGTCGCCGTCTCTGGAAGCGTCCCCGAAGTGTCTGGATGTGGCACCTGGGGACACGGTTTAGGTGGGATTTGGTGGTGCTGGTTTGATGGTTGGACTTGGGGATCTTGAAGGTCTCTTCCCACCGCGATGATTCTGTGGCCGAGGTGGGTCTGGAAGAACTCAGGGTCAAAAAAAAGCAGATTCCTTTATTTAGGAGCCTCCTGCCTCCTCAGAGACCCCTCCTGCTCCCGGACTGGAAATGCAGTGGAGCATCGTGCCCTGGAGATGCTGCCTTACACTTCCCAGAGCAGGGATGAGCTGGAGCTGGGATAAGGCTGGTTGTGCCCCCAGGCCTGAGCTGATGGTTGAGAGAGCCCATTTCCACCCAAAACTGGAGTTCAGGGGCGTCAGCTCAGTCCCTGCTGTGGGATTTCAGCCCATGCCCACATCTCCTGGGCCACCAGAGCAAGATGGGGATTAAAGAGCCTTTGGTAAAACATCCATGCCCAACACCCCATAATTCTGGAGGGTTTCCAGACACATTCAGGAGGAGGCCAGAAATTGTTCTTAGTGGCGTTCTGGAAAGACATGGAAGAATATTTCAGCACAGAAACCTTTTCCTACTCCTTCCGTGGGATCCCTGTAACAATTCCAGTAGAACCCAGAATAATTAAGCCTCACAGCCTTGCAGAAAAAGAAAATATGAAAGAAGGTAACTGGAGGCAGGTGAATCATGGATAAAGCAGGATCTTCTCAGGGTCCTTTTGAAGAAAAGTTGGCTTTATTTGCAGGATTAGGGAGACACTTGGAGCTCTGCAGAGCAGCTCCTCCTGCGAGTGCCTTCCCGGGCTGCCCACAGCCAGGACCGAGACTTGATAAGGACAATCGTGAGGAATCAGCGTCTGTCTGAGCAGGCAGCTCAGCCCAGAGCCCCAGACCCTGCTGGGGTGGGCTGGACACTGGTTGGCACAGACACGCAGCCATGGTGGGTGTATCCAAGCAGGAATTCCGTCAGTGGGCAGCTTTGGCCACGTCCAGATGTCTGCAAAGCTCTGCCACAGAGTCGAGACCAGGTGACCTTCAAGTGTGAGCCCGGGGGTGAGGGCTGGGCCGAGGCACACCCGTGGTGCTGAATACAGAGGTTGGCATTTGGGGAACAAACACAGCCTCTCTCTTCAGCTGAAAACGAAAGGCAAAGTGCAGAGAGGTCCAGAGGCCCAGTCCTGCTCCGGGCCGAGCTCAGAGCAGGAAGGTGCAGACACCACGCGCGGCTCCGGGACTGAGGCAGAACCTCCAGGCTCTGCTTCAAAGGAGAGGAACAAACAGCGAGACAATGAAATCTCCCGTGGAGAGAGAGCCCCAGGTGCGTGTCCTCCACAACAAACACCACTGGGAGCAGCTGGAAAAGCCTGGGCTGCAGCTCCGTCGCTGCCAGCGGGGATTTCAGCGTGCAGCACACGGGGAATGGATCTGTTCTGCCGGACAGGTCAGGACCCGGTGGTGGGAGCTGGTGGTGCAGAATGACAGAGATGGCACCTGCAAGGTCCTGGCAGCGGGGTCAGTCAGGGTGTCTCACACAGAGCTCACAAGAACTATTGCACAAACAGCTCAGCTCGATGCCATCCATCTCGGATTTAAAAATACAAACGTTTCCAGCTGGCCTGTTCCCTGCTCTGGGGAAAACGAAGGGGAGGGAAGTGGCAGTGCTTGGTTGTGTTCCAGCCCCCAGCCTGGGCCTGGCCATTCCCACGGGAGACCTGCACTGATGCTGCACAGGGCAGAGGGGATGCAGTCTGTGCCTGCACCTGCTGCCTTCCCTTTGGCTTGGAGAGGGAATGTTGGCCTCATTTGCAGAGTTTGGTGACGGATGGCAGTGGGGTGAGCTGAGCACATGGTGCTAAACTCTCCAGGACCTGAGCAGCTTCTCTGGGCGTCTTTCCAAAGTGTCAGGGTCCCTTTAGTGACAACTCGAAACACCTTGCTGAGAGCTGACACACTCGGTCCCCCCAGTTACTCTGAGCAGCTCTTGCTCCTGACCCCACTCATCTACACAGGAGTCCCTCCAGCACTGGGAGAGCCCTGAGTTTGGTCCCAGGACACTGATTTCCATCAGGCTTAGGCTGGGGTTTGCCAGCTGCGCCCATGGGAACTGCTGTGCACAGAGCACGGCAGCGTGTGGCACTCGTACGAGAACGTGGCCAAGCCACAAAGCCTCTCCAGAGCTGCTGGGGGGCATCTTTTTGTCCTCCATTTCTGCACAACCCAGCCCAGGGAAGCGGGTTTGTCCTTCTTGACACAGCAGGAACGCACAGAGCATCGCTGGAAGCTGTTGGATTGGCCAAGCAACTGCTGTATCCTCTTTTTACACACTCTGCATGCAGGGGGAGCTCACAAATTCACCTGTGACACTGCAGGAACACGGTGGGGAACATTCCCATGGAGTGGTACTGGGAATTCCTGCACGTCAGCTACGACCTGGATGGGAGGAGGATCTACAAACCTCTCCGGAGCAAGGACGAGCCGGACCTGTTCCTGGAGAAGTTGGAGAACCCGGAATACTGGAGAGGAATTCTAGGAGAGAGGCCCAGGCCGGGTGGGAAAGGGCTTGGAAAACGTTGGGATGGTGGGAGGTGTCCCCTCCATCCCAAAGCATTCCGTGGTTTCGGGGATCTGCTCTGCAGCTGGAATTTGTGTGGCCACACCTGGGCTTGGAATTGCCCGAATTCCTGGAATTCAGGGTGATTCCGGACGTGAGGATTTGGGATCTGGCACGGAGCCTCCCTCCTTCCCATTCATCCTCGGCTGCATCCCGGGAATCCCTCTGCAGGATGTGCCTGTGCCACCTCGTGCTCCCACAGCCTCCTACACTGTTTAGACCTGTCTTAAATTACGGCACCCAAAGCTGTCCCCAGACCTGAGCTGAGGCCGCCTGGGGGCCCCCAGTGTCTTTGGGGTCCCCGTGCTGGCCGAGGGTCCGAGCCCCTCTTGTTTCTGCTCCTTTCTCCCAGCACCTCTGCACAAACACGGGTTTCATGCTTCCCACCTTCCCCCTCCTCCTGCCTCCGCAGAGCCGCTGCTGGAATTCCCATTAGCGAGCCAGCCTGGCACACAAACCCCTCTTCTTTCACGCAGCTCCTGTGGCTGCTGCTGCCAGCCCTATCTGGAGCCACATCTCTCCCCATCCCTGTCCAAAAGCCACTCTGCCATGTGCAGCTCCTCCCCTCGTGCCAAGAGCTGCGAACACGCCCCAGAGATCTCAGGTGAGAGATACGGGGCTGAGAAGGAATCCTGCTCTTGGGGGTGATCACGAATCGTGTTTTATTTTCTCTTTTGTAATCTTCTCTCGAACTATCGTAATGAGGAATTTAACCTCTTGTTTTGCCAGAATAAACTTGTTTTCACCCTTAAGCATGTCTGGTATTAAAGGCAAGTCTAGGTGAAGCTCTGAGTCTGGATTAGCATTCCCTCTTCTGAGAGAATGCATCCGAACACGGCAGTGGGGACACCTGGGAGCTGACACCCCTTCGGATTGTCCTGGAGCTGCTGCCTGTGCCGGGCCAGGCGTGGATTTGTCACGTTCCAGGTTTGGTCATTCCAAGAGTCAGCAGAAAGACGCCGTGCAAGGCAGGCAACCCCCAGGCTGGGATGTTTGTGGTGGGTGACATTGCAGCCTCCCTCATCTGAAGGGACACGCAGGTGTCACCTCCCGGCCGGGCTTGGGCAGAGCCTGTGGGCCCAGGGTCACAGAGCTGCTGCCAGAGGGAAATTATTCCTGTCTTGCCTGCAGATCCTTCCTGTTGGGGTGGGAGCTGGTGCTGAGGGAAGTTCTGCTGGCAGCTCGTGCAGTGTGCAGCCAGGTTCAGGTGTTCCCACTGCTCATGTGGGTACGGGGACAAAGGGAGCAGAGCATCCTCCTCGGAGCAGTTCTTGGGCCTCTCTTTGCAGGTGTTGGCTGCTCTCAGTTCCATGGATTCAGGATGTTCTCGTCACAGGATGAGGGACAACAGCGGGACCCAGGAAGGGTTTGTGGATCTGACGCCACCTCTACATTTTCCAGGGATTTTTCCTGAGTTGTTTTCCTCTTGCCCACCAGAGCTGTGTGCAGATGTCCCCACCCCGTCCACTCCATGCCCCTGGCTGTGAAGAGCGCAGAGCTGGGGCAGGTGGGCAGGAAACAAACCCCAGGGCGGGCTGAGTCCAGGGAATCAGTTCTGGATTCCCTGAGCCCAAACCCAGCTGCCACAAACCCCGTGGGCAGCAAAAAGGTCTCAGTCAATGTCCAGGGGGGATCTGTGACCCTTCCCCAGGAACAGCCGGGACCAGAGGAGGAACAGCGCTGGAACCAGGCCCGGGAGAGCTCGGCTCAAGGCCCTTGGCAGGGAACATCCCCCAAGACCAAAGCTGCCCTTAGAGGAAATGGAAATGGAACTTTGTCCCCGTTCTCAGTGTGACAGACGCCGGGTCAGCGTTCCTGATGGAACCCATCTCCTCACCGTCATCATCCCCTGCTTCTCGTGGAAAGGGACTCGGGCAGGGAGTGACCTGAGCTGGGGATACAGTGACACAGAAACACGGCCCCTGCCCTGCCCGTCACGTTCCCCATTCTCCTCTGTTTCTCACCACTAACACCACAAGAAACTCTGGTTTTGGAGTTTGATCCCATGCTACAACTTGTTTTCAAAACCTCTGAGATTTAGGGGGAAAAGCTATCAATTCACGGACATATCAAGAGTGTTGTTGCCACTGCTGACCCTCCATGAGCTTGGGCCACTCAGTGATAAAAAGACAAGGAAAAATCAATTCATCAGGAGCACACGGAGAACCCTTTGGAGTAGAAAGTTTACAAACAGAGCTGGAACTGCTGATTTCTCTCTCGCTATGGTTATGTTATTCACCACAGAGAGAACAGTGTTACCCTCCAGCTAAATATACAAACAACCAAAGGAAAAAAAGGGAATATGCATGGTGATGTAGGAGAAAAGATAGAATCACAAAATCATTTAGGCTGGGGAAGATCTCCAGGACCGTCGAGTCCAAGCTGTGCACAATCCCCAGCCCCAAGCTCTGAGTGCCACGTCCAGGAATTCCTTGGACACCTCCAGGGATGGCGACTCCAAACCTCCCTGGGCAGCCCCTGCCAAGGCCTGAGCACCCTTTCCATGGGGAAATTCCTGCTGCTGTCCACCCTGAGCCTCCCCTGGCCCAGCCTGAGGCCGTTCCCTCTCCTCCTGTCCCTGTTCCCTGCGAGCAGAGCCCGACCCCCCCGGCTGCCCCCTCCTGTCAGGGA
>VXAZ01009907.1:153850-168673 GCA_013399875.1 Gymnorhina tibicen
GGCTGCCAGAGCTCCAGGAGCGTTTGGGCAGCGCTGCCAGGGATGCCCAGGGTGGGGGTGTTGGGGTGTCTGGGCAGGGCCAGGGGCTGGATCCATGATCCCTGTGGGTCCCTTCCAGCTCGGGACATTCTGTGACTCTGTGACTCTGACCCTGTGTTCTGCTGTCCCTGCTGTGCTGGGAGTGGACAAGCCCAGCTCACACAGAAGCTCTGGTGTTTAATGTGCCCGGTGCCACCTCAAAGCCCTCCCCGGTCACCTCTCGCTGTCCTGCCCCCCTCGAGGCCCACGGCACCAGCACCCCTGGCTCTGGGCTGCCCCATGTCCCGTCCCCAGCCCTGCATGGGGGTCACCTGCCCGGGGACACCTGCAGAGGGACCCTGCAGCCGCTGAGGCCCCGGCCGTGGGGCAGGGTTACAGCAGCAGCTCCTGTGGCCACTCAGGACTGGATGAGTTTCACCTCCTTGGACTCCAAACATAATTAATCCTCGAAGTTCCTCCTGTCCTTTAAGTCATGCATCTGAAGGAGCAGTCGAGCAGTGCTGGAGTGCCCTGAAAATCCTCATCAGAGCCGCTTGGAAACCCCCCTGGAGCCCCCGGGGAGATGGGGGAAGAGGATCTGCAGCACCTGGAGGTGTGGGATCCCTTCGCAGGCCAGGGGATGCAGCAGGTGCTGCACAGCTGCCCTGGCTGAGGCAGCTGCAAACAGCTGGGGTTAAACCCTCATTGATGATCTGGGATTTATGGGATGCAGAAACCCGTCCACGGAATCTTACGCAGAAGCCACGAGCGACATGGAAAAAAAAAAAAAAAGAAAAATTTCTTCCAGGTATCAAAATAACAAAACTTCCAGATTAACAGAAAACTTGCAGTTTTCAGGCACTTTGTTTTTTTAATTAAAAAAACCATCAAACTTCTGAAGAAAGCCTCTGCTTCCGGGAAAGGCTTCGTAAATTCCAAGGCTCATTATTTTGTCAAAATAAAAAAAAAAAAATTCAGCCTAAGCTTTTCAGCAGGCACTGCAGTATTATTAATCACCTCCTTGGACAGTGTGCAGGTAATAAAACAAACTAAAATTAGTTGGAAAAAAAAAATTCAAAGAAAAGGCCACTTTCCAACATCCTGACAAGTGAAATAAGTGGATGCCCAAACAAAGGGCTAAGAGCACAATTAAGGCTAAGCAGGAACTGGAGGGGCAACGCTGGTCCAGTGCACTTCACATGGAGTTTTCATCCATCAGAGCCCCCGAAAGTGCTTGATCAAAATAATGGAGAGTGGGAGGAGAACGAAATGACTCGGAGGCAAAGGGAGGAGATAAATGGAGGCCGTGGCACAAAGCAGAGAGGTGGGGAAGGGGCTTTTCACCATTTCCACTCACAGAAATTCCTTCAGGTCACTCATCTCCACTGCTTGTCTCTGAAATGGCTCTGTTTTTGTCCCTGAAGTGAGGTGACAACTGCCCAGCACGCTGCCAGTGAGAGAGGCACTGACTGACCAAATATTTGCATCTTTTCAGTGGCATTTTCCTGTCTCGTCCTTCTCACAGCCCAGCATCACCTTCACTCTTTCTCTCCGGCTGCCCCAAGCTCTCAGTGGAGATTCCTCGTGGCTTTTCCTTGCCCAGTCATAAAAAAACCCAACTCAATTTATCCCTCCTAACCCGGTGGTTTTCCACCTTCCATTTCATCCCACCCCGACCTCCTCCTTCCCCTGCCTTTGGCAGGTCCACCTGGAGCTTCTCCCATTCTCCCGAGGTCCTGACTGCCCTCAGTAATTCCGTGTGATCTGCGGATGGTTCATTGTTCCCTTTCCTTTCAAGATCACACACGGGGCCGCCGGGGACGGTGTCGGGCTCACGAGTCAAAAGCAAAGTGGCACCTGCCCAAATCTGTGAATTATGGCCACACTCGGAGCCAGCAGAGGAAGCTGGAAAAGAAAAGCTCGTGTTTGAATAATGCCCCGGCCGTCCTTTATTTTATCCATTATTCAGGGGTCTTTTGGTTAATGGTTGACTGTTTTTCCTGAGCGGGGAAGAACTTCAGCGTGCACAGAGCTGCACGAGCAGCGATGGAGCCGAGGAGAGCGGCACGGAGGTGACATCGTGCCAGGGAAGGGCAGAGTCAGCACAGCCAGGGAGGGCTGTCCTTGCTGTCCCATCCTTGAGCCATTCCCTGTTCTCCTGGCAGTCCTCTGGAGCCCTTCACAGGCCTGGAGAGTGCCTGAGGAGCTCACAAAGCCCAGAAATTTCTTTGGCTGGCTCAAGCGTGCAAATATATTTGTGTTTTGTGACGGCAAAGTGCTGAGTGCTGGTCCCTGACCCTCCCACCTCTCTGAACCAACAAAACCATTTTTCTTCTTCAGAATGGCAATTTGGGGGTTCCTGCTGAGTCCTGATCCCCACCGACACTGTCGGTCCCTGACCCTCCCACCACTCCGAACCATCAAAACCATTTTTCTTCTCCAGAATGGCAATTTGGAGGTCCGTGGTACAGCGTCATTGAGCTCCCAGCTGACCCACCAGAAAAAGGAAATTAAAATCAGAATTCTTGCCTGGAAGCAAGAGGACAGGTTGTGGACAGAGCTGGCAGTGGAAGAATAATGGCCATGAAATGAAAGCAGCTCTGCTGGCTGGGTGTGATGGGACACAGCTCCCAGGAACGAAGAAATTCAGATCATCCAACAGAACATTTTCGTGTTCCCTCCGACAAAATGCAAGGAAAAACTCCATTGCAGAAGATCTAGGAAGGGAAAGAGAAAAAATATTAACATTGCAAACTCTGAAACAAAGCTCCACACAGAAGAGATAATAAATTTCTGGAAATTTTGGAGTTAATAAATTTTGGAGTTAATAAATTTTGGAGATAATAAATTCTGGAGATAATAAATGTCCCAGATTTGAGACAGACCCAGCTGTAAGACCCATAACAACAACAGATCATTGAGAATTTCTGCAAAGGGGCAGAAGAAACCCAAAAAACCCGTGTCCAGCTGCCCAGGGCAGGTGCCAGTGACAGCCCGGGTGGGCAGGGACAGAGGGGTGGGGACAGGATGACCAAGAGCAGAGTCCTGTTCATCCACCCGGGATGGAGCCGATCGTGGTGCTTCCAACCCAAACCATCCCGTGATCCCACGATCCCGTGCCTTAGCGCACAGCAGGCATCTCCGGTGGCCTCTGCTCGTTTCAGTCACCAGAGAGCTGCCCCAGGAGCCCGGTGTGCCACCCCACAGGTGCCAGGTGGGACAGTGGCACTGGCAGAGAGCAGCTCCAGTCCTGCCTGCGCAGGGGTTCTGAGCTCATCCAAGGGAAAACCCTTTGGTCTCTGTCTCCAGGGATTTCGTACCCCGGCCTCAGACAAATCACTGGAACAGGTCCTGGGCTTGTGCTCACGTTTATTGTGAATTTGGTGGGACAAGTGATGTGCAGAAGTGCAGGATGCAGGAACGCTCTTTCTCGTGGATTTGATGGGAATTTAGGGCACGTAATCCAAAGCAAGGAAAAAAGTGAGTGGTGGGAGAGAGTGAAAGCCCCGGTTCCTGCCTGGCTTTTTTTCCTTTTTTAATCTATATATCTGATGCTTTGAGGGCAGAAAGGGGAGCAGGGTTTGTGTTGGTGACTTATCTGGAGCTGGGTAAACCCTGGAGTTTTGGAAGCAAAAACCTCTGGCCAGCTGCTTTACTTTGTATTTCACCAAGCCCTGGCCCTCCTTCGTGCATTTCCCTTTTACCCAAGGCTTCTCCTCACCCAGAGGACTCCAAAACCTTCTCTCCATTCCATCCACTGACCTGGCAACAGTTTACCCCTCTCCTGCCATCCGTTGTCCACTCCATGAGATGCCACATCCATCTGCTCCTTCGGATGTGTCCGAACGGAATCCTGCTGTCCCTTTCAGTGGTGCTCATGGAAGTCTCCATCACATCCCTTCCCCAGGTCCAGCTGTTGCTCCTCCCTCCCTCCCAGAGCATCTGCCTCGTTCCAAAGTGCTCCTGAGCTGTGTCCTGAATTCCCTCCATGGAATCATGGAATGGTTCGGGTTGGGAGGGACCTTAAAGCCCATTCAGTGCCACCCCTGCCATGGCAGGGACACCTCCCACTGTCCCAGGCTGCTCCCAGCCCCGTCCAGCCTGGCCTTGGGCACTGCCAGGGATCCAGGGGCAGCCACAGCTGCTCTGGGCAGTGCCAGGGCCTCCCCACCCTCACAGGGAGCAATTCCTTCACAATATCGAAACTAAATTTCCCCTTTTGGTGTGGAGCCATTCCCACTTTTCCTGTCCCTGCAGTTCCTGATGAACAGGCCCTCTCCAGCTCTCCTGGAGCCCCTTCAGACCCTGGAGCCTGACCAACATGCCCATCCTCTCAAGGTCTCTGAGCGACCAGCCCTCCTCAGGCAGGAGTTTTCAGTCATTATTCACGGCTTTAACAATTATTCACGGCTCTCCTTTATTTCCTTACCACGTTTAAATTGGCGAGGTTTACTCACGGACCCGCAGTTTGGAAATCCAGAGGGATTTTTGATGTTTTGCTGGCCTCCGCTCGTGTCCTGCACGTGAACAAGGAGATTTTCCCGATGATTTGTGTGCCAAGACTCCCCATGACATCATCAGGTGGCCACAACCCCCTGACCTGGCTCTCGGAGAGGCAGCTGTGACTTCATCCCTACCTCAGAAATTGTTTACACGGGAGTGGGGAGACAGAGGTCTCAAAACATGAACTAAAAATAGCATTTGATTACTCCAGTTTCAAACTTCTTTTTGTAGTGAAAACAAGTGCATAAATTACTGGGGAAAAAATCCACCTTAAAATGGATGAAGTAACTGGAATTTTATCCATTTCTTTTGCCTAAACGAAGCATTTACTTCATTCCAAACTGGCCGCTTTCGCTTGTTTGAACTCCCAGCAAACCAATAAAGAAGAAAACAATTATTGACCAAGCTTTTCCATTATTTTTTTAATCAAGACTTTCTCTCCTTATAAGGAAAGTCAACAGCCTTTGTTCTGAGGTAATTCAAGAGTCTCCACGGGCAGGAAAGCTTCCAAGTTTTCTGTTTAGATGTTTTCCTTTGTGTGCCTGACCTTTCCTCCGAGCTCCCGCCCTCTCCCTTTAATCTCTAACCAGCGCTTTGGTGGCGTGGTTGGGTTGGGTTTTCATGTTTTCCTTGAGAGCAATCCGTGCCTCTGGAGTGGAGTCAGTGCTCCTGCTTTCTTCCCGACGAGGGAAAACTCATTCCTGCTCTTACAGACAAAATTCCGAGGTATTTGGACATTGCCCAGCGCTGGGAAAGCTGAAGTTTGTGCTGTGCTCTGGGGGCCATCCACTGAAACCCACCTGCATCCCTGGGATGGTCCAGGCCAGGCTGGACAGGGCTTGGAGCACCCTGGGATAGTGGAAGGTGTCCCTGACCATGGCAGGGGGTGGAACAAGGTGAACTTCAGGGTTTCTTCCAACCCAAGCCATTCCATGATCCCATTATTCTATATTTGAGCTGTTGTATAAATCACCTCCATCCTATTTTCAGTGTCCTCCTGCCCAAAAAAGCAGTGGGTGATGCCTTGTGCTCCAAGCCTGCACTTTTACCATGGATTCACTCCGGGTTTGACCCTTCCTCTAAGGGTCACTGGGAAAATCAAGCCTGGGATGAGTACAGTGCAGTCTCTGTTGGGGCAGCTCCATCCAGGAACGATCCCGTAGCCCTTCCTCACGCAGAGGAGGCTGGAGAATCCGCTGGAACACGAGGAAAGGTTCTTTACTGAGAGAGCAGGGGAAGGGCTGCCCAAGGAGGGTGTGGAGGTTCCTTCCCTGCCGCTCCAGGACAGCCCTGCTGGAGCAGGGAACAGGACCAGGTCACCCTCTGTGGGGCCTTCCACACCCCGGGATTCCATGGGATCAGGGGCTGGGAAGCACAAGGTGAGCCAGGCCAGAGATCCCTGTAATGAGTTAGACACCAGCACAGAGCCATGGAAGGGGAGCAGCTGGGACTGGGATGGGACTGGGACAGGAATGGGAATGGGAATGGGAATGGGAATGGGAATGGGAATGGGAATGGGAATGGGAATGGGACTGGGAATGGGACTGAGATTGGGACAGGGACAGGGAGAGGGACTGGGACTGAGACTGGGAATGGGAGTGGGAGTGGGACTGGGACAAGGACTACGCGATTGGAACTGGGACTGGGGTTGGAACTGGGAATGGGAATGCGACTTTGATGGGGACTGGAACTGGGACTGGAAATGAGTTTGGGAATAGGAATGGGACTGCAACTGGGACAGGAACTGCGACTGGGATTAGAACTGGGACTGGGACTGGGATTGGGATTGGAACTGGACTGGGACTGAGATGGGGATTGGAACTGGGACTGGAACTCTGATGGGGACTGGGAGTGGACAGGGAATAGACTGGGACTGAGACTGGGTCTGCGACAGGAACTGGGACTCTGACTGGGACTGGAACTGGGACTGGGACTGGGACTGGGACTGGGACTGGGACTGGGACTGGGACTGGGACTGGGACTGGGACTGGGACTGGGACTGGGACTGGGACTGGGACTGGGACTGGGACTGGGACTGGAACTGGGATTGGGACTGGGACTGGCACCTCCTCACGTTGCGGAACCAGCCAAGGGGGAGTGGACAGCTGGCTGTGTCCTCTCCAGTGTCCAGCTGCTGAGGAGGACCGTGGACATTTGCCTCTCCCAGGCCAGCAGGCAGAGTTTGGAGCTCCCTCTGGAGCTGAGGCTTCTCACCTGCAGCACCACGGGCACCTCCAGCACAGAGACCTTCCCCGCTCCTGGCTCCGTGGGGGCTGACGGGAGGAAAGACTCCGTTTTGTTGGAATGGGCACCTCTGGACAGCAACCGAGGGCACTCGGAGAGGAAGCAGCAGCAGCAGAGGGACCAATCCTGCTCCTTGACGTGGTTCTGTTTGTGACAATGGCACCACCGGAACCGCAGGTTCTGTCACAGGAGATGTGAGTCATCACAGAAAGGCTGGAAAAGAATTCCAAGACTCCAAGACCTCCAAGTCCAACCTTTGACCGAATCCCCCCGTGCCCACTGAACCACATCTCCAAGTGCCACGTCTGCTTGGTTTTGGAACACTTCCAGGAATGGTGACCCCAGCACTGCCCTGAGCAGCCTGTGCCAATATTTAAACACTCTTTCCATGGAGAAATTTTTCCCAATATCCAACCTGAACCTCCCCTGGCACAGCTTGGAGCTGTTTCTCCTTGTTTATCACCAGGTGTCCGGGGAAAGAGGCTGAACCCTACCTGGCTGCAACCCGCTTTCATGGAGGTGTCGAGTCCAAGCTGGTGAAGCACAATGAGCTGAAAACTTCAGGGCAAATAAAATGATGAGTTTTCATCATTTATGGAAAATCCCATCCCTTTGGAGACAGTGGGACAGAGCCTCTGAGGTGGCACAAGGAGGCCACAAGAGTTACAGCAAGTACAAATTTCCCTCTTTGGTGGAGACCCCTCTTGGATCTGACGGAGAACTCCAACACGAGCCCAGATCAGGAAAAGTCTTTCCTGGAAGAAGATCTGAGGTGCTCCCTGAGTCTTCTTTGGAGAGGGACACCCCAGCATGGATCAGGCAAGGAGCAGGTCGGGTGGGGAAGGATAGGAGAGCAAAACACCAGGGTGTCCACCAGTGGATATAGCATGAGATTGAGAAGAAGGAAAATGACCTGGATCCAGCCTCCCTTAACTCCAGGGGCTTCTGGATTGAGGTTTTCCTTAGGAAGAGAGCAGGGACATGGAAAGGGAGAGAAGACAACAAAGGGAGATGGGATGCAGGAGGCCTAGAGATAAGAGGGGCTTGGGATGGCCCCAGTGAAGGTTTCTGGAGGGATCAGAGGCACGGCTGACGAGCTTTGGATGGGCTCCAGCATCATTTGGAGAACAGGAGTGGGGAACAAGAGGAAAGAGAATCCCCTGGAGCAAGGGGGTCTCCAAGAGGGGCAGCAGCAAGCGGGGAGAGGTCTCCAGGGCCTGCTCTGCGCCCGTGGCTGGGGGAGCTCATGGCTCCATTCCTGTTCCAACGGCTCTGCTCAGACACCCGTGAGTCACCCCAGCATTTTTAGCTCCTTACATAACTACTGCCAAAAGGGAAGGTGTTCCAGCAGAGCTGCCAACACAAATGCCCAGGGACCAGCTCTGCACCCGGTGGGATGAGTAAGCACCGGCTGCAGGACGGGCTGGGAGCACCTCTCACACCTCACCAGGTGTTTTGCAACAGGGCTGAGCTGGAGCTCTGCCTCTGGTGGCAGCTGTTTTACCCAACGCAGCGCTGGTGGGGCAAAGCTGGGAGAAAAATCCCCAGGAAAATGCCCGTGTTCCAGTGCAAACCCTGACCCACGGAGTTACCTCCTGCACAGCCCCTGGCTCACTCACATCCGAGGTGCTTCCCTGCCACCACCCCTGCAGAGCCCAGAAATCCAGGCTGTTACCAGATTTTGCATGCCTTGTTTCTGTGCTGCGAGTCCACGGGCACAGCTGAAACTGAATTAACCCTTTTGGGATCAGCGAGCATCACCGCAGATCCCCTGCGAACCAGAGCTGGGTCTGCAGGTCTGATCCAGTCCTGAACACCAACAGGAAACTTCTCAAATCACTCAGTGTTGTGTCCTCTGAGTTGGTCCCTCAAGTTCTGTGTCACTGAACAAACGTGAAGTGGCCTTAACAAAAAGCAGCATTTCACTGCGTTCTCCAAATTTTGCATCTCACCCGGCTCCCCAAAACAGCAGCTGCCTCACACCTGCCCACTGCAAGGAGGGAAACTCCCTTTATTAAAGCTTCTGTCCCCAGGAAACAGAATGCCACCCCTGCCCCGCAGATACACACCACGCCCTGCACTTACTGCTCACCGGGCTGGTAACCACTTCAAAGCAGCACTGCCCCAGGAGTGATGATTCCTGAGAGGGTTAAATCAACATTTCCTAGGGAAGAACACCACAGGGTGCTGCTGGGCAGAGCTCTGCGCTCAGCACGTCTGACTGCCTGGCCAGATCTGAATCCTGGAGTGTCTCTGACAGCAGGACACGGCTTGGGTGAGGGATGACCCCAGAAACTCTTGTGTCTCTTTGTATTTCAGAGTAAGTGAAGGAAGGATGCCAAATTCAGTTCAGGAAAGTTTTCTTACCCCAGACCTGGTGATAAGGTGGGGTTCTGGGCATGGAAGCAGGTGCTGGAGGGTCTCTGTCCCACTGTGGTACAAAATCCCATCTCCTCTGGGGTGTTCTAGGGGAAGTAAAACTGAATTCAGAGCCCTCAGGCAGCCAAGTGCCAGATCAGCCCTGCAGCACAAGATTAGGTCAGAACCACTGATTTATCAGAGACAGAGGAAGAACTCCCTTTCCTCCAAGGGGAATTGAAGGGGAATTCCCTCCAAGGGAACTCTGTCTCCTTATATTTCGGAATAACTGAAGCAAAACTGTGAACTCACCAAGTTCAGCTCAGGAAAGTTTTCTTACCCCAGACCTGGTGATAACCTGGGGCCCTGGGCATGGAAGCAGGTGCTGGAGGGTCTCTGTCCCACCGTGGTACAAAATCCCATCTCATCTGGGTTGTTCTAGGGGAGGAAAAACCGAATTCAGAGCCCTCAGGCAGCCAAGTGCCAGATCAGCCCTGCAGCACAAGATTAGAGCAAAACCAGTTTTACCAAAGGAAGAACCCCCTTTCCTCCAGGAGGGATCGAATATTCCACCCTGTCCAAACCCCCAACCCCAACACCAGGGCCAAAAGCTGCTCTGTCAAACATCTCCTGGTGTTCAGGGACCTCCTCACGGCACCAAGGCAGCTCCTCGGGTCTGGGCTTATCAAAGAGAAAACTCCTTTTTCCCAAAGCCAGGCTCGTTTCCTTCCTACAGACAAACCTGGCCACTCAAATGGCTCTGCTCTAAAATCACAGCTCTTTTTACACCCCAAACCACCCTGCTGGCCTCGGGCACTGCCCTCAGCACTGCCTGTGCTGCTCCTCGAGCCTCAGGGTTCAGCAGGTCTCAGGTGGTTCCCCAGTTAAAATAAAACATTACCAAAGTGGTCTCTCCATGTCCCTCCTCCAAATGGATCACGCAGAATTTGGGCATTTTTGTCGTAATTCCGTGACTGACACATTTCCATCCTGACTCTGGGAAAGGATTAAAGCTCATTATCCCACATTTCTTGATTTCTTGTGCCCTTGCAGCCTCCCCACCACCACCACCCCCTGAATTCTTGGAGCAGGAGCATGGTTCCCTGTGCACTGGGATCAGAACTGGGGATCATCAGGATCATTTTCCTTGTCCTTCAAGCAGATGTCTCTGATCAGCTGCTCCCTGTAGAAATTCCTCCATTTTTACCCATCAGAGGGAACCACCTCCAATGTCTCCTCGCCCAGTGGTGGCACCGGCTTTAAGAGAGTAAAAGAAACACTCATTAAACACACTTGAAGCTTCTGAAGTGCCAATAAAGTGCTTTTTCCTTTGGGAAGAAGGGCTGGCTCAGCCTGGGCAGCGCCCAGGAGCTGTCAGAGTTCTGCTGTGCACCACGACTCGTTCCCTGCTGCTTGCAAACCGGGCTCAGACCGAGAACTCCTGCACGAGCCACGTTTATGGAGTTGAGCTGCGGCGTCCGTCCAGCAGTTGCAGGGGGCTCCACACTGAGCAGCTGGGCCTGGCTTTTCCAGCAACAAATGCAGTAAAAAAAATTGCATAAAACACATTCATGCTCCAGCACAGGGAGTTAATCATTCACAGTCCCAGTGCGGGACGAGGGTTCCAATGACAATAAACCATAACAGGTTTCCTTGAAGCACCATCCCTTGATTTCAGAATTGCTTCATTAAACGCCAGATAATTTTCTAGATCAGTGTCACAGGTAAGTCAACAGAAGGACAGATTGTCCTCCCTTCCTGCCTGATTACACCTGTAAGCAAAACTCTCTTATCAGCTTCAGGATTGCTTCAGAGATGGAAGGATCCACCAGGATCCCTGAGCTGCAGCACCAGCATCCCTCTTCTCCAGCACAGCAAACCCCCCCTGCCTCTGGAGACACAGACTGGAGAGGAAGTGGAGCACAGAACTGATGGACCCGTCTGTGAGGATGAGGAGAGGCTGTCCTGATTCCCCAGGACCAGCCAGGCTTCTCACAGTGAAAGCGAAAGCGAAATTCAGCAATGGTGTGGTTCTGGAAATGCCACACCTAGCGGGTGGAGAGAGGTGGGAAAATCCAGGCAGGCACCGGGGGAGGTTCAGGTTGGACATTAGGAAAAAATTTCTTCCCTGGATGAGTTGTCAGGAATTGGGAGGGGCTGCTCGGGGCAGTGGGGGAGCCCCCATCCCCTGGAAGTGCTCAAAAACCAAGCAGAGGTGGCACTTTGTGATCTGGTTTAGTGACATGGTGGGATTCAATCGGAGCTTGGACTTGATGGTCTTGGAGTCTTTTCCAACCTTAATGGTTCTGTGAAACGGAGAATGTGATCCAAGAAAGCTTCGCTTGGTCACAGGCCTGGAGTTATCCTGGAGGAAATCTGGGCAGAGGTCTCCCCACACACCTCCTGCCGGTGATCACCAGCATTCCCAGCTTTTCCCAGCTCGAGGGCAGCAGCAAACAGGCAGCTGTGTCCCTGGTTCTCTGCTCCACGCAGCTGCAGCGGTTTCACCCCTCGCCTTGGGAGCAGCCCCTCTCTCTCAGTACCTGATTTCCATCCCCGTTCGTGCAGCTCTGAACCTCTCCATGATGAATTCCTTCCGCTGGAGCAGCACCAAGACCCAGAGAGAAACTTTTAACTGGCCCTGCTTGTGCTGCAAAGCCCAGCACCCTCCCCTCTGCCGCCCCACTGAGCCATGGAAGGGTTCCCACATGCTGGGAACGGGGGTTCATTCAGCCCTTGGCTGAGAGCTGCACAGGCTGGGGCGATCTGGGCAGATCACTGCTCTGGTTCCAGTCACGAGTGGCTTCTCCCACACTCAGGACAGTGGGGAGCACCAGGACCTGTCTTGTTCTCCTTCCCAGCGAGGCTTCCTGGGGGCAGTTGAAAACTCACACCAGGGGTGAAGTTCTGTCACCCGTTTCAGGGGGTTCTGCAGAAACAGAGCCGCAGGATTTTCAGTTCAGGTGGTTGAGCAGGACCTCAAGGGGCACTGGACATCTCTGATGGGCAGCAAACCTCTCCTCTCCATGTCAGCTCTCTGACCCTGCTGCTCCTTCTCCTGTCTGGATGACAAGTGTTATTCCCAGCCTGCGGGCGAGCTGTAAATACAAAAACACGCACACCCTCCATTAACATTAGCAACAATATTTATATCACACTCTAGAGGCTAATTGGCAAAAATTCAAAGGTGACACAGAGAGAGCAGCCCTTGAACAAAGCATCAGATGTGGAGGTGCTGTTCCAGCTTGCCCAGGCTCTCCCGCTCCCCCTGATCCGAGAGGGCAGATCCAGCACGGCCCAGGCAGTGGGAACGGGGCTCCCAGCGTGCCAAAAACACATGGACGAGGCTAAAGGGCTTCACGGGGCAGAAAAGTGGGTTTCTATCCAAGATACCACAAACAGGTGCCCACAGATTCCCAGAATCATGGAATACTGGGGTTGGAGGGGACCTCTGACCATCACAGTTGTGCCCAGGCAGGGTCACCTGGAGCAGGTGACACAGGAACACCTCCAGGTGGGTTTGGGATGTCCCCAGAGGGGAGACTCCACACCCTCCCTGGGCAGCTGCTCCCATGCTCCATGGAAAGAAGTTCCCTGCCATGCTGAGGTGGAACTTGTTGTGTTTTCGTTTACGGCCACTGCTCCTCATCCTGTCCTGGGCACCCCTGAACTGACCCTGGCACCACACCCAGGTGGGCTGAAACTCCGGGGTTTTAGTTGGAAAGGGGATCCCTCCCCCAAACCAGGATGCAGCAATTGGGAGTTACAACCTGTATTTGACATCTTCCTTAAATCCCAGCTCCGGGACCGACGGCGGGATGTGAGACTCCGCTCTTTCCACAGAGGCTCCCTGTTGAAAAGCACACTTCAAACATGACATTTGCTGGCTCAGGATCAAAAAAAAGCCTTTAAATAGACCCACACTGACATTCTCCACACAGCCAGATGTTGAAGTCAGTGTTAAACCGGAGTCATTTTCATACAGATCCGTGATCTTTAACATTTCTGAGCTAAGAGAGAAAAGTGCTTTACAAACCCCTCTGGGGATGTGACCCATAAAAGAGCAGCTGAGCCGCGGGCTCTCAGGAACTGGAACTCATGCACTGTCTTTATTTAAGTAGCTGCACTTCATTTTCCCCCAATTTTCATGCCTTTCCCAAAGCCATGAGTCACGGCCCTAAGAACTCTCCAACTGCCCCGCGTGGCAGCCCTCCAGCTCCTCTCTCGGCAGCCGGAGCGAGGTGAGATCTCAGGAGCAGCTCGGGGTGTGCTTGAGGAGAAAGGCAAAAGGAGGAGGGTGAAAAGGGGCGGGAAGGGGGAAAAGGGGCAACAGCCTGGGGCAGTTTGGCTCCTGTTTTCCCAAGGGAATGGCTCACACGGAGTGTGCCCGCAAGTCCCCGGGGCAGGGGGTGTGCGAGGCACTGCTGAGCCCCCCTTTCCCTGCTGTGCCCAAGAGCTGGCACATTCCCACGGCAGCAAAAAGGGATCATTCCTCTCTGTATTCAGTACACGTAGGGGAGCTCTGTATTTGCTTAGCACCTCTCACCTGGGGTTTGATACACCACAAAGCAATCTGAGAAGGAACAAACCCTCAAGGGGCAGCGTCTGACTGCCCAGCCATTCCCTCACAACGCCTCTGCCCAAGGGTCTTCTTTGCCAGTTCTCTCCATCATCCCCAAAATTTCTCTTCCATTCTCACTTTCCCTTGCACGTGAGGGGCTGTGAGGTTGGAAGGACCCCTCTGGTTTGACACCTCGTTCAGTTCACGCTGGAGAATTTCCCCTGGTCCCAGTCACGGCTTCTCTCAGTGCTGGACCCAAGGCTTGCCATAAATCTGCACCTCAAGGAGACTTTGGCCAAAACACCGTCTCCGTGAGCAGCCCAAGTCCCCAGAGGCTGCAGCTGTGGTGTGAGAGGGTCCCGTGCCCAGCACAGCACCCAGAGCTGGGAACAGACTTGGTGTCACCTTCCCCTGGCTGCTCAGGGCACTCCTGCCCTCGTGGCTCTTCCTCAGAGCATCCCCCAATGCCGTTCCCAGCTGGTTTATCCCACTGGGACCTGGGAAACCACCATGAAAACAACAAGAGTTCCAAAAAAAGCTCAGAAAAGGGCTTGGGCCCAGGCCCTGTGCCCTGGAGGAGCCCCCTGAGCAGTGGGACGTGAGCTGCTCATTCCCACTGGGCTGGGGGTGGGCTCTGCCTGTGGGCGAGTGCCTTTAGTAATATAAATTTAATATCTTTAATATAAAATATTTAATATAAATGAGACCACCTCATTTCCCTGCCCACCCCAGAAGTGTGAGCTGACAGTGGGATGCCCTTTCCTGCTGCTTCTTTTCTCTTTCACTGCTCCACATCTCCTGTCTCGACCTCTCTCCCCCATCCCTTTTCTTTCCTGTTGTCCTATTTATAAACTTAAATCTAAAAACTCGCCTGATGTGGAAAGTGCAAGGAAAAGTGGGAAGGTTTGGGAAGGTTTGGGAAGGTTTGGGAAGGTGTGGGAAGGTTTGGGAAGGGAAGGTTTGGGAAGGGAAGGGAAGGTTTGGGAAGGGAAGGTTTGGGAAGGGAAGGGAAGGGAAGGTTTGGGAAGGGAAGGTTTGGGAAGGTTTGGGAAGGTTTGGGAAGGTTTGGGAAGGTTTGGGAAGGGAAGGTTTGGGAAGGGAAGGTTTGGGAAGGGAAGGTTTGGGAAGGGAAGGGAAGG
>VXAZ01009907.1:176676-191166 GCA_013399875.1 Gymnorhina tibicen
CCATCCCCCTGCCCCCAACCTTTCCCTCCAGGCAGAGCTGGGAGAAAGTTGGGATATTCAGGAGCAGGGAGTTCTCACTCAGGGTACGTCCAAGGAGATGAGATGGGGTCACTGAGCCAGGCCAGGGCTCTGCTCACCCTCCCCCGGCTATGGGGGCTCGTGCGCAAACCCAGCCCCACAGCAGCCTGCCCACCCCGCCCCTGTGCCCGCTGCCAGGGGACGTGCCCGGGTTGGGTGCCAGCTCTGGGGTAACTGATCCTCCACCTGAGCTACAGCCAGGACTCAGTGGAAATTCACCCCAGGGACTTCTCAGCCGGTGAGTGCCACTGACTGCTCAGCTGGCTCCAGGTGATGATGACAGAAACTTTTAATACAAACTGGGAGCTGTTTCACCACGGGAGTCTCATCCCCAGGCACTCACAAGAGAAAATAGTGCAAAGGTGGGCTCGGGGTGGGGGCAGCTCATCCCTGACTACAGCGAGCAGCCAAACCCCTCTGAACGGGGCCAGGCTGGGCCCAGGATCAGACTCAGCCCCGAGGGAGGGCAGCCAAACCCCTCTGAACGGGGCCAGGCTCAGACTCAGCCCAGGCCAGAGACAGGGGCTCGGTGCTGCCTCGTCCGGCACTGCCCAGAACCCCCTGGTTGTGATTCACCCACCGAGCGTGGGCTGAGCCTCTGCTGAGGGCTCCAGGGCAGAGTCCAGCTGGTGCTGCTCCAGCACGACCCTTGCCTGATCCAAAAAGGCACAATTCAGCTCCAGGACACTTCTCGGACTGCATGGAGACAGTTTTCCCTTTACAGCAGTCCCTTGAGCGCTGGTTCATGCAGCAGGAACACGGAGACTTCCACTTCCTTCCCCTCCACTCACGGCCTTCCCTTCAGCTCTAACAACCGACAGCGGAGCTGGTGGCACCCACAGGACTCCAAGTTCTTCTGGTGAGCTCGGTGTGCACCCGTCTCTTATCTCTTCTTCTTCCAGATGTTTTTCTCCCAGGGCAGCGCCGGTGGCTGTGTGTCCCTCCGGGAGCGCTGCTGGTGTTTGCCGGAGCGCGGGCTGGACACCCTGAGGTCCCTGGGAACAGAAGGGACACCGGGGTCACTCTCCAGCCCATCCGCCCACTGCTCGGTACCCCCCACACTGTGACATTTATCTGCCCCTCACCACGATTTGCTGGGAGGCAGGAGATGGGGAAGGAAGAGCAGGAATTCTGAGCCACAGTGGAGCTCCACCAAGCCCAACAAGGTGGCAGAGGATTCAAGGATGACCCAAAGTGCTGCTCCCCCAGATCCACCCTTCAGAAGGTGTTCCCCTTGCCTCTGATTGAACTGCCACCAGTTCATTCATTTGCCACCTCCCCTTAGCTCAGTTCCACTCCTGGAGTTGCTGTTTCTCCCCACAGCTCCCTGAGGTGGGGTTAGAAAAGCTCTGTCCTTTGGTCCAAAGTTGCTGCCCAGTAAATTATCTTCCTACACGGTGCCATCCCCCCTCCCTCTTCTTGTGCATCCCCCACGTGCCTGTCCCACATCAGAGGAACTCCCCACTCCAATCAAGAATTCCTTTTGACGTGGCATTCCTCCAGTCTGGGAGGGACCCAGGCAGCCCTGGCTCCCTCTGGAGCTGGAGCCTTCAGTGCCACGGAGAGCAGAAACAGCCAAGTCTCCTCATTTAGAGGAGGCAGGAGGAGGCAGGCAGGTGGCAGAAGGTCAGATCCAAGAGGTAACTCCAGCCTGGGGCCACAACCACACATTTCCAAGTGCTCGTGGGGGCTGTTCAGAGTGGGTTTAGGTGCCCTGCTCACCTGAGAGCTCTCAGCAGCCCGGGATGGGGAGGCCTCGTGGCACCGCTCTGCAGAGACCTCGCTGGTGCTCCAGAGCTCACGGGGAGCTTCAGACTCTGCAGGTACCTAAAGAGCAAGAGGAGAAGCCTGAGCCACCACAGCCAGGCTGCGGGGAGCACAGGGGAGCCCTGCCCGGTGACAGACAGCTGAATGCACGGCTCTGAAGGGTTAATTGCAGCTATTTGGGAGCTATTCAGGGCTCACTCTGACTGCTGCTCCCTTCTGCCAGAGCTGCTCTATTCACAGGCATATTTAATGATCGGGGATTGCAGCCACTGCCTGGCTGTGGGATTAATGACAGATATCCCCAGCGACCTTGCTCCCAGATCCCCTCAGCAGCGCTGCTGAAGCTGAACTGAGACCCCACACGCACCCTAAACAGAGGTGGCCACAGAGGACATTTGACAGCCACAGAGGACATTTGACTGCTGAGTCCCACCTCAGAGCAGGCCTGCTCTGCTCCCCTCTGAGCCATGAAGGGGACACTCGTGTCCCAAAGCACCACATCCCTGCCTGTCCCCACTCCCAGGGCACTGCCAGCTCCCCCTTCCCACCAGCACACCCGGTGCTTCCCCAGCCTCCCGGCAGCAGCAGCAGCAGGGATGGAGGTGACACTGCTGCCTCTCAGCTGCTCAAGGGACCGCTGTGCACCCAAACCACCCGGTGACACTGCCAGGGCTCTCGGGAGGGGAGGAAAAAACCACCAGACAAGTCCCAGCTGTTGGCACAGAGCCGTCCCTGGGGAGGCTGTGCCAACACCGCAGCCCACGAGCCCTGCCTGTGCCTCACCCCGGCTGAGCAGCCCCCGGGGACCTCCCCAGCGCTTACCCAGGCTTCCCCTGGCAGAAGGTGGCACAGACGCTGTCCCTGGAGTGCGAGCACTCGCACCTGCCCGCGGCCCTCTTGCGCCGCTTTGGCGGGCTGCCCAAGCCGTAGGGAGCGGTGTGCCTGGGAAAAACAAAGGAATTCAGCTGTGCCACCAACTTTTTATTGGCCAGCAGGTTTATAACCAGGTCCTGGGAGGCAGCCAAGCCAGTGCCAGGATAATAAAACACTCATCTATAGACATAAGGTGAAAAGGTCACTGATAGGTCTGAGCCTTTAAACTCCAGCTCCTCTCCCACCTCCTGTTTTCCCCACCCCTCCCTCCCGGGACACTGCCGCTCTGTGCCGGCTGGGAGCGGGAGTTTTCTCTCCTTGCAGCAGCCCAGGTGCCCGTGCAAGGGTTGCCGCATGGGCTGGGCGAGCTGGCAGCTCACACGGGCGGCACGGCTCCCGAGGAGCACGGCCAGCCCGGGCCGGCAGCCCCGTTCCCCAGCACGGCTGAGGGGTCAGCGCTCTCCCTCCCCGAGGGTTTAACGCACAGGACACCGCACAGCCCGAGGTGTCTCGGGGCCAGAGCAGGTTCTCGCGCTCCCAGCCCGCTCCCAGAGCTGCGAGCACATTCCCGCTCCATCTCTGATGGCAATCTCCTCTCCCAGAGGCTCCAGGATTGGCAGGGACTGCAACTATTCCCCGAGCAAGCAGCGAGTTGTAAATGCATGTCAGCCAGCACGATTATAACCACACCTGAGCGTGTGTGTTGTGCTCCGGTGCGATGGCCATTGGTCTGAAAGCGCCGGGAAAGCTGCTGGAGCATTCCTGAGGGCAGGACTTGGCAGCCGCGGGCCCGCAGTGCCAGCCCAGCGCTGCCTCATTAACAATACTGGCAGGCAGCAGCCAGAGTTGCAGCTCGCGAGCGGGGAGAGGAACTTTCTGACTTGCAGCCGCAACATCTCGGTGTTGCTCTGGGCTCGCAGAGGTGCAAACCTCAGGAAAAGCCGAGCCCCGGAGGAAGCAGCGCCCTGTGCTTTCACCCCGATCGCTGGGGGTTGGACAAACACCTGAGCAGCAGCAGCAGCAGCAGCAGCAGCAGCAGCAGCAGCAGCAGCAGCAGCAGCAGCAGCAGCAGCACAGCTTGTCCCTTTCCAGGCTGAACGTGCGCCCTGGAGCAGGTGCTGCCAGAGCCCCGCAGCACCGGGGCCCTTTCCCACCCCCGCCAGCAGAAGGTACAGCCGCTGCCCATCAGCGGAGCCGCCCCCGAGCGCTGCGCTCCTGCTCACCCAGGTGTGTTGACCCAGATGATGTCCAGGTGACAGAAGTAGATGCATTCCTTATCCAGCCAGCTGTTGCAGGAACATCGCTTGGTCCTCGGCGGCGCGGCCAGGTGGGACTCGGGCGGGGGATGGCCCAGACCTGCAGCACGAGGAGGGAGGGACATGAGCGGCCCGTCCGTGCGTCCCCTCCGAGGACCGCGGCGCTGTCCCCGTGCCGGCGGCTCGGCCGGAGCGCGATGGGGCTGCGGCTTCTCAGGGACCGGGGGCTCCCCGGAGCGAGGGACCCGCACGGCGCCCGCAGCCCCCGCGCACACCCCGGGCACCCCCGGCCCCGCTCCCCGCGCCGAGGGGTGCAGGGCGTCCCTCCTCCCGTGCGGGCACCCCCGGGGCACCGAGCCCCGCTCCAGCCCGGGGCTCACCGGCTTCCAGCAGGGCGCAGAGGGCGAGCGCCAGCAGCACGGCGGGGTGGCTACCCATGACCGCGGCTCTGCGCTGGCGGCTTTGGGGTTTCTCCGGGGCTTTTCCTCCTTGCGCTGCCGTCCCGGCTCTTCCAGCGGAGCTGCCGCGCTGCGTCTGGAGCCGGCGGGCGCCCGGCAGGTGCTTTATAGCCCCGGCCCGGCGCGTCACCCGCTCCGCCCCCGGGGAACGCCGGGCTCGCGTGGGGCGGGCGCGGACCCCCCGCTCCTCCCCGGGACGCGCTGGGTTCTCGGGTTCCTCTGCCGGAGGGGATGGGGAGCTCCGGGGAGAAAGTGCCGGGGAGTGGGAGAAGTCTCCGGGGCCGGGATGCGGCGTGCGGGGAGCGTGTGCGGAGCGTGCCCGAGGCGTCCCGAGCGGGGCCGGGATGCGGGTGGAGGCAGCGAGCACAGCGGGGTTTGCAGGCAGCGTCCCCTGCGAGCCCCCCGTGCCCCCCGCGCCTCCCCCGGCCCCGGGGATGCTTTAACCTGCACAAACTGGGCAGAATTCAAGATCAAAGTCAAGTTTTCACTTGAAATGTCTTAATTTGACTGACTTTATTTTAATAAAATGTAAATTGATAAACTCGCTTGAAATTGCTTCAATGGCAGTCTCGGCTTTCTCTCTCTCTCTCTCTCTCTTTTTTCTCCAAATAAATTTAAAGACTTTTGCTACGTTGAGCAATTAGAATTTCTTGCAATAGATCTGCCCGAGCACTGTCTAATTTCGCTTCAGCATTCATGTGGCGCATTCGACATTATCCGCACATTTTTAGGATGCGAATCATGTGAAGCAGAGTCACCTCCTGGCATGCACGAGGAGGAGCCAAAGCCCTTCACCTTGCCCGTTGTGTGTCGGGCAGAAGCAGGAAATTCCTCCAGGGAAAGTGTTGGGTCCTGATCGTGCCAGGGATGGATCCGAGTTTCCAGGCACCCGGAATTCCCTGGGACCACCGTTCCAGCTTGGAATGGCAGCTCCAGGCATGGCAAACCTCGGGCAAATCCTGCGAGTGGTTTAGAAAAGCGAACTCATTGCATTTGCCTCTTGCGAGGGGTTCTTGGGAAAGGGAGTGTATTTTATTTGTTTACCATGAGCAGCTCAGCTTTTTATGGCCTTGTTGTCATGGGCAGATGCAAGGTGGTGGCAATTACAGCCAGTGTGAGGGCTCATGCACAGGAACACGTGCGTGGGGGAAAGGAAAGGGAAATAAGGAAAAGCGCAGGGAGGGAGAGTGAGGAAAACAGCTCCTGAGCCAGGGTTTCTGCTCACAGCAGCTCATGGAAGGAAAACAGGTGGTGACTGCAGCCCTGCAGGCAGAGGTTGGAGGATTGGACATTCCCTGGGTCCAAGCAGCAGTGGGAATTCCTCTCTGTGCTCGTGCAAAATGCACACAAGGGATGCATGCAGGGGAAAAAACCGTGGGAGCAAAAAAAAACTGCACGGGAGAGCACAGACATTTACAGAGGGCATGAATGAGGGGCACAGGGGCCAGAGCAGGTGAAAAACGTACGTGTGGGCACGCCGTGAGAATAACAGAGCAGAGGATGCGTCAGGCAGAGAAAATCAGGAAGAGTGCAAATGATAAATTAATAAGAAAATAAAGACAGAGCTCATAAAATAAAGCAAACAAAGGGAAGCGTTTAACCTCTGCACCAAAGCAACAATTATCCCAAAGAAAACAGGGAAATGCAAAAGCAGCGTTACCTGTGGCTGCCCATGTTCCAGCTGTGCCAAGTTTCAGAGTTATGTCAACACTCGGGTTCTGTGTGACATTCCAGATGCCAGCCCAGTGATACAACAAATCTGCCTTGGCTCCCGTTCCTGCGCTCCTCATCCTGGTCACTGCGGGCTGAAAGACGATCCCCTCGACGTGGGGAAGGCAACGCAGCCGTGTTTGCTCACCCCGAGGGAAGGCTGGCGAGTAAATGACATCATTTTATACAGAAAGGGCGCTCTCTTTGAAGGGGTGAGGGCTGGGACGGAGCCACAGCGCTGCCGCTCCGCGGGGTTGGTTTGCTGAAGGGATCAGCCCTGTCACACACTGACCTCGTGCCTCGGGCAGGGAACGAGCGTCTCAAGTTAACCCGAGGATTTGGGCATCTGGTTCAAGGAATTTCCTCCACCTTTTGTGGCCGGGGCTCTGTCACCCAGCTCACGTTTCCAAGAAGCACCTGGAGCTCCACGTAGCTGCCTGCAATCCGTGTGTGGCTGCAAGTGCCCGGACATCTGCTGCTGTCTGCCTGCCATGCCAGCTGCAAAAACATCTTCACAAACCAGGCCTTTCATCCAGAGATTTCTCAATTGTTGTCTTCATTTCCCATAAACCCCACCAGGCTGACAGCACCACAGAAAATGGAGCAAATGTTGCACCCTTGTGTTCATCCGTGCCGGCTGAAGGGAGCCTGAATTCCTTTTTTTTCTCCAGGAAAAACCCTCCTGTGCTGAGCAGGCGCCAACCTGAGCAGCACACCTTGGGATGTTTGGCACCAGAGCTTCAAAATCCCAGAGGATGTGGGGCTCGGGATGAATGATTTCGTTTCTCGCAGGGATGGAGGAACCCTGCAGAGGAGAAGTGGGGTTGGCACTGAACTGGCTTTGAGCTGACCTGGCTCGGAGAGCTCTGTCCAGAGCTAAAGAGTTCCTGTGGAAAAACAATACTTGAAAAAGTTGTGTTGCCTTTAGGGCTTGTGAGGGAGAATGTCCGGACAGAAGGTGAAGCAGCTGCTTCGGCACCGAACGTCCCCACGGGGCAGGTGGATCTCCATGATCTTGGAGGTCTTTTCCAACCTCAGTGATTCCATGATCCAGTGATTGTTCTGGTGTCTGTGTGGTTCCAAAAGTACCTGCTTGGTTTGGGCTGAATCATGGAATATCCAGAGCTGGAAGAGACCCCAAGGATCATCCAGTCCAACCCCTGGCCCTGCCCAGACCCCCCCACCCTGGGCATCCCCGGCAGCGCTGCCCAAACGCTCCTGGAGCTCTGGCAGCCTCGGGGCCGTGCCCATTCCCTGGGGAGCCTGGGCAGTGCCCAGCACCCTCTGGGGGAAGAACCTTTCCCTCATCTCCAGCCTGAGCCTGCCCTGGCCCAGCTCCGGCTGTTCCCTGGGTGCTGTCCCTGTCCCAGGGAGCAGGGATCGGAGCTGCCCCTCGGGAGGAGCTGCAGCCCCGCTGAGCTCTGCCCTGAGTGTCCCCTGCTCCAGCTGGACGCACCAAGGGCCCTCAGCTGCCCCTCCAGTGGCCTCTCCAGACCCTTCACCATCTTTGGGCACCCTCAAATACCTTTAGATCTTATATGTTGGTGCCCCAAACCCACAGGTGTTCGATCCCCTCATGCTGTGGGCTGGGGGATCACCCTGCACTGGGAGCCGTGGTTCTCCTTGACCTCCCGAGCACGGAGAACCTGCCCAGCTCCTGCCGCTGTCCCCGTTCCCCTGATAAGGATCAGGAGCCAGCTTCCCAAGGCCAGCCCTGCTGGCATTACCACCGCGCTGAAAGCACAAAGGGAAACAGCAGGGCTGGAGGAGGGCCGGGCCGAGCTGCGCAAACACGGCTCCCAAAGAAGGAACAAAGGCGCGCGCGGGGTCCTAAGCGCCAAAGATGGGCTTTGCCTCCCGCAGTTATTTTTTCCCTTTTGTTTCTGCCTGCAGGAGCACATTGTTCGTGTCACTGTGAGGAGTTCCAGGCAGACATGACGAAAGGGACAAAGCAGCCCAAGACGGGAGACGTCCCGTGCGGCCCTCGCGAGCGGCACTGTTTGGAAACAAGGAGTGAGCAAACAGGAAAGGCCTTTAACCACGGAGCAGTCGGGATCCCGGCGCGCTCTTGGCACCAGCAGGAACAATGGGGTGATGTCACGAGCCAGAATTCCCCACGGTGGATGGCAGCCCAGCAAATAATCATAATTCTTGTCCCGGGACGTGAGCAACATTTTTCCAGCGTTGGTCATCCCCCACGGAGCCGCCGTGAGGAAGTGTAGGAATGAGACATTGTCAAGTGGGGCTTCCTCTGGGATTTTCGGTGCCCCCCCTGCCCTCCCCCAGCGCAGCACATCAGCTGTAATAAATCACAGCTTGCTGCCGACGGGGAGGGAGCTCAGCGAGGTGTAGGGAGGCTGAAGGAGATGTTTCACCCGGTGAAAAAGGGTGAGCACCACAGTTTGGACACTTGGAAAGCAAAGGGGCAGAATTTCCTCAGCTCTGTGGGGCTTTGAGCTGACACAGAGTGAATTTGGAGCATTGTCCGAGGGATTCCAAAGGTGCCCAGGATGGCCAGGGGCTCAGGAGAGAGTCCTGCACAAACAGTGGGGGTTGGGGAATTTCAACAATTTCAACAATTTTTTCAATTATTTTTTCAGCAATTCCAACATTTTTTTCAACATTTTTTTAATTATTATTTTTTAAGGCTACTAAACAACAGGAACAATATGAAGGCGTCCTCCAGATCCCAGTTTCTCCTTAGTTTGGCTTGAAGTCAGCTCTGGGGAGAGTATCCTGAAGTTCATGTGCAGCATCCAGGCCTCTCCTGAGGCAGCTCTTGAATTCCCTTTCGGCTCCTTCCTGTTGCTGGGGTCTGGTGCCGTGGGAGGGCTGGGACAGCCCCCAGGGCTTGGGCTGGCTTTGTTATTGGGCTGTTACCAAAAATCCAGATTTTCTCTGCAAGGTCCTGCTTGGATCCTGCAGCCACCCCAGCTCTGGGCTGTCCCTTCCGTGCTGTCCCAGGGGAGGTGGCACTTCTTGCTGGAGCTGGACGTGGGATTTCAGCAGTGAAAAGGAGCTCAGCGAGTCCCACCAGTCCTGAAACGCAGCCCTGAAGAGAGAAGCACAGAGCCACCAACGTGCGTGGGGTTTGCCGGTAGCGGATTTGTCCTGCTCCGTGTCCGGCTGTGGTCTGTCTGAACACACCCCCAGGGGCTGTTTGCCGTGGTCACAGTGGGGATCCTCACGTGTTTTCCCTGTCCTGAGGCTCCCGGGGATCCCAGCTGGCATTGCTGCCCCCGCCTGCCCACACCACAGACACGAGGGGTCTCTGCTGCACGGGGGAAGATGGCCCCAGGAGAGAAGGTGGGGTCACACGGGGAGGGGAAGATCCTGGGATGTGCTGGCTCCGTCCTTCCCAGGGAGGTGGGAAGGGGCAGGTGGCCTTGGCAAGGACGTCCAGGAGAGCCAGGCTGTGACCCAGCAAGGGTCTGTCCCCGTGGCGGGAATGGATTATCCGAGAAGCGCCAGCCTGGGGGGATGAGGCTGATACTTGCCTGGCGTCCTGGTGAGCTGCAGGGGTGGAGTGTCCAGTTCTGTTCCCAGGGATGGGATTATCCCAGTATTTTCCACAGGGAGGGATTATCCCAGTTCTGCAGGGATGGATTATCCAGTTCTGTTCCCAGGGATGGATTATCCCGTTCTGCACTGCAGGGATGGATTATCCAGTTCTGTTCCACAGGGATGGATTATCCGAGTTCTTTTCCTCAGGGATGGGTTATCCAGTTCTGTTCCACAGGGATGGATTATCCGAGTTCTTTTCCACAGGGATGGGTTATCCAGTTCTTTTCTCCAGGGATGGATTATCCAGTTCTGTTCCACAGGGATGGATTGTCCAGTTCTGTTATCCGCAAATGGATTATCCCAGTTCTGCTCTGCAGGGGTGGATTATCCCCGTTCTCCAGGGTTGGATTATCCAGTTCTGTTCCCAGGGATGGATTATCCCAGTTCTGCTCTGAAGGGATGGATTATCTCAATTCCCTTCTCCAGGAATAGATTACCCCAGTTCTGTTCTCTAGGGATGGATTATCCCAGTTCTGTTCCACAGGGATGGTTTATCCCAATTCTGCCAGGATGGATTATCCTGGTTCTGCACTGCAGGGATGGATTATCCCAGTTCTGTTCCACAGGGATGGATTATCCCAGTTCTGCTCTGCAGGGGTGGATTATCCCAGTTCCCTTCTCCAGGAATGGATTATCCCGGTTCAGTAGCCAGGGGTGGGTTTTCCCAGTTGTGCACTGCAGGGACGGGTTATCCCAATTCTGTTCCATAGGGATGGATTATTCCAGTTCTGTTCCACAGGGATGGGTTATCCTGGTTCTGCACTGCAGGGATGGATTATCCCAGTTCTGTTCCACAGGGATGGGTTATCCCGGTTCTGCACTGCAGGGATGGATTATCCCAGTTCTGCTCTGCAGGGATGGATTATCCCAGTTCTGTTCCACAGGGATGGGTTATCCCAGTTCTGCTCTGCAGGGATGGATTATCCCAGTTCTGTTCCACAGGGATGGGTTATCCCGGTTCTGCACTGCAGGGATGGATTATCCAGTTCTGCTCTGCAGGCAGAAGGGACAAAGCCAGAGGTGCTGTCCTGTAGGACCTGGTGGCACTTTCCTGCCTGAGAATTTGAATTCCAGTGGCCAGGAGTGGCTCTGAGACAGGAAAAGGGAAGGACAGGAATGGAAGCAAATGCTGATCCCTTTTCTGCAGGGCTTTGCCCTTTAACTGGAGCTCTCAGAAGCCACTGACCAGGGCATGTTTGGTGCTCCTGGGATCCTGGCACCAGTGGGATGCCCTGGGATGTCTGTCAGGCAGGGAACTCCAGGGCAGGGACAGAGAGGTGTGATCTGAGGGGTCTGGAAGGGAAAAACCCCAAATGAACATCTCCAAAGGCTTTGGAATGTCCTGAGCTGCCTGTCTGCAGCGTGAGGCGATCCTGACCAGGAACACGGATGTCACTGAATTTACAGCAGTGACCAGGCTTTGAGGCAGATGAAAGCTGGGGGGGCAAGGCTGAATTAAACCCGGGGAGGCGCCGGATAAACTGGGAATACTGGGAATGTAAGGATGTGCAATCAGCACATTCAGCTTCGTGCAGGGCTCTGCTGTTCTGGTAGACGTGGATAAATCCTTCAGGAGCAGCCAGACCCGGTCCCTCACGGCACTGCCTTCTGCTGGCGACTGCCACAGGCCACAGACCTGCTCTGGCTTTACTTTTATTATGATTTAAAAATCATAATAAAATAATAAATGCGCTCCTGAGGACACCTTTCCATGCTGCTCTGGGAGCTCCTGCAGAGAGAAACAAACGCTGCCGGAAACTCGCGGCTCTCCCACACCAAGGAATCCGCTGAGGGTTTTCAAAAAGGTCAGGACTCCAAAGGCTCCTTTCCTCACTACCTGGGAAGCAGAGCATGTTTCACCCCTTCTCTGTGGATGGAAAAGGGAATATTTGCAGTCAGGAAAGGAGTTTTTTAATGAAGCAAATGCCGGTCACAGTCAGTCCCGTGTGCCTGCCTGATCACACAATTTGTGTGCCCAAAAGGCAAGCAAAGCAAAGTGCAGAGTGTGTTTAAACAGCCCCGTGGAGACATTCCTCGTGTGTTGAGTGTTCACTGGAACACTCTAACAGGGATGTCTGCCTTCACTCCACCCTGATGGCTGAGCTGCTTCAGCTTTCCAGCGTGATGAGTGACCTGGAATTCATAATTACAATAGGTGTCATGCAATTAATCACCACCTGGAGCTGTCTCCCGGCTCCCGGGGCTTTGTGAGCCCCAGCCTCTGCGGCAAGTGCGGGAGAGCAGCTTGTGCAACAGGGCTGATTCCAGCTGGGACAAGCCCGGTGGGACAGGCACAAATCCCCCTTCCTGCAGCTCTCGAGGTGCTCCAGGTTCGGGCACAGCAATGGGAAGCAGAGCAGATTCCAGCACGTGAAGCGACTTCAAGCGATCAGTTTGGAAATGTTCAGCATCTTAAAGCCATTCCTGAGCTCTCCTTCTCGGTGATGTTTTCATAGGGGAGATGCATGGGATAAGTCAGGGTGAGGGAGCTGCAGAAATCAGAGACAGAAATTCCTGCAGAGAACAAGGCAGAAGTTAAAGAGAGAATCCCAGAATCCCAGAATGGTTTGGGTGGGAAGGGGCCTTAAGTCCCATCCACTGCCACCCTTGCCACGGGCTGGAACACCTCCCACTGTCCCAGGCTGCTCCCAGCCCCAGTGTCCAGCCTGGCCTTGGGCACTGCCAGGGATCCAGGGGCAGCCACAGCTGCTCTGGGAATTTCATCCCACCACCTTACCAGGGAGGAATTCCTTCTCAACATCCCATCTAAATCCATTCTCCGTCATCTTAAAGACCATTCCCTGGGTCCTGTCCCTCCAGGCCTTGTCCCCAGTCCCTCTGCAGCTCTCCTGGAGCCCCTTCAGGCCCTGCAAGGGGCTCTGAGCTCTCCCTGGAGCCTTCTCCTCTCCAGGTGAGCACCCCCAGCTCTCCCAGCCTGGCTCCAGAGGGGCTCCAGCCCTGGAGCAGCTCCGTGGCCTCCTCTGGACTCTCTCCAGCAGCTCCAGGTCCTGCTGATGTTGGAATCCCCAGGGCTGGGACAGCTCTGCAGGTGGGGAATCACCTGAGAAGAGCAGAGTGGGAGAATCCCCCCCCAGCCCGCTGGTCAGGATTCCTTTGATGCAGCCCAGGACACTGAGGGGGGGTTTGGGGCCGCAAACCTTCACTGCTGAGCTTTTAACCCACAAAAATCCCCAATTCCTTCCCCCCGGGGCTGGTTTTGATCCGTTCGCCCGGCCCCTGCTGGCCCTCGGGATTCCCCAGGTGCGGGACCTTGCACTCCACGAACCCCACGAGGCTCTCCCGGGCCCCCCTCCCCAGCCTGCCAAAGTCCCTCTGGATGGTGACATAACACCGGGGGAAAAGCAAGGAAAACAAACACAATGCAAGTGTCTGCCCTTTACACCTCAGCGCCTCGACAGGGGGTTAATTATTAATTATTGATACGGTTTATTGGCGCATCGGCGCATTGATTGTGCCGCCCGCGGGACGGATCCCATTGTTCTGAACAATGTGCAAATCCACGGCAGCACCCGAGGGCGTTACAAAGGTTTTCCGAGGAAAAGTGCTGATGCTGGAACACTGAAAATGATGAGCACTCAGAATATCTCGCTTTCCCCCCTAAATTAGGGCTGGAGGAGAAACGAACTCCTAAATATTTGAGGTTTTTTTTTTACCTTCGGTTCTGTTATTCCAGCTCTCAGTCTTGCAGTTTGTTGCAAAGTGATTGGATTTGTTTCGTTGTCTTTACTCAGGGACTCAAAGTCGTGGTGGAACAAAAAAATTTCTCCCGCCAAAATATCACATTTTAATCAGACTTGCGACTTTCCAAAACATCTCGTTTTTAGAAGAAGTCAAAAACACTCGATTTGGAGGGGAAAAAAAAAAAACACCCAAAACTACAAAAACATCTCCAGCAAACCAAGAAGGTCATAATTTCCATCCAGCTCCATTTGGGAGGAGATGAGAGGCTCCAGCAGCAGATCAGCTGGGGAAGGAAACAAGGAAAGTTGTACGAGAAAGTTTAATTAAAGTGGGAGTAATTAGGTGCTGAGGAATCCCGAGGAGGGCTTGGCACGGGATCAGTCTGGGCAGTGTCTTCTGCTGGATGCCTCTGCCCTCGGCCAGGTGGAGCCGTAATTTCGGTTACTGGTTAACCAGTTTGCCACGAAATTCCATTCTTCCCGGGGGTTTGACTCCCAGTCCAGAGGGATCAAAGCTGAGGGGGGCAGCCCGATTTTCTGCTCCGCTGGAAACTCTCTGATTTTCTGTGCCGGCCTAAAATGACGTCAAACTATTTGGAATTTCGTCCTGTAACAAAAATAATCTCTCAGGCAGTTTTATCTCAGGTCACAGAAGTGTGCTATTGTGAGCAAAAATTGGAGGTTTTTCATATCTCAACCAACATTTTAGCATATAAAAACAAGTGTTGCAGTTTGGGATCTAAATTTAAACCCAACAGCGGCACAGCCCGTTCCAAAACTGATGGGAGGTGTTGCAAAATTCACAACAATGGCTGATTTTGTGACCTCTGCTGCTGGTTTGGCGGTTTCAGAACAGTCAGAGGGATTGTTTGGAGAGGATTGGGAAGGATTGGTTTGTAAAGGATGTTTATCAACACTGCCTGTGGTCGGGATTCAGCCCAAGGGCTGCGTTTTAATATCCACTGTCTCGATTTCCCAACGGGAGAGTGCTGGGGAAGGGAAAAGGGAAAAGGGAAAAGGGAAAAGGGAAAAGGGAAAAGGGAAAAAGGAAAAGGGAAAAAGGAAAAGGGAAAAAGGAAAAGG
>VXAZ01009907.1:191429-212688 GCA_013399875.1 Gymnorhina tibicen
GAGCAGTTTTCCAGCAGAGGCTGCCCTGGGCAGGAGCCTGGAGCTGCCCTGGGTGGTTTTGCTCCGGAGGCCACACTTCAGTTATGTGTGACATCCCCTGGGTGCCACAAACCCCCTCCTTTGTCACTGCAGATAGAGGGAAAGCCGGGAGAAAACAAGATGAGAGCAGAGGAGGTGAGAGGGCTCGGCTCCCCACGGGGTTTTTACTATTTATAACCTCGGGGATTCCTCAGAACAGCCCTGGCTGTGCTTGCAGGGTGGTTTCCTCTGGCGTGAACCGTGTGGGGATGCACATTCCTGCTGCTCAGCACTCCCTGCACATCCCGGGGTCTCACCTGCTGAGGGACAAGCTCGGCCCTGGGGGATCTGGAAACACAAAAATCCTCTTAATCCCCCCCAAACTCCTCCCTCTGAGCACTGAGGCCAAGTCCACTGTCAGCCTGGAGCAAACCCAAACCTGCCCCCACCTGGTGCCACATCCTGAGGCTCCTCGAGTGGGGAAAGCTCAGCCCCCAACACCCAGTTCTCATCCCTGATGGGGTCACCAGCCCGGGGAGTGTCCCAAAAACGTGAGGATGTGGCTCGTGGGGCCATGGGCTGATGGCCGGAGTGGATCTTAGAGGGCTTTTCCAGCCCTGCCAATTCTGATTCATCAGCATGCAGGGACGCCCAGGGGTGGCTGACAGGGCCAGTCCCAGCCCATCCCAGTGCTCCAGGGGGTTCTCGGCATCCAATCCCAATGGAAACTGAGAACCCCAGTGCAGCTTTGAGTGTTGGAAGCAGGGAACAGCCTCCTTAAATCCCCTCTTCAAGTATCAGGAAATTCAGCCATCTTTGGGGTGATCCTGCCTCACTTTTTCAGGCCCTTCCTGAGGAAATTCTGGATAATTTCACTGAAACCCAAACAACCCCCAGCCCTCCCGTGATCCCCAGTGCCCTGTGCTGAGCTCTGCTCCTGCACTGCCCCAGATCTGCCCCCACTCTGCTCCCACCATGGCTCCCCTTCCCCTCAGAGCATCCCCTCGGCTCCTGCCTGGCCCCAGCTCAACCCCTGTGTCCCTTTTGTGCCCCGGGCTCGGGTGCCACACCTGCAGGTCAGATGTTCCTCTCACTGCTCTCCCCAGACCCAAATTTCCTCTCCACTTCTCTCTCCTCGATGACCCTCGTCCCTCTGCCACAGAAATTGCCAAACTCGCTAAACTGATGATTTCCCAGCACTGCAAATCCACTTTGTTGGAAAACTGAGGTTCGGTCCCATTTTTCTGCTGCTCTTCCTCCAGAGCCCTGCGAAAAGCCCAAACACAGATTTTAAAACTCAAAGCTTCTCCTGCCAGCATGGCAAGGCGAGGCTGCTTTAGGAACATGGATTTTCAGAGGTGCTGCTGTCTCAGATGGTAAATCCACAGGCCAGGGCTCAGAGAAAGGCCCAGCTTGAGCAGAGAGCGGCCCAAACCAGTGGGAAATGCAAAGGATGGGGTTGTGCACCAGGGGAATATGGACTGGGAATGTTGTCCGGAAGTTCAGCACCAGAAGTGGCCATTTATCCCAGGATCAATGAGGTGCTGGAGGGAAGAGGTCTCAAGGTCTCTTCTCGCTCTGCCCAGGAGCCCATTTACTTCCAAACTTCTGTTTCAGCCAGCGTTTAATGACTTGTGCAAGCTCCAAGGAAAGACACAAAAATCCCACCGCAGAAAACCTTCAATTCTCCTTCCCAGGGCGCTCCGGCAGAGCCGGGGCACAGCCCAGGTGAGGTAATTCCCACCCGGCCTCTCCCCCAGCCCTGGAAGTGCGGTAACCGCTGGCCCTGAGGCCGCTGCACTCGCACACGTCTGAGGGCTCGGCCGTGCCTCTTTTGTGTGGCTTTGGCAAGCCCCGCACATGCCTGCCGGGCCGGCTCCTGCCAAAAACGCGGAGAGCGGGGCGCGCCCAGCGTGAGCGGCTCCGCAGGGCTCGTGCGCCGGCACCTCCCGTGTCCGCAGAGCTCGATCCGGAGGGGATTAAGCGCTCCAAGCCCTGCGTGAGGCATCCTCGAGAAACCCAAAACCCGAGGTGCCACCTAACGCCGCGGGTGCCCCGGGCTGCCAGCGCTGACATTCCTGCCCAGGAGTGCCCGCGCCGCCGCTGTCCCCACCCCGGGGCTGGTGCCACGCAGGTCCCTGCAGGCCGACACCCTGCACGGGGTACGTGCACATCCTCATGGCCCCGGCGTTCCCCGGCAGCTCGGGCTGCTCCCCCCACCCCGTTCCTGGCGCACCAGAGCTGTCCCCGCTGGTTTGCGACGTTCTGGAGGGGAACCCAGGAGCGCGGGGCAGGGACAGACCCCGGTGCCCTGGCACGGGGGGAACCAGGGTGGGGGTGGGATGGATCCCCAAGAGCAGCCTGCCAGCCCCTGCCTGGCGACAGGAACGGTGCAGACAGGATATCCCTGCGGGGAGAGGGGCCGGCCCAACCTGCGCTGCTCTCTCCACGCTGAGCAGAGGGGCTTCGAGCCAGCCGGGGCTTTTATTGTGCAAGAGAACAAAACAAGACAGAACAAAAGTGGTTTTCATGAGAGGAGCGTGTGAGTGAGTGTGTGTGTAAGTGAGCGTGTGCTCCCGAACCTGCAGGGAACGGAGCAGAATTTGGCTGCCTGGGCTGAAATCCAGCACTGCTGGAGACGTGAACGCTCATTGCACACACACAGAGGCCCCGGGAAAACTCCTCTGCCTCCAAATCCCTTCAGAAATCCCACAGCTGAGGTGGCAGAAGGTTGTTTGCAGGCGCAGGGCAGGGTTGGGTGGATGGGTGGTGGCAAATTGGTCCCCACAGGGTTGGAGGCAGTGAGGGGAAGTCAGTTGGGTGAGGGGATGCTTGAGCAGCTGATAAAGATGAAGTTTGGGGAAGGCCGTGCATGATCGGGCTGCAAATTAAAGGTAATTGGGTGTTATCACTCCTTGGAGTTGATTTATGGTGGGAATTCATGGAATCATGGAATGGGTTGGGTTTGGAAGGGACCTCAAAGCCCATCCAGTGCCACCCCTGCCATGGCAGGGACACCTCCCACTGTCCCAGGCTGCTCCCAGCCCCAGTGTCCAGCCTGGCCTTGGGCACTGCCAGGGATCCAGGGGCAGCCACAGCTGCTCTGGGCACCCTGTGCCAGGGCCTGCCCACCCTCCCAGGGAAGGATTTCTCCCTGATCCCCAATCCCACGCTCTTCCAGTTCAAAGCCATTTCCCCCTGTCCTGTCGAGGGACACAGGGGCACATCCTCCCCTTGGCAGTCCCAGCAGAGGGGGGAGAGTGCTGGAACTCAAAGCCAAGATTTGCACCGGAATGACCTGAGCAGGAGACCTCGTTCCTGGAGTTTCCTTGCCTGTGGAAGGATTGAGTGGGGGGAATTGAGTACGGAGAGGAGAGATGTTAGGAGAGAAGGCTCCAGGGAGAGCTCAGTGCCCCTTGCAGGGCCTGGAGGGGCTCCAGGAGAGCTGGAGAGGGACTGGGGACAAGGCCTGGAGGGACAGGACCCAGGGAATGGCTTCCCAGTGCCAGAGGGCAGTTACTGCTCTTCAGAATCCAAGACCTTTTCAGGAGCCTACATCAAGGAGGGCTCTAGAGTCGGGACAAGAGGGGCGTGTCCGAAAGACAGCAAAGAAATGACCAAGAGTCCGTCTGACAGGGGGCTGAGCACCCAGAGGTGGGGACGTGCCTGCAGAGGGGTCTGTCAGGGCACTCCAGACCCAGGTTCCTCTGAAGTGCTGGATGCAAGAACCGAACCCTTTGTAGCCGTGTGTGCCTTTGAAGGTCTGTCCATCGCGCAAAGCCCATTTCAGAAAAGCCCTTCCAAACCCAGCTTTGCTCTGACACGGTGCGGAAGGCACAGAAAGTCAACTTTCCCTTTCCCTGAGCGCCCTGGAAGCTCCTGCCCAGCCTGGGAGCTCCCACCACACTCCCAGAAGGACTCAAGGTGCTCTCTGTGCACAGCAAGAGGGACAGGACCCCACCAGGAGCAGCTTTGGAGCCCAGCTTTGGAGTCAACACCTACCCTGCCAGGTTGGAAGGAACCTTAAAGCTCATCCACTTGGCTCTCCTCAGCAATCCTTATCCCTCTGCCCCAGAAACTGTCAAACTTTCTAAACCGATGATTACCCAGCACGTGCAGGGACATTCCCACTATCCCAGCTTGCTCCAGGGATAGGAGTGAGGACCCAAGAGGGGCTGGAAATGCTCGGCTCTGGCTCAGACAGCCCCTGCCCTGCTTTTTGTTCGAATCCCCACATTTCGGGGCTCAAAGCTGCGGAATTCAGAGGCAGCCACCGGGGCTGCTGCTGCGCGGGGAGCTGCAGGCAGCAGCAAACGCCTGCTGTGCCGTGGCTGCCTGGACATGAAGCAGCAGAGCCCGGGCCGGGGATGTCGGAGGGATGAGCTGGGGAGGAGGGAGGGCCTGCCCTGGGTTAATGGCGTAATGGGAGAGGTGTGAGGATGACGAGTGGCGGCAGCGCTGGGAGGATCGGCCTGGTGACAGATGCCAGCTCGGGAAGGGGCCGTGCGCTGCAGACGGAGGATGGAACCCCAAATCCCGGGAGCAGCAGCTCCTCGGGTGACAGTCCAGGGAGAGCGCGCATTCCTGAGCCCGAGAATTCCCCACCCAGCTCCGCAACCGCGGGGCACGGGGCGGCTCCGGCACGGCAGGACCTGCTGCTCCCCCCTGGCCCCGGGACCGGGTGTCCCCGCTGTCCCCGGGGGATGGAGCCAGGAACCGCAGGGACGAGGCCACCGCTGGAGGCGGCTGTGTGACAGCGAGAGAGGTCACAGGGATGGGGAAGAAGGGAAGGTCATGGAAACACGGAGTGTTTCGGAGGGACCTTAAAGATCATCCAATGCCACCTCCAGGGACACCTCCCGCTGTCCCAGGCTGCTCCAGCCTGGCCTTGGGCACTGCCAGGGATCCAGGGGCAGCCCCAGCTGCTCTGGGAATTCCATCCCAGCCCCTCCCCACCCTCCCAGGGAACAATTCCTGCCCAAGATCCCACCCAGCCCTGCCCTCTGGCACTGGGAAGCCATTCCCTGGGTCCTGTCCCTCCAGGCCTTGTCCCCAGTCCCTCTCCAGCTCTCCTGGAGCCCCTTCAGGCCCTGCAAGGGGCTCTGAGCTCTCCCTGGAGCCTTCTCCTCTCCAGGTGAGCACCCCCAGCTCTCCCAGCCCGGCTCCAGAGGGGCTCCAGCCCTGGGATCAGTGCAGTGGCCCTCAGCTTCAGCTTCTCCCCCCTGGTACCCTGTGCAAGCCAAAGAGAATCCCAGGCTGAGGTGCAGCTCTGGTTTTTGGGGTACTGGCTGACCTCCGAAGACCATCAGCACCAGCCACAAGAGTATCATTGCCAGTCTTACTAAAACCTTCCTGAAAATCCCAGGTTCTGGGATTGCATGGTGTGAAAGGAGGCTTCTTATTCTGTGTGGTTTAATGTAAAACCGTAAAGCCTAAATCCTAACTTGGAAACAAATAATTATCAGAGGAGCTCTCCAGCCACTTGTAGAGGAGAATTTGGGGATGCAGCCTGGAGCTGATGACCTGAATTCCTTCTGGAGCAACACCTGTGGCTGCTGCAGTGACACTTCCTCCCGAGGGGCAGCTCCGATCTCTGCTCCCTGGGACAGGGACAGCACCCAGGGAACGGCCGGAGCTGGGCCAGGGCAGGCTCAGGCTGGAGATCAGGGAAAGGTTCTTCCCCCAGAGGGTGCTGGGCACTGCCCAGGCTCCCCAGGGAATGGGCACGGCCCCGAGGCTGCCAGAGCTCCAGGAGCGTTTGGGCAGCGCTGCCAGGGATGCCCAGGGTGGGGGGGTTGGGGTGTCTGGGCAGGGCCAGGGCTGGATGATCCCTGTGGGTCCCTCCAGCTCAGGATATTCCATGTTTCTGTGATCCCCACTGCAGGACCCTCACCCAGGTTTGCTGCAGGGCTTCCATGACCTCACAGACGATGTCGTCTCCTCGCAGACCCTCTGTGGGTGCCTGGGCTGTGGCTGGTGCTGGAACGGGTCGGTCCTGCAGCAGACCCGGAGCAGCCAAAGGCCCGGGAGAGCCTCTCCAGGTGATGTTTCCCAGCACGCAGGTGTGAGCGGGGCCGCGGGATGCCCTCGCAGCACCACGTTCCTCAGCCGTCAAGAAGCAAACACCTCCATGGGATCAATCAAAACAACAAAAAAAAGCATTTTAATCCGCTGAGATGCTTCGTTTGGCCTCGGCACAAAGTGCTGAGAGAGGATGAAAGCCTCTGGGAGGACAGGCCAGATGGGAGGATTATCCGCGGCGCTTTGGGAAAGGCCGGGGCTTCGCAAACGCCCACAGGAGCGAACAAAAGCAGCTCGGGCGGTGCGAGCTGCGTGCCCCGGGCCCTCGCTGCTCCCCTGGCACCTTCTCCGCACCGGTTCTGGTCACGGCTCCCGCGTGGCTCGGCGTGACTCAGCGCGCAGGAATCGCCGGGGCCCTTTGTTCTCGCGGCCCAGCCGCGCTCCGGACGTGCCGGGCTGGGGAGAGCTTTGGCACCGGGGGCACCGCGAGGGCCGGGGGTCACCGGGTGGCATCACCGGGCAGGCGGGGAGCCAAAGCGTGCCAGGGGGAGAAGTGGGTCCAGCGGTGCTGTGCTCACCTGTGGGGTTCTGTACTCACCTGTGGGGTGTTCTATTCACCTGTGGGGTGCTGCACTCACCTGTGGGGTGCTGTGCTCACCTGTGGGGTGCTGTGCTCACCTGTGGGGTGTTCTATTCACCTGTGGGGTGCTGTGCTCAGCTGTGGCTGTGTGGATCCCGGGCACATCCACTGAACACAGATCACCAGAGGGGAGCAAAGCCTGCCCAGGGCTTGGCTGGACCCTCAGGTGCTCCCAGGAGGAGGAGGGCTGGAGCATGTCCAGGGAAGGGAATGGAGCTGGGAAGGGTCTGGAGCCCCAGGGGGGGCTGAGGGAGCTGGGAAAGGGGCTCAGCCTGGAGAAAAGGAGGCTCAGGGGGCCCTTGTGGCTCTGCACAACTCCCTGACAGGAGGGGGCAGCCGGGTGGTCTCTTCTCACAGGTAACAAGTACCAGGATGAGAAGAAACAGCCTCAGGCTGCGCCATGGGGAGGTTTAAATTGGATATTCGGGAAAATTGCTTCACAGCAAGGTCAGCGAAGCATTGGCAGAGCTGCCCAGGGCCGTGGGGGAGTCTCCATCCCTGGGAGAGCTCAAACACCAAGCGGATGTTGCACTCGAGGACGTGGTTTGATGGGGAACGTGGGGTGATGATCTCGGGGGGCTTTTCCAACCTTAACATCTGCAGATTCTAAAGAGCAGAATTTCCACTGAGCTGCTGAGGGAATCCTGTGCATCTTCCTGCTGTGGAATCCTGCTGTGGAATCCTGTGCATCTTCCCAGGGTGTCTGCTGAGCTCGGGAAATCAGGCCGTGACCTCCCTGGCCAGGTCCCTGCAGAGATGGACCAAACCCTCTGCCTCCCGGGAATGTGGAGCCTCCCACCCCACCCCGAGGAGATCCAGAGCTCTGGGGAACAGATTTTAACCTGAATACCGCAAGGAGAAGGTGAGTGCTCTGTCAGGAACCTGCCCCCAGGCCGGGGTGATCCCCGTGGGTTGCAGAGGGCTGGGGCTGGGGAGGGATTTCTCTCGGTGCCATCAATGCCTTGAANTCCAATTAAAGCTTCAGTTAATGATGTAATTACCCCGAGCTTACCCCGCTTCTAAGATTTTGGTTTACACATTTGAGGCCTGGGACAGTGTGGGTGTCCTTGGAGAGCAAACCCAGAGAGGTTTGTTGTGTCTGAGCAGCACGAGAGAGCAGCAGCTGACAGCCCCACGGAACTGCAGAGTCACACACCAGGCACTGCAGGAGCTGGAAATATCAAAGTTAAAACCCAAGGCATCACCATGGGCAGCAGGGGAGGACGTGAGGAGTCCTGTTCCTTCAGCGTGGGGTGCCTGGGGACAGTGCTGGCACCCAGCTGGGGCTCATTCCCCGTTATCTCCACTGGTATCGGCAAAGACTGCCCAGGGAATCACCGAGTGTCACCTCTGGCCTGTCCCAGAGGGGACGGTGGCACTGCCCTGTCCCACGGGGCACAGGGGCGGGGATGCCAAATGGAAACGTCACCAAAGCAGGGATGGGCGCCGACCTTTGTGTCCTTAGGGGTTTGTCCCTGTTCTCTGCACAGCTCATGAGTGGCTGTGACCCGTCCCGGTGGCAGCAGGGACGCTGAGGTGCTCCCAAGGCCCTGGGAGCCACCTGAGAGCCATTCCCACAGCCTGGAATGCCCAAACACAGCCTGCTCCCGGTGCCTTTCCTCACCAGGGAGCAGTTCTGCCTCCAGCAGTGCCTCGGCTCCTTGGTAGGGCAGAATCACGGATCCGCAGGATCATTAAAGATGGAAAATACCTCCAAGGCCATCCAGGGTTTTGACCAGAAAGGTGATGGCTCATTTCTGTGGAAATGTGTGTCAGAGTCCTACTCAGGGTGCCAGAGACGAGGATCTGGACTCACGAGTGACACAACCACCGAAAAACTCAGAATCACAGAATCACAGAATCACCAGGCTGGAAGAGACCTTCAGGATCGCCGAGTCCAGCCCGTGCCCTGACACCACCTCAGCTAAACCATGGCACCGAGCGCCACATCCAATCTGTTCTTAGACACATCCAGGGATGGTGACTCCACCACCTCCCCGGGCAGACGCTTCCAGAACTTTATCACACTTCCAGTAAAAAACTTCTTCCTAACATCCAGCCTAAATTTTCCTTGGCTCAGCTTGAGGCTGTGTCCTCTCGTTCTGTCAGTGGTTGCCTGGAGAAAGAGACCAAGCCCCACCTGGCTACAAGCACCTCTCAGGGAGCTGTAGAGAGAGATAAGGTCACCCCTGAGCCCTGAGTCTCCTCTTCTCCAGGCTGAACAACCCCAGCTCCCTCAGTCGTTCCTCACAGGGCTTGTGTTCCAAGCCCCTCATCAGCCCTGCTGGCCTCCTCTGGACGCGCTCAAGCGTCCCCACGTCCTTCCTGACCTGAGGGGCCCAGAACTGGGCACAGCACTCGAGGTTCGGCCTTGCCAGTGCCGAGCGCAGGGGAAGAATCCCTGCCCTGGTCCTGCTGGCCACGCCATTCCACTCCTTGTGACAGCCAAAGCTCAGCGGAGAAGGGAAAGGACTGGAGATTCCATTCCCGTTTATGGATGACAAAGGGCGCTGTTTTAACCATCCCTGCCCAGCTTCAGCCTCGCCCAGAGTGGCAGACCTCAGTTTGGTTCTTCTCCTCACTCCGTCTTTTTCCCGTTTTGCAGCGGATAAAGCCCCGTGCGGGGAGCCTTCGCTGCTTGCTTTGCTGTGGCTGCTGCCCTCGGGGAGCGGCGTTCCTGAACTCCCGACCCTTCCCTGCTCTCACTCCAGCTTCCTTGGCTTCGTTCACGGGAAGGTCAGGGAGGCTGGGCATTATCCTCTGGCAGGAATCCCCGGACAGGGCTGGGAGAGGCTTCCCCTGGCCCCCTGGGGTGGTGTCTCCTGCCCACCGCCGAGGCACAGGCCGAGTATTTCGGGCGTAAACACCTGATTTTCCAAAATGCACTCCCAGCTGGATGAATTCCTCCCTGTCCATGGCAGAGGGTTGGAACGAGATAACCTTTAAGGTCCCTCCCAACCCAAAGCAGTCTGTGATCCCATGAATCCCAAGCCTGGATCGCTCTCCAGCCCGGGGAGAGCATTTCTGGGCTGGTGCCCTTGCCACGGCTCTCCGGCCGTGTCACATTTCCCCCTTCCAGCAGCCACCCCACGGTGAAAGGCATTTCCTGCAGGTATTCCAGGCTCACGTGGGCACCCTGTGGGGCTTCCCTGGCCTCTGGAATGCAAACCCTGGGGAATAAATCAGCCCTGGTGCCTCCAGAGGCCGCTCACTGGAGTAGAGCAGGGGGGAATTCTTGGGAGGACGAGAAATGGGACCTGCCCCAGTCCAAGCCTCCCCGGGGTAATGAGAAGCTCAGAAGAGCTGAAGGAATCTCGGGAAGATCAATATCAATCCCCAGGGGATGCCCCAAGGAGGCGGAAGCCCCCTGGGGGGTCTCATAAATGCGTGTTCAGTGTTTGCTTTGCTCCTCACTCCAGCCTGCTGCTGGGACAGTCCTGCCCTGGAATCTGGTCCTGCTTTGTCCCCCTGGCCACGATCCCATTCCCTGGAATCTGGTCCTGCTTTGTCCCCCTGGCCACGATCCCATTCCCTGGAATCTGGTCCTGCTTTGTCCCCCTGGCCACGATCCCAGTCGGCTCCTCAGCCTGGCCAGTCGGGTGTGGAAGGGCGAGGGACCAGGAGAAAGGGCACAGTGCAGCTGAAACCCCGAATGATCCGCCAGGATGTGGGAAATGCTCTGGCAGAGGGGCAGAGGGAGCAACGGCCAGCCCCGTGGCCCCTCCTGGGAATGGCTCCAGCCCCGTGGCCCCTCCTGGGAATGGCTCAAGCCCCATGGCCCCTCCTGGGAATGGCTCCAGCCCCACACCTCTGCACTCTGGGCAGGTCTTGGGTTTGTCTCTGCCAGCTCTTCCCTCTCTGCAGCTTTGCTCTCAATCCCTGGACACTGCCAGGGATCCAGGGGCAGCCACAGCTGCTCTGGGAATTCCATCCCAGCCCTTCCCCACCCTCCCGGGGAGGAATTCCTTCCCAATAGCCCATCTAAATCCATTCTCCATCAGCTTTAAGACCATTCCCTGTGTCCTGTCCCTCCAGGCCTTGTCCCCAGTCCCTCTCCAGCTCTCCTGGAGCCCCTCCAGGCCCTGCAAGGGGCTCTGAGCTCTCCCTGCTGGTGTCTCCTCTCAGCTGTGCCTGGGCTGGCACCACCTCAGCCGTCCCTAACTCAGCACCTCACGGGAATTACGGCCAAACCGGGCCCAGCGCTGCCGGACAGAGCTCAGCCACTCCTGGGGCAGGGAAAGGGTGACCCGTGACAGCCACAAACGCAGCCTGAGTGGCTCCTCTGGGGTGACACGGAGCCACGGGCCGGGGGAAACAGGGCAGAGGAGATTTCAGTCCCCTCCACACGGAGCACTCCCACACCCTCAACCCCAGCTGCCTCCCAGGGGTCAAACCACGCTCGTCCTGCAGCCACACGGCATTGTCTTGCCTTGGAGGGGCTGGAACCATCCAACCTTCCCGAGGAGGGGCTGGAAAACGAGCCCTGAGTAGATTAGAAGGCATTTTAGGAAAGGTTTCTTCACATGAAAAGGTTGTCCAGCCCTGGCACAGCTGCCCGGGGCAGTGACGGGATCATCAGCCCTGGAAGTGTTCAAAGCACTCATAGATGTGGCACCTGGGGACAGGGGTGGCTTTGGAATATTGGGGGAACGGTTGGACTCGATGGTCTGGGAGGGTTTTCCCAGCCTTAGTGATTCCATGATTCCATGATTAATCATCCCAGCCTCGAGGAGATCTCAGTGGCACCTGCCCTGTGCCCAGCCCAGCTCTCCCTGCCCTGCTGGCAGCCACACCACAGCTGTGACAGGATCTGCCATGGGGACGTCAGAGCTGGCCTGTCCCTCCTGGGTCACTCCAGGCCGTGCCTCTCCTGAGAATCCCTGGGCAAGGCAGGGAAGTTTCCAGAGGGTAGCGCTTGGATCAGACACCTGAATCAGCAACCTGACAGGCTGGGAGAGCTGGGGGTGCTCACCTGGAGAGGAGAAGGCTCCAGGGAGAGCTCAGAGCCCCTTGCAGGGCCTGAAGGGGCTCCAGGAGAGCTGGAGAGGGACTGGGGACAAGGCCTGGAGGGACAGGACCCAGGGAATGGCTTCCCAGTGCCAGAGGGCAGGGCTGGGTGGGATCTTGGGCAGGAATTGTTCCCTGGGAGGGCGGGGAGTGGCTGGGATGGAATTCCCAGAGCAGCTGGGGCTGCCCCTGGATCCCTGGCAGTGCCCAAGGCCAGGCTGGACACTGGGGCTGGGAGCAGCCTGGGACAGTGGGAGGTGTCCCTGGGGGTGGCACTGGGTGGGATTTAGGGTCCCCTCACGGGGAAGATGCCACACCTTTGTCACACCTGATGCAATCCCCAACGTGAGCCTTGCCCTGACGCTTCCAGGGGTCCCAGGGAGGTCAGGGCGTGGATAAAACTCAGGTGGGGCCATTCATTCTCGCGTCCCTTTCATTCACTGACTGCTGAGCAACCGCTCCATTTTTTAGAAGTAGAACACACAATTTTTAAAAGTTTATTCACCCAGCAATTAAAACACTGCCACGAGGGAAAAAAAAAATGCTCCAGCAAGTCCATTTTTGCCACCAGAGAACCCGTTCAGCCCCCGGCTCCTGTGCATGGGGTCAGGGAAGGCTGAGCAGGGAAGGAGCCCCAGCACGGAAGGTGAGATCAGCTCCTGGCTGAGGTGGAGGATTCGGGGTCTCAGGGTGTGCGGGGGCGGGTGCTGAGCTCAGCAGCGCCGGCACCACCTCGGCCCCTCGGTTCCTCGCGGGGCCGCGGATCCCCGGACTCGGGATCCCCGAGCTCAGGAGGCTGCGCTGCCTTCGTGGGGCTGCCCAAAAACGAAGCAAAGAGGATGAAACGCGGGGCTGCATTTACAGAAGGGCCTTCAGGTGTTGCAGTATTGCGGAGACCAGGAAATGAATCCAAACGCAGTCAGCAGGGAAATGTGGTATTTAATTAATTAATTATCCACTTACATGTCTTAATCCCACAAGGATATTGGTCAGTGCTCCATCCACCTCTCAGGGTGATTGGGTGAGGTGTTAAAACATCCATTCCACCAGTGTGCCATAACAAGACTCAGAGGTGCACAGATAGTTACAGAAAAACATCTGTGGTGGTTTAGGCCAAATTCAGGGAAATGTCCAAAAGGAACGTCTCCTCAAGGGAAGGCAAGTTACAGCCATCCCTCACCCACCAGGTTCGGGGGAAAAAAAAGATTTTCCTCAGAGGAAAGTGAAGGAGAAAATAAAAACTATTATTTAACAAACGCACAGGAAAATAATAATAATAATGCTAAATAAGAAAACCTCTCACTGTGAGAGAAAACCTGGAAGATTTTAGAGTCCTTCTGTGGGTGTGGCCTCTCTCCTCCTCCTCAGAGCTGGGTCGGCGTGGGGGGCCCCCCTCCAGGCTGGTGGAGGTCCCCCGGTGGGGTTCTGATGTTCTGGGGTTCTGAACAAGTCCAGAAGAGAAGAAGGGAAAAAAAACCGAAGTNATCGTTTTCACAGTTTGGATGAGAAAGAGCAGATTCACACAGAGCACTGCAAGAAGCTGGAAAACCCTTCCGACAGGATTTTCCGTACCCACATTCGGGTGCATCGGGGCGGGCAAAGCCCCAGGGGCTGCACCCAAAAATGGACTCCGGGGTCGCGGGTTTTTCGTGCTTTTATAGGTTTGGTCCCTTGGCATTTCGGGGGTTGATCCTCCAATTACAGCTTGGGTAATGAGGTAATTTACCCGAGTCTGCTCCCCCAAAACTCACTGTGGTTTACATTTTGTGGGGCCTGAGGCAGGGAGGTGTCCTGGAGCTTCAGGCCCAGAGAGGGATTTTGTCTGCCCAAAAAGGGGAGAACGGCAGCTAAAAGTCTGTATGGGGTTTAGAGTGGTACGCCAAAGAATTACAGGATATATAAATATATTAAAAATATTACAATATAAAAATATGTATTTTTATAATAAATATATAAATAAATAAATTTTAATATAATAAATAGAAAGAAAAATGTAAATTATATTCAAATGTATAGGAAAAATATAAAGAAAAACATGAATTATATTTAAAAATAGATAAGAAAAATACAAAGAAAAATATAAGCTATATTAAAAAATATGTAAGAAAAATACAAAGAAAAATGTAAATTATATTCAAATGTATAGGAAAAATATAAAGAAAAACATGAATTATATTTAAAAATAGATAAGAAAAATACGAAGAAAAACATGTTACATTAAAAAATACATAAGAAANATAAATATATAAATAAATAAATTTTAATATAATAAATAGAAAGAAAAATGTAAATTATATTCAAATGTATAGGAAAAATATAAAGAAAAATAAATGTATAAGAAAAATATAAAGAAAATTAATTATATTCAAAATATATAAGAAAAATAAAAAGAAAAACATGTTACATTAAAAAATACATAAGAAAAATACAAAGAAAAATATAAATTAGGTTATATTGAAAAATATAAGAAAAAGAAAAAGAAAAATATATATCAAAAAAATAAGAAAAAGCAAAAGAAAGGTTATATTGAAAAATATAAGAAAAAGAAAAAGAAAAATAGAAGTTATATTAAAAAATACATAAGAAAAATACAAAGAAAAATATAAACTATGTTCAAATGGATAAGAAAAATATAAAGAAAAATACAAATTATATTTAAAAATATATAAGAAAAATACGAAGAAAAATATAAGTTATATTGAAAAATATATAAGAAAAATGCAAAATAAAATACAAGTTATATTTAAAAATAGGTAAGAAAAATACGAAGAAAAATATAAGCTATATTAAAAGAAAATAGAAGAAAAATGTCAAAGCTAAAATCCTCAGGCAGCAGCCGGGGCCGGGAGCCCGGCTGGGCTGGCACCGGGCTGGCACCGGGCTGGCAGCGCTGCTCGCCCGTGGCTTTGTCTCCGCTTCCCCGTGCCCGGCGCTGGCGATCTCTGGGCTACCGGCAGCCGCTGCTCCCTCCGCGCCGGCCCCGCTCGCGTTCCCCGCCCCGTGCCCGCGGTGCCAGGCGGCCCCAGAGAGGCTGGAACGGTCCCGGCCCAGCGTGGGCACGGCGGGCACAGCTCCGGGCAGCGCTCCGCGGAAAGCCGGGCGGATTCCCAGCTCTGTCCCCGTCCCTCTGAGAGGAGGGAGGCAGAGGGAGACGGGCAAAATTGCGCTGGGGGGTAGCGCTGAGGCTTCTGTGAGAGGGTTTTCAGCATTTTGGTTCCTTTTCCGGGCCTTTTTCCCTGGCAGAGCTGTTCCAGCAGCACCGTGGAGCCAGGGGAGGCTGGGGAGAACGGCCCCGTGTCCAGAGGCTGCTTGTGCCCATAACCATCGCAGGGCAGCACGGCCTCGGGACAGCGAGCAGAGCTCCAGGAAACGCTCCAGGGAAAGCCGGGCGGATTCCAAGCTCTGTCCCCATCCATCTGCGAGGAGGGAAGGAGCGTGGCGGAACCGCGCTGGAGGGAAGCGGTGAGGCTTCCGCCCGTGCCAGCCGGTCAGAGGGTTTTCAGCAGTTTGGGTCATTTTTCTGGTCTTTTTCCCTGCATTTCGGTCTGGCACCAGGCAGAGGCTGTTCCAGCAGCACCATGGAGCTCACCAGGTCCCAGGGGAGGCTGGGGAAAATGACCCCGTGTCCAGAGCCTGCTTGTACCCATAAACATTCCCGCTTGGCACAGATCAGCACCGGCTCTTTTCCCTCTGAGCTGCTCCGTTCCCTCAGCCGGGCAGCCCTCGGGTGAAGCTCCTTCCTTCCCGTGCTTTGAGAGGCAGCAAGTGCAGCAGCAGCTGGGATGGACGGGGATGAGCCAAGGAAGTCACTGGAATCAGTGATCCCGGGCCCAGTGCCCCATTCCCCCACCCCACCTCAGTCAGGGGACACCAGGCACCTTCTCTGGGGCATCTGTGCCACCCTGAAGGGCTGCAAGGCCACTCTGTGCTGGGTTTGGAGCCCCGGGTCCCTGTCACAGCCTGTTTCCAGCACTCCCCTGCACTCACAAGGCCCTGAGGACGCGGAAGGGCCATGGGGGTTCTCACCCTCCTCCGGTGATGTTCTGTTGTCTGTGGGGCTGCGAGCTCTGTCCAGCCCGGGATCCCAAGGGTGAAGGGAGGTTGTGTCACACAGAGGCAAAGCCAGGGGGATCCCTGTCCCCTGCAGGTCCCCTCCGGGTGCCCTGCTGGGTCCCTGCTCCCTGTAAATCCCCTCTGGGTGCTCTGCTGTGTCCCCGCTCCCTGTAAATCCCCTCTGGGTGCCCTGCTGGGTCCCTGCTCCCTGCTCTGATCCCCTCTGGGTGCCCTGCTGTGTCCCTGCAGGTCCCCTCTGGGTGCCCTGCTGTCCCCCACAGGAGCAGATGCCAGCAGCTGGTCCCAGGCAGGGCCCCATCTCCGTGTTCCCGTCCCAGCACTGGTTCCAGGTGCAGAGCCAAGAGTTCCCAGCATCAGGAGGCCCCCGGGGTGAGGTTTCACACTCCGGGCCAGCCCCAGCAGTGCTGGGGGGGTGTTGTTGGCAGAATCAATCTCAGTTCTTGGACCACCACCAGCAGCTTTGGGCCAAATCCCCGAAGGGGCCCCTTTGCCGCTTCCATGTTGGCTGTGGCCGAGGTCTCTGGGGGGCAGCCTGGGCCAAGCTGGGATCTGGTTTAGATGAACACTCTTGGGTTATGGCCCGTGCCCAACAGCCTGAGCCAGCCCCAGATACAAACCCAGCCCACAGCCCAGCTCTCCTGGGGGGACCACGGCGGTGGCTGTGGGCCCACCAGGGATGGGTGGAGGACACCGGGAAGTCCTTAATCCCAAGAGGAACATCGGCAGGGGGATGTTTTCCCTTGGACTGCAGCGTTGCACTGAGCGGTTGCTCCCGGTGTAACTTTGGGACCAGGCAGGACAGTTTGGGATGGGGCGACTCCCACCTGCGGGACGGGGCCGTGCTCCCTGGTCTCGTTATCACTGAGAAGGGGAACTCGTTTGGGATCAATTAAACAACTCCTCCTTTCCTCCCCCGCAGGAGAAACGGGAGCGAAGGGTCAGGGTTTGCGCGTGCCTGTGCGGAGCCGCGGGTGCATCCCGGGAATGGACACGGGGCCTCCCCCCAGGGCGGCTCCTCGGGCTCCAGGACCACCTGAGGATTGGTGACAGCAAACAAAGGAGCCCAGCAGCAGCCAAGAGCGTGGAGACAGGAGCCAGAGCCGAGCTTAATGTTCCCAAACCCGGGGATCTCGCTGGGGAATCCAGGCCTCCGGCTGGGGTGGGGGTTCAATGGAGCCTTTCTCCGGCTCTCCCTGGATTGTGTGGGGCCATCCCGGGCAAGAGGGGGAAATTCCATGGGGGACACAGCTCATGGAGACCTGGATCGACCCCCAGAGCATTCCCCAGGTGCATCCCAGGCACACCCAGGGCCGTGCAGCTCCTGGGAGCGGTGATGACACAGATTCAGCGTTGTTTGGGTCCCCTGGTGATGAGAGTGGAAATAAACCTGGGGAAAGAGCTCGGTATCAATCCTTTCACCTCAGGGCTCGCACACAGCGTTTGTGGGTGGTGATTGGAGTGAGGAGTGAGTAAAATCTGATTCACGCTCTCTAGGACTGGCGGTGACAGAGAGACTCGCCGGGCCCGCAAAAGCAGCAGAAACGACCCCGCTCTGGCAGCTCCTCCTTTCTCGTTTCATCCCGAAAGAAACCGTCGGTTCAGGGTTAATTTTGAGCAATCGGTTTTGATTGGCTGATGATTTTTTTTTTTTTCCTGATTTTTCAGACTTCGGGATAAAGCAGTACCACATCACTGGTACTGCAGCAGATGGGATTTAGGAATCCCAGAGTGATTTGGGGTGGAAGGGACATTTAAAGGTCATCTAGTCCAACCCAAACCACGGGCAGGGACACCTCCCACTGCCCCAGGCTGCTCCCAGCCCCAGTGTCCAGCCTGGCCTTGGGCACTGCCAGGGATCCAGGGGCAGCCCCAGCTGCTCTGGGAATTCCATCCCAGCCCTTCTCCACCCTCCCAGGGAACAATTCCTTCCATATATTTAACCTTAATTTCCCCTTTTTCGTGTTTGAAACCATTCCCCCTTTTCCCATCACTGCAGTTCCTGAGGAACAGTCCCTCCCCAGGTTCCTTGGAGCCCCTTGAGATCCCGGAAGGTGCTCTGAGGTCTCCCCACAACCTTCTCCTCTCCAGGCTGATCAGCCACACCTTTATTCTGCCACATAAACAAACGTTTCTTTAAATTAAGGATCTTCCAGCCTCTCCCCAGTGCTCTTTGGCATTTTGCTCCAAACCTTGCCTCGTGTTCCTGGTGCGGGTGACCTGGCTGGGGGTCACTCGTGCAGAGGGAGTCACCCCTCACTCACCGGGGGCATCTCCTGCATCCCTTTTCCAGCAGTTCCTTGGAGGAGCCTCCTCCGGGCTCCCTGCCCAGCCAGCAGAGAACAGCTGGCTCCACAGCTGGGGCGTTCAGGGGGTGGAGTTGGCCCAGCTGCTGGCGGGCAGGGCTGGGAGGATGCAGATGGAAAGGGAAGGACGGAGCATCCCAGGAAACTCCTCGTCCCAGGTTATCTCTGAAGGGCTGAGCCTCGAGCAGCTTCAAACCAGACCCTTAGCACAGGGCTGGCCCTTCCCAGCCCCAGACCCCTTACAGGACCCTATTAGTCCATATTTTTATACGGAATAATAAATCATTAGTTATTTTAAATGCGAAATTAAATTCTTTAATTAATAATTATTTTAAGTGATTCGGTATTTTCTAAAGCTGTCGCTGCGTGTGACGAAGGGACAGAGACTGAGACGGTGCCCGTGTTTATTCCTGGTTTATTCCTGTTTAAGGGCACATCTGCATTTCCCTGAGGGTCACAAAGTGTCACAGCGAGCACAGGGGGTGTGGGCACCCGCCCGGGGCACACCCGTGGGTTCCTCCAAGGGAACACGGGTGTTTCTCCCAGTTTCTCCCAGTCCCGGCCCCCTCCTGTCCCTGCTGCTCCCAGAGCCCAGTGCCACCCACACCTCACAGGGACCCCCACGGGCACGGCTGGGCCAGGGAAGCACCGGAGAGCCTCTCCCAGTGCCCTCCCACGGCTCCGGGCTGGAATAACCGGGAGCGCAGGGATCGGGCTTTCCCCGCTGTCGGTGTTGAAGGCAGAGCGGAGCGGGGATGAGCTGCAAGGGGCCGGACCCTCCCCGCATGTCCCGCGGGGTGCCACCAGCGCGGGGGCACACGCGGTGTCCCCGCAGAAACCCGCTCTGGATCTGACCAGGGAGTTCAGATTTTACAGCAGGATCAGCATCTCACAGCTTCTCCGCCCCGCAGTGCCCCTGAGCTGCGGGGCCCTTTAAACCCCGCTGAAAACCTGCGGTGTTCTCCTCCAAACCAGGCCTGATCTGGTGCCAGGAAACCGCAGGCGCTGTGCGAGGAGGGAGCTGCGGCAGCGCCGCTGGGAAGGAGCTGCGGGGAGAGCGAGCGAGAGGGAGAATCTGCATTAATTAGTTCGCGTTCGCCCCTCGGACGTGCACCAAACCCGTTTTTAAGCAAACGCAGGGGTTTTTGTTGAAGGAAACACGGATGGCAGATGAAACCCCACTAGATGGCACTCGGCGGACGCGCATCGTTCCCCTCGCAGCTGATGGAGCTGGCTGCGGCTGCGGCGGGGCCGGGGGCGTCCCGGGGCCGGGGGATCTCCTTGCCCTGGCCGGCTGAGGGTGCTGCTCTTGGGGTTTCCTGGTGGGAACCCGGGCCCCAAGGCCAGGGAGGGATTTGCTGGGATGAAGAGGGGAAAGCACTGAAAATGCTGCTCCTGCCACCCCCTGCTCTGGTCGGCCAGACAGGGAGGGTGGCACTGAAATGGTGCCCCCCTCACCCCACAGCCTGGTCGTGGGTGACATCTCAGTGGTGTCCCCATCACCCCACAGCCTGATCTGGGGTGGCACTGAAGTGGTGTCCCCAAAGCCTTGTCTTGGGTGGCATTGCAGAGGTGTCCCCACCACCCCACAGCCTTGTGGGGGGGTGGCATCGCAGTGGTGTCCCCAGCATCCCCCAGCCTCATGTGGGGTGACAGAAATCTTGTTGTGACCCTTCCACCAGTGGCTCGTGCCAGGGAGCTGCTCTGTGATGCAGCTCTGGGACAGGGACAGCACAAAGCGGCATCTTCCTCTTCCTCCTCCTCGTCCTCCTCCTCCTCCCGCTCCTCCCCTTGCCCACTGCCCCCAGCCTGACCCCCCAGCTGAGGTGCCACACCTGAGGACTTCTTCTGAGGCTGGCACAGGGAGAGGGCACTGCTGGGCTGAAAGGAGCTTGGAAAAGGGCCCTGTTTGCTTAGAGGAACGTGATTATCAAAGCGGGGAGGGTCTGGGGGCCTCCCAGCCCCACAGCACCGCACCAGGGCTGGGGGCGAGGGCAGCTGGGAGGGGCAGAGCCCACCAGGGTAACCTGTGGTGTGCTGCGGGGTGGGGAACATCCAGCACAACCCAAACCCCAATCCTTTATTTCTGCTGGCCTCAAACCCTTCTCTGTGGTGTCTGTGGGGATGTCTGTGGGACCAGCAAAGCCCACGAGGGTTTTTCCTTCCCCAGGATGATTCTCCCTCTCATCCCCCTGCTCCCAGCCCCTCTCCCGGGGAATGGGGACACCTCCAGGCCATCCTGCTGCCGGTGCCACCCCGTGGGGGCTCCCGGTGCTGTCCTGGCCCCTTGCCCAGTGTCCCCAAATGCTCCCTGCCCGGGGGCTGCTGGGCAGCGGGGCTGCGGTGCCTGGCGTGGCCGACAGCTTCCCCAGGCAATTCATTAGAGATCCAGGAAAATCATTAATTTCTCCCAAAGAGAAACCCTTGCACGGCTCACCTGCCTGCCACGGGGCTGTGAGGGACGGGCGCGAGCACTCCCGGCCCTGCCAAGCCAATCTTTTTGTGTTTCATACCGAAAACCTCATTTTAGCTCCATCTCCCAGCAACACCAGCCCCACAAACCCACCCCTGAGAGAGTCAGGAGGGTACTCAAAGACCTAAACCTATCCCAGACCTTAAATCAAATCCTAACCAAGACCCTAACCTTAATGGCAGCCAAAAATCCCTAACCCTTAGCCTAACCCCTAACCCTAACCATAAAACTAACTCTAACCCTAACCCAAACCCTAATGGCAGCCAAGGAAATCTAATCCTAACCGTAACCCTAACTTTAATCCCTAACCCCTAAGCCTAACCCCAACCCCAATCCTAACCTGAACCCCAACCCTAATGGTGGCCGTCTAACCCTAACCCCAACCCTAATCCCAATACCTAATCCCAATCCCTAACCCCTAGCCCTAATCCAAATCCCTAACCCGAACCCCAACCCTAACCCCAATCCCTAACCCCAACCCTAATCCCAATACCTAATCCCAATCCCTAACCCCTAACCCTAATCCAAATCCCTAACCCCAACCCTAACCCTAATCCCAATCCCTAACCCCAACCCTAATCTCAATCCCTAATCCCAATCCCTAACCCTAACCCTCCACCCAGGCTGGGAACCCTGCCAAGCCATCAGGGAATCCTCGTCCCCGGGACAGCCCCGGAAAACGCCGGGATTTGGGATGAGAACGGCCCCAAGGCCACCATCGCT
>VXAZ01009907.1:226818-236852 GCA_013399875.1 Gymnorhina tibicen
GATGGGATGAATGGGATTGGGAATGGATGGGTGGATGGGACACAATGGGATACAACGGGATGGGATGGGATGGGATGGGATGGGATGAGGAGAGCCTGTCCACAACTCAAACCCGCCGGAGGGAGAAGGGGTTTCAAGGCTGAGTTTCCTCGCCTCGGCCGCCTCGGGGGGGTTTGCAGAGGCTCCCCCGGCCCGGGCAGGGCTCAGGCACGGGCAGGGCTCTGCCGGGCGCCGCGGGAGGATTAAAGCAAAGCAGGAGGCTCGTCCAGCGAGAGACCCTTCCTGGCACGGGCTCTACATTCCATACATTCCTACCTTCTCGCAGGTAAATCTTTGAAGAAGAACCTTTTTTTTTTTTTTTTTTTTTTTAGCCTTTTTTTCTTTTAAGGTTTTTTTTTGTCCCCTTTTTTTTTTTTCTTTTTTTTTAGAAAAGTGCTTTGCTGGGTTCCGCAGGAGGGAGGGGTGCTCGCCGTTCGTTCGCCTCTTTTCGAGGGACAATTTCTCTCCCTGCCAACAACGAACCTCCCCTGCTCAAGGAAGTGCTACTTTCAGTCACAAGGTCAGGGTAAACACGTTTTTTTTTTTTCAAATGTAAAGCAGTTTCAACTGTTTAAAGCACAACCATAGGGATGCGAGGAAAAAAAGGAAAACAAGAAAAAAAAAAAAAACAAGCACTTTGCAAGAATTAAATAAAGCATGTAATAAATATGAATCATAAACTTCTGTACACGGGAGCAAGGGTTTGGGGGTTTTTTCTTTTTTTTTTTTTAATCATTTAATCAATATAAAAAAAAAGGTGTTTTTTTTCTGTTTTGCTTTTTGTTTTCAGTGCATCTTCTTCCTCTTTAAAATGCTTAACCCTTTCCTTTCTGCATCTCTCAGGCCCAGGATTACGCACACCTAAATGGCAAAAAAGACAAGGTCTAACAAACCCCCTTTCCAAAAAACTCTAAAAAAATATTCACAGCCTCAAACAGTTTTGTACATTTCAAGCAACAAAAGGTATAGAAAAAGGCACAAGTAACTGCATACATGTGGAGATAATACCAGACTGGGACAAAGAAAACCAGGAATTTTCCATGGGTTTGGTCATTCACTAGAGTGCTTCTTATGATTATACTAAAGGAAATAGTGTTGAAAATGTCTTGTTGATTTTACAGAGGAAGCCTAAAGGTGGAACAGCTGGCGGAGGCTTAAGCACTCCCCGTGTTTTCATCCACCTTTCCGTGAGTTTGAGCCGGCTCGGAGCGCTCCGCGGGCGGGCTGCCCGCGCCGGGCTCTGCGGAGCGGTGCCCGGGCCGCAGGGAGCGGGGCTGGCCCGGGGGCTGCCCGGGGGGGGGTTCCGGCGAGGGGACGGCTGAGATGAAAGTGCAGGCTGGTTCCGAAGGGGTGCTCGAGCTGCCCGATTGCTGCTTGCCCGTGGGTTTGGAAGGGTCGTCCCCGCCGGCCGAGGGCTCCGGAGAGGGCTCCCGGGGGCCGCCGGGGNGATCATGGGGTACGGGGTCCTGGCGAGCTGCTGCGAGTGCAGCGGGAGGTGGCTGAAGACATTCTCCTCCCCTCGGCCGGGAGCGTGGAGGTCGTGAGGGGCCTGCAGGGGCCGGGGGCACGCGGGCGGCGGGGTGCCCGGGGAGCAGGGCGGGCTGCGGGGTTCCGTCTTCTGTGCCGGGGGGGAGAAAGAAAGAGCTGGGTCAGCGGGGCGCGGGGGGACGCGGCCTCGGCAGCGCTCGCTGCGGGGACTGGGCTCGGCGTTCGTTCGGGTCTGAGGGAGGTCGGTCAGCGGAGGGAGATGGGGAGCCCCAAACCTTTAAGGCGAGGAGCGGCACAAGCCACAGCGTGTCCCTTCTGGGTACAAACGTGCCCCTGGTGTGCTGGGGGACGGATCCAGGGGTTTGCCTTAGGCCTGGACCATTATAAAATCAGAGAGTGGTTTGGTTGGAAGGGACCTTTAAAGGTCATCTCGTCCAACCCCCTGCCACGGCGAGGGACATCTTTAACTATCCCAGGCTGCTCCGAGCCCCGTCCAGCCTGGCCTTGGGCACTGCCAGGGATCCAGGGGCAGCCACAGCTGCTCTGGGCACCCTGTGCCAGGGCCTCCCCACCCTCAGAGTCAAAAACATCCTCCTTAGATCCAATCTGAATCTCCCCTCTTTTAGTTTAAAACCGTCACCCCTTGTCCTGCTCTCGGAGCTGCCTCTGAAACGCTGGCAGAGGACGCCAGTGTTTGCTGCCAGCCGAGCTGCCTCGGATCCCTGTCAGTGCAGGGGGTTCCTGAGAGCCCAGAATGAGGTTATTTATTTATTTAATGATGAATTAATTAATTAATTAATCTATTTTTACTGTGCTTTCCTAAAGCAGGACCGCATCCTCGCAGCTGCCGAGTGCAGGGATGCTCCCAGTGAGAGGTGGCACCAACTCCAGCACACCCAGCAGTGGGTCCCCACCACCACCACCCTCACGGGGTGCTCTGTGCAAACCAAGGGTTCCGACCCTACATTTTACCTTTTCCTCTTTCTCTCTCGGTGCTTCCCATAGTTTCCTAACGTACATCATGGAGAGATATGTGGCTAAACAGAAATGGATTAATTAGTGATGAGGTTACGACTAAATCCCTGCACAGGACTCCCAAGAAGAGGAAGCAACAGAAACTGAAATCAACTTTCCATTAAGATGGGGTTGGAGATAAAATGTGAGGATCCACATGTGAGGAGGGCACATTTCTTTGTAGGATTACGGGGAATAACTCCCTGCTCCTGTGAGCTGGATCTCTGAAGAGGCAGCAGAGGAAAGCAGCAGAAGAGAACAGGGAAGAGTGCAAGGAAGAGCCACCAAAGGCATTGTGTGCTGGGTCAGCAGTGACAAGCCCCAACAGTGCTAAATGTCACTTATCCACAGGAAGTCTTGGCTAAATCACTTTAGGGATGCTGGGAAACCCCAGACAAATATTTCAGTGGTGCAACAATCACCACAAGGAGAGACTGCCCTAAGCAAGGGCCAGTGGGAAGAGAGATGGTCGTGGTGAGACTTGGCAGAGCCTGACACTGGAACCGAGCTAAGATCATCTTCAAGCTCTGCCTGGGATCTGATAAATCCTCCTCTGGTCTTTCTGTCTCTTGTGGCCTTCCCAGGAATGTTAATTTTGCAATGAAAGCCCAGCTGTCCATCGTGCTGATAAATGGGAATTTTTCCATTCAGGTTTTTGCTGTTGCTTTGGAGGCACATGGAAAAGCAACAGCGGTGGCTCTGGGTGCAGAAAAGGAGCAGGAAAACGAAGGCCAAAGGTAAATGTGAACAAAGGTGGGAATGGCAGACAGGCAGGGCTTAAATCATTGTTTCCTGCTGTGGATTTGGGAGCTGAGGGGATTTGCTCCAGGCAGAGGCAGCAGGAAGTTATCCCGACAGAAGAGCTGAAGGATGGGGGGTCCCAGAGCCCTGAGAGTCACAGCAAGAAGTGAATTGACAGGAAAAGGGAAACAGCATTAAAGGAAGACAAAGTCTGGACGGAAAATAAAGGACAGTCTCTGAGAAGGTGAGCCAAAGACTCCGAGTGGAAAGGAGGAGGAAGGAGGCACCACAGGACAGAAGATTATCATGGGCACGGGAGGAAGGTCTGGAGAAGCCCTGGCTCAGCATCTGGGGTGGCAGGGGCCCTCTAAAGGCCTCTCTCTCCCCAGGGCAGTCCCTGAGGGCTGGAGTCTCTCCCCACAGCGAGTGGATCTCACGTTCACCAGCAGAGCTGAGAGCAGAGCCCGGCGCTCCAGCAGGAACGGGGAAGATCCCACCAAACCCCACATCAGTCTGCCTGCAGCGCTGGAACGGGCGATTCTCCTTTACTCGCGGGCTTTGTCCAGCAGAGAGATGAAATAATGTGCTGGGCCCAGTGGGAACCCCCTCGCTGTGCCGAGGAGAGAAGCCAGATGAAATGAGAGATGTCCAAACAAACATTTCTCAGCAGCTCGTCCAGCCGAGCTGGCTGTGGGTGGACGCAGGGCTCAGCCAGGGCTGCCTCAGAGCTGGCTCCGGTCACTGACCAGCGGAAAATGGTCCCAGCTCCACCCCAGCCGGGGAAACCTCAGGGATGGGAATGAAATTCCCAGGAACAAAAAGGCTCTGAGTGACAATTAATCACTAAGAGGTTGTCCATGCTGATAGTCCCAGCAGGCCTGGCTGGCTCTGGAGTGGGAATAACCCCTTGGAGAAGGGATAACTTTATTCCTCTCCAGCTGAGAAGGGCAGGACCCAGTTGGGTGCAAAACCCGCCGCTGTCCCCTGTCCCTGTTCTCTGGGTCACCTGTGACAGTGGTCACAGAGTCCCTGTGCACTTCTGCACCACAGCCTTCACCAAAAACCGTATCAGAGAACACCCTGCGGGGAGCAGAGGGCAGCAGGGCTCCGGACTTACCAGCTTGGACTCGTAGAGCTGTAAGTTTTTGCCAAAGAACCTGTGAGGTAGAGGCATCGAAGAGAATATCCCGGGCTGGGCTTGATATGAGCTTGGAACTTTGTCCTCCGCTGATCTGCTAGTGCCAGGCACGTCCTCTTTGGCAGGGGATGGATACCTGGACAGCTCCAAGCAGCCTGGAGACAAGACTTTCTTCAGGGAGAAGTACCTCAGGGATGCCATCTCTCTGCTGGGCGACGAGTGCCGGGCAGGGGACGCTTCTCCGTCGGGGGGGAGGGCTGTCCTCGGGGACAGCTCCCTCCGGGGGGACAGGTGCCTGCTGGGCGACAGCTCGAGCCTTGGGGACACGCACCTCAGGGGAGACGCCTCCCTCCTGGGAGAGAGGCGCTGGCAGGGGGACAGCCCCCTCCCCGGGGACAGGCACCTCAGGGAGGACAGCTCTGCCGTGGGGGAGAAGCGTTTGGGGGAGGTTTCGTTTTTGGTCAGTAAGTGCTTCCTCGCTATCATTGGTCTGCTGCTGCCACCCCCTCTGCCACAGTCCTGGCTCGGGGACCACCTTTTCCTCGGGGAGGTGTCTTTGGAGATCGACAGGTCCATGGCCAAGGACATCTGCGGCCTTGTGACGGACTCTCTCTCAGCAGGAGCCAAGTGCTCGGTGGAGGTCAGAGCTGGTCTGTGGAGGCTCAAGAAGCTGTGGCACACAGCAATGTCACTGCTGTCTGCTGACCACTTGCTTTCCAGCCCTGAGGAGGAGGAGGAGGAGGCCTGCTGGCCTTCCCCCGCTGTCGGGGTGCTGGAAGCAGCTTCTCGAGCCGTGGATGGTGCCGTTTCAGTGCCTTCCTCTTGAGAAGGCGGGGAGCCCCCCGAGGGGTGCAGCGGGAGGGTGCCGTGTTTGCCTTCGGGCAGCTTCGGGGCTGGCTCGTCTTGGCTCTCCTCTTCCTCCTCGTCTTCCTCGTCCTCATTGTCGTCGTCGTCGTCGGATTCCTCGAGGTCTGAAAACTGGTGCTCCTCGATGGGCTCAGATCCCTCCCGCCCCTCAGAGTCCTGGAAAAGGTCTTCACTGGTTCCTGGAGGCAAACACGAAACAGAGAGCGTAAAACACAACGCCAGGGGTTCAGGGGTTATTTTTGTGCTAAATCTGCTCACAAAACACATGTTCAGGGTGTATTTCTGTGCTAAACCAGAAGCTGCAGCCTTGCCCTCCCTGCCAGCTCCCCTGCTGATGATCCCAGTAGATCCCAGTGAATCCCACCCTACCCCAGTTTCAGTTCCAGCTCTGTCAGCACACACAGCCCTCAGTCCCTGCCGAGCCCCTGCCACACTCTTTATTTGCTCTAAAATGCAAAAAAACACCCCATAAATAGATGCGAACAGCAGCACCCCCATCCTTCAGTGGGGTTCGGTGATTATTTGTGACAGTGGTGACTCCAGAATATCCACAGCTGCCACAATGTGGCCAACTCCACGTGTTGGGCCTTTTCCTGCCTGGATTTCACGGCAGATAAACATCAGCAAGGCAGGGCTTTTGCTAGAAATCAAACAGCAGGGTGGGAGGAACCTCTGTGGGTTTTCCCATGGTTGGATAAATTCCAGCTGTGCTTCAGAGGCTTCCGTGGGGCAGAGGGTTTGGGGCTTTGTAAATCGGCACTCGGGGGCGGTGAGGAGGATGCAAAAAGCAAATTCCAAAGGATCTTAAATATTTCTGCAGGTTGAGATGTAACCTCGTTCTTCTGCTCGAAGGGCCAGCAGGAGCTTTCCGAGCCGGGTGCCGAGCTTTCAGTGCTCAGAGAAAAACCTGCTTTTCCCCTGGCGGGTGCGCAGAGCCGCTGGCAGCAGGAGAGGTCCATCGGGAGCAGCCACTGGATGTCACTGCAGCTCAGCAGAAGTGCCCTGCCAGGCCCGCAGGTCCCCCTGCTCCGGAGGGGCCGGGACACGTTCGGAGGGGGAGCAGAGCTGCGGGGACGCGCGGGGATCCTGCTCTGGCCCGGATGCTGCTGTGACACCGGCGTGTGCCACCTGCAGCCCCGCCCGCTGCCCTCCCCAGCCTGGGACAGGTCCCCGCTCAGAGCTGCGGCTGCCAGCAGCACCAGCTGGAGGGGGCATTGAAGGGAGCCGAGCTGGGCCACCAGAGCCCGCAGCAGCCAGGGTGGCTCCGGAGGGGACGCGGCCACACAGCACGGAGCCCCTGGGATGGACTGAAAAGTCCAATTCGGTTTCTTTCGAACGCCAGGGCCTTACAGGGAACTGCTGGCGAAGCGTTTGGCATTCCCCGGCGCGTGGATTTTCCCATGGCTGATTATCCATCCGAGAGCCCGCCTGAGACTGGAAACGGAAAGGAGCATCTCCTCCCGCATCAGAACAGCCCTGCAGCAGTCCCCGAAGGCAGAGCTGTCCCAGCAGCTCTCCGCGGAGAGGGATTCTGGCTCGCGTTGCCAAATCCTCCGCGGTGCCGGGGGGGGTGCTGGGCCCGGGCCGCTCGCAAACTCCCAGAGGAGCTGAGCTCAGAACAAATATTATTCCAAACTCCCAGCTGTAGGCCGAGCCGTGCGTGTTTCCTGCTTGGAACAGGAACGCGTTTCACTGGCAGAGCTGCGAGCCAGCCCCTGACTCTGGATTTGGGGCTGGGGACAGGCAGGAGCTGTGCCTTGTCCTGGTGCTCCCCTTTCTTTGTCCCGGCCGGGACAGAGCAGGGTCAGGGGTCAGGAGCGAAGGGAGAGTGAAGCCAGCCCCAAAGTGAGGAGCTTTTTGGGTTTGCCATCACCAGTTCCAGCGAGGGAAACATCCCCGTGAGCCCCGGGATAGCCCCAGGGATCCGCTTTGGCCTCCCGACACGATCCCTGCAGGCAGGGACAGAGCTCAGACCCGAGCCCAGGCTTCCCAAATTCATCCTGCTGAGCCCGTGGGGAGAGAAAGGGCAGGGCAGGGAGGGAGGGAGGGATGGAGAAAGGAAGGAGAGAGGGAATGAGTGGGAATGGGTCCTGCTGACAGCTTTGAGGCTGCGTTTCATTCCATGTGCGTTATTTATCCTCCCCAAACGGTGCCATCCCACCGAGCCCAGCCCAGGCAGGAGTGAGGAATTCTACTCCAAACTCCTTTTATAGTAACACCCCTTGCTTTCTGCTGCCCCTTAAATAGAAGTACAAACAATCGAGTGAAATACAACTCCGGTTTAAAATAATCCAGGGAGTTTTAGGAACGGCTGCTCCCTCCCCGCCTGCCCCCAGAGGAAAGCACAGCAACCTTCCTGTGCCGCTTTGTGTCGCCTGGAAACCGGAGCCTTTTTTATTATTATTGTTTAATTAAAACAGTCTTTTTAGTTCTTGTTCTGAGCCTCTCTGCAAGGAAGAGAGAGGACACGGGGGAGGGCTCTTTGCAGCCCCTCACCCTGAGGACGGGGGCTGTGATCACAGCTGGGATCTCGGGTTTCTCATGCACCTTTCTGCCGTTCCTGTGTTATTTCCTCATCCATCCAAACAGCCCCGACCGTTAGAGGACAAAATCCCATTTTCTGCCTGTCGCCCTGGCTGCTGGATTCAGGATTCACTTGGCATTTGCGAGCAACGGGCCTCTCTGCTCGTGGAGCAGAATATTCCCATCTCCAGCAGAAGCCCCGTGTTGGCTTTAACCAGGTGGGAGAGAAGCTGGGAGGAACGAAAGGAAACCTCCTGTGATCCCACCCGTCCCGAGGGCGTTTTCCACCACCAATTCCAGTGAGGGAAACATCCCCGTGAGCCCCGGGACAGCCCCAGGGATCCGCTTTGGCCTCCTGACACGATCCCTGCAGGCAGGGACAGAGCTCAGACCTGAACCCAGGCTTCCCAAATTCATCCTGCCGAGCTCGTGGGGAGAGAAAGGGCAGGGCAGGGAGGGAGGGAGGGATGGAGGAAGGAAGGAGAGAGGGAATTAGTGGGACCCCCCCTGCACACCCACACAGGGGCTCAGCAGCAGTGGGAGCAGGAAAGGGGCTCTGGGGGTTTTCAGTGATTCCAAAATCACACGGATTGCTCGCACGAAGTCCAGACAGCCCAAACACATCCCAGGGGCAGCTCTGCAGCCAACCAACACCTGGAGGGGAGACCCTCCCGGAGCCTGCGGTGTCCAAGCAGCCCCTGCAGCCTCAGGCAGGGAGGGGGCAGTGATTCAGGGATGGCCAAAGCAAAGTCCCCCAGCTGACGGTGCCGTGGTTTGGGCTGAGAGCTCTCCCAGCTGCCCTGGGCGTGCCGGGGGGGCCTGGCTGAGATTTGGTTCAGAATTACTCTTCCCACGAGGCCATCACCTGTCAGAACTCCTTCTCCCAAGCGGGATGGGCTCTCACACCCATCCCGGCTTGCACCCATCCCAACTTCCACAACAACGCTGGGTGCATTAACCCTGAGTGATCCAGGGATGAATGGCTGTGGAAGTCAGGAAGGGAAGCACTGCCCTGAGCTGCTGAAGCGAGCTCCTGTGTCCTCAGAAGGCTGCAGGTCCACGGAGCATGGAAAGGACGTTGGATTTGCAGGTTTTCAGCAGTGACAGGCATTGTGATTAATTGGTTGTACCGTGGAAAGGTATAAAGTACCAGTTGTTCTTTCAGAATCCTAAAATGAATCCCTGGGAGTCACTTTCCTGCTCCCCCTTTCTGGCTTTGGAAATCATGGAATCATGGAATGGTTTGGGTGGGAAGGGACCTTACATCCCATCCCATCCCATCCCCCCCCTGCCCCGGCAGGGACACCTCCCACTGTCCCAGGCTGCTCCCAGCCCCAGTGCCCAGCCTGGCCTTGGGCACTGCCAGGGATCCAGGGGCAGCCCCAGCTGCTCTGGGAATTCCAGCCCAGCCCCTCCCCACCCTCCCAGGGAACAATTCCTGCCCAAGATCCCACCCAGCCCTGCCCTCTGGCACTGGGAAGCCATTCCCTGGGTCCTGTCCCTCCAGGCCTTGTCCCCAGTCCCTCTGCAGCTCTCCTGGAGCCCCTTCAGGCCCTGCAAGGGGCTCTGAGCTCTCCCTGGAGCCTTCTCCTCTCCAGGTGAGCACCCCCAGCTCTCCCAGCCCGGCTCCAGAGGGGCTCCAGCCCTGCAGCAGCTCCGTGGCTTTAGGGATCTGCAGGGCGGTGCCAGCGGGGGGTGTGAGAGCAGGGGCAGATCTCAGGTAATCAATGATTTCATGTGAGTCCCTTTCCTGCGATGAAAGAGCTCTCCAGCGATGTTCCCCGGCTGGAGCCTCCCCCTCCTGCTGTTTACACCGCGCCAACGCTTTTCCCTTGGGATGACAACTGCAAAATCCCTCCCTGGGATTCCTCCTGCGGAAAGGGCACAGCAAAGCTCTGCCTGGTGCAGGAGCCCCCCCGCAGCCTGCAGGGCCACCAAAGGGCCACCCCTGACTCACCTTCAGCACTTCCAATGATAAAATTCTCCCCCAGGCCCCAGTCCAGGACTGGTTTTCCCCCTTCCCCCTCCAGCCTGTGCTGCAGCACCGGAGCGGGGCTGCCCAGCCTTGTGCACCGAATCCTCGGGGCTGGGATCACCCTGGGGGCTGGGATCATCCGTGGGGCTGGGATCACCCTGGGGGCTGGGATCACCCTGGGGGCTGGGATCACGCGTGGGGCTGGGATCATCCGTGGGGCTGGGATCACCCTGGGGGCTGGGATCACCC
>VXAZ01009907.1:236938-247689 GCA_013399875.1 Gymnorhina tibicen
TGGGGCTGGGATCACCCTCAGGGCTGGGATCCTTGGGGCTGGGATCCTCGGGGGTCTCATTTTGCTGCTTTGGAGACTCCCTCCAGAGCCAGGAAAGGCCTGGGCTCCTCCGGAGCGCGGCAGAGCCACCCTGGGATACCAACGAGGAGCTCCTCACGCCGCGGATTCCCCGTTCATCGGGGTGCACGTGCAGAGAACCGAGCAGGACGGGCCCTGCCCATCCCCTGCACCACCACAAACTTCAGGCAGGCACGGAACCGGAATCCTTAAAGCTGGAAAATCCCTCCGGGCTCACCAAGCCCCAGCAAGGGGGCCCAGGCTCACGCCCTCCCCGTGGACGCAGCTCCCATCCCGGGCAGGGAGCTGTGCAGAGCAGGGCTCGGCCCCGGCTGCGTCCTGCCCCTCCCTCAGCGCCCACAGCAGCTTTAGAAGGGGAAAGGTTTTACCTTCTTCGGCTTCCAGATCCACCAGTGAAGATACCAACACGCCCAGCTCCTGACATTTTTTGCTGTGGGCCTTTGACTTCATGTGTTTAGTCAGATTCCCTGAAAAGAAGCAGAAAATGTATTTTACTCCAATATGGCTCCTTTTTTTCCCCTTTTTCTCCCCTTTTCCCCCCTCTTTTTAAATTTTTTTTTAGATTTTTTTTAAAGTTTTTTTTTTCCTTTTTTTTTTTCTTTTTTTCCCTTTTGCAAGCTCAGCAGTCACAAGCCAGAACTCTCAAGGTCCCTGACTGTCCCCAAGCCCGTGCCCACTGCGAACCCCCCGAGACACGAGGCCAGGTCCCCCCTGTGCTGCTGCCCTGGGGTGCAGCAGGAGGTGCTGGCAGGGCTGGGGGAGCTTTCAGGTGTTGTGCACCCCGGGAAAGCTGCTGGGGCACGGCTGGGGGCTGGGGGAAGGAAAGGCCCGGGTTGTTGCAGCTGGGAGGGGGCAGCGAAGGAAAAATGGCAGGAAAGCAGGGAAGGGAAACACATCCCGGTGTGGCATCGCCTCCAGCCCGATCCCACCACGGCCCCGCCTGCCTGGAGGGGAGGGGATCCTCAGCACCACAGAGCAGGCTGGTTCCACCCTGGGGACGTTCCAAAACAAAGGGATGTGGCACCTGGGGGCGCGGGGCAGGGAGGGAATGGTTGGGCTGGGCGATCTCGGAGGGCTTTTCCAGCTTTAATGATTTTATGGTTCCATGATACAATGCAGGTTTGAGCTGCCAGCAAGAGGGAAAACCACCCCCACATTCCCGTTTTCCCCCACGAGGATGGCTCAGGTGCTCTGGAAATGTTCCAGAGACAGATGGATGTGGCACCTGGGGGCACGGGGCAGGGAGGGAATGGTTGGGCTGGGCGATCTCGGAGGGCTTTTCCAGCTTTAATGATTTTATGGTTCCATGATACAATGCAGGTTTGAGCTGCCAGCAAGAGGGAAAACCACCCCCACATTCCCGTTTTCCCCCAGAAAGGTGCTCCGGAAATGTTCCAAAAATGAGTGGATGTGGCACTTGGGGACATGGGGCAGTGGTGGTGGCCTTGGCAGTGCTGGGGAAGGGTTGGGCTGGGCGATCTCGGAGGGCTTTTCCAGCTTTAATGATTTTATGGTTCCATGATACAATGCAGGTTTGAGCTGCCAGCAAGAGGGAAAACCACCCCCACATTCCCGTTTTCCCCCACGAGGATGTCTCAGGTGCTCTGCAGTGCACCAAAGGGCCAGGCCGACTCAGCTCCTTGAACAGGAGGAGCCTTGGACACCCTCTGGAATTCAGGAATCTCCTAACGAGGCCTCCTCGGGGCCAGGGTGGGAGGAGCAGCCCCCGAGAGGGAAGATGGGGTGTGGGGTCTCGGGGGGCTGCTCTGGGACAGTGGGATGGGATAACTCCCGGGCAGCACAAAGCACCTCTCTAATCCTGCCTCCCAAATTACAGGCAGGGTAATTAGACTCTAATTAACCCGACTTTTAGCCCAGGGAGTGCTGAGCGGAGGGGAGCTGGAGGGGGGAGAGCAGGCAGGTGGGACTGACAGGAAATGAAGGGAGGAGAATTAAAGCAAAAATGCCCCATTTTCCCTTTCCCTCTCCTACAGCTCTTCCTAAAATCCCAGCCTGGGATGGGGAGGGGCCTTAAAGCCCATCCAGCCCCACGGGCAGGGACACCTTCCACTATTCCAAGTTGTTCCAAGCCCCGTCCAACCCGGCCTTGGGTGCTTCCAGGGATTTATGAGAAGAAACCCGGGCCCTGCTGAAGCTCCACCAAGGAATATCTGAATTTCCCAGCGCTGGCTGAGCCTTCCCCGTTCCTGCTGCGCCCTCAGCCTTGCTGCTACTGACGCCCGAGGGCACTGAGGAGAACCAGGCTTGCTTTTCTCACCAAACAGTCACGAAAAAGAGAGGAAAATCTGAATTCTCCAACTTTATTGCAACCTCCGGCTGAGGACTGAGGTGCTGCGACCCGAAGTCCTCGGTCCCTGGGCTGCTGGGAGCACAGAGCCTCCCTGAGCCTCTCCTGCTGCTGCTGCTCCGGGTATTTGGGATAAAAAAGCCACTGTTCACCGGAGCAGAGCCTTAAGCGTGGTGCCCTCACCTCTCACAGGGTGCCACAACCACCCAGCTGCCACCTGGATTCCTCCTCAGCCCATGAATTATTTATTTCAGCCCCTTCCGTACCAAATGGAGCAGCTCCAGCAGGAAAGACCGCGGGAGACAAAGGCTGACTCTATATCCCCGCGTGTCTGGCACCCAACCTGGACGTGGATTCAGGGCATGTTTAATAACTGACATGCAGCAAAACAGCTCCAAATAGAAGGAGATTTATTATTTTTAAGCCTCGTGTTCAACCCCCCTTGGCCCCGTGGTCAGGACACTCAGGTGAGAGGATGAGGCCGGCCTGGCTCAGCTCCTGCCCCAAACCAGAGCCCTCTCTCTCCACCCCAAACCAGGAGTTTTGCTGTGGCCCCAAACCGGCCCCGTGAGCCAGGAGCTGTTCTCACGGCCACCCCTGCTCCCAGTGAATCACCACTGCCTGAAAATGAAAAAAAAAAAGCACCCAGCCAGTCCAAACTGCGGCCTCATGGAGCTGGAATTTGGGTTTGGACGTGGAAACCAGCAGAACCACAAACGGAGTCAGCGTGCTGAAACGCACCCTGCGCACCAGGGCACCTCGCAGCCCAGCGGGCGGGAGTGCCCCAAAATCCCTGCCCGGAGCCGCCCCGAGGGCAGCAAACCCAGAATCAGCCAGGGCAGCGCCTGCTGCGAGCAGGGGCTGGTGTGGGGATTCAGCTGAGCGGGGAGGGGACGTCCCCGGGCGTTCTGGTGCCACCCCAGCCCCAAAACCGGCCCATAAACCCTCTGTGCCACCAGCAGCCGGCTCTGGAAACACCAGCAGGGAACGGCAGGGATTCCTGAGGAGAGGGGGGCCGCTGGGTGCCGTGCTTGGGACTCGGGTCCTCGGTGGCACTCCGAGGCCACCGTGGCCACCTCAGGCGTCCAAAGGACGGCTGGTCGGACACACCGGTGTCCCCTGTCCCTGGGGAGCTGCAGGACCTGGGCAGGGCTCCCAGAGCCCTCCCTGCACCTCTGGGGTTGACACGGGGCTGCCAGGAGCCACTGGTGTCACCTCCTGTTCTCCTTTCTGGCCCTGGGCAGGGCAGTGTGCGGCTGCTGCCCTCCCTGCCCAGCCCAGGCACTGCCAGCCCCCAGCGCCAGCAAATTCACCCCCAACACCAAGGGACCAACCCATCCCACGCTTTGCTTTCCTTCCTCTCCAGCTTTTTTCCTCCGCTCTGTCCCTTTGTTCATCCCCCCCAGGTAAAGCTGCTGGCCAAGATCCTCCTGCAAAGCTCGGGGTGCAAATCCTGCGCGCACACCGGGAGAAATCCCGGCTGGGACGCTGCTTCCTTTCAGGGAAGGGAGACTCAGCAGGGCAGATCCTCGTCTGCCCCCTCTGCATCATCTGAAGGAAATTAAAAGCTGGATGCTGCTTTCCACCGGCTGAGCAGCTGAGTGATCATCCTGGGAGCAATCTGGAGGACGAGGATATTTGTCTGAGCAGGGCTCTTCCTCCAGTTTGTGTTTTTTTAGACCCCCTTAATTAACGCTGGCAGGATGAAAGGCTCGAGCCCTGCGGCAGATTTCCAGTAAAATCAACACCGCTCTGGACCCGAGTCCTGCAAGGGAAGGCTCAGAGCTACTTGTTGCCTTGCAGAGTTCTGGCTCCCGAGTTAGAAAAAAAAAAAAGACGGGGGAAAGGAAAAAAAAAGAAGCAAAAAAAGCACACAGCCTTGCTTCCCTGGAAACCGTGGAAAAACATCTCCGAGGGAGCAAGAGGGAGCGGCAGGGAGGCTGGGTTTGAACAGCAGAGGAGTGACGCTGAACCCTGAGCAGGTGAGCGCTCCTCGCTGGGGACTGCTTACCAAAAAAAAACCCCCAGATTTGAAATAAACTGGCTGTATTTTAAAAAAAAAAAAAACCCTCAGGAATTCCTGGGAGCCGCGAGCCCCCAGGAGGAGCAGGGGCAGGGAGAGCACGGCTCCCATGACGCCTGCCCAGAACTATGCGCTGCAGCTGCCCGAGCTCTGCCGGTGCTGGGAGGGCTCGCTGGGGACTCAGAGCAGCTGAAACGCCTGTGTCGCTTGGAGAAAGCCGAGACCCGAGCCTTCCAAAAGCACCTAAAGCAGCTTAATGGGGACTAGGAGCGATTTCCCAGCTAAAATTTCGCGAGGGAAATTAATTTTTCTCTTTTGGAAGGGCCGTTCCCGTGCTTTCACGGTGGCGGAGTTGGAGCAGAACGTGGGGAGCCGAAGCGCTGGGGCTGCTGGGAGAGAGATCCTGGCCGTGCTGGGAGTGCCCCATCCTCTCCCTTTCTGCTGTTAAAGCTGACCAGTTCGGCAACAACCAAAAAAACAAAAACCCGAAAAACCGACAAATGGCCAAGTGCAGGAGCTCAGCGCAGAGGCAGCGCCGTGACACAAACAGGCCCAGCTTCCCAGGATCAACAACTGCCACGTCCTGCTTTGAAAATCATTTGCAAGGAGAGCAAATCTCTCCTCTGGAAAGAGGAGAATCCCAAGGAGCCGGGCTGGGAGAGCTGGGGGTGCTCACCTGGAGAGGAGGAGGCTCCAGGGAGAGCTCAGAGCCCCTTGCAGGGCCTGAAGGGGCTCCAGGAGAGCTGGAGAGGGACTGGGGACAAGGCCTGGAGGGACAGGACCCAGGAAATGGTCTTTAAGCTGATGGAGAATGGATTTAGATGGGATACTGGGCAGGAATTGTTCCCTGGGAGGGTGGGGAGGGGCTGGGATGGAATTCCCAGAGCAGCTGGGGCTGCCCCTGGATCCCTGGCAGTGCCCAAGGCCAGGCTGGGCACTGGGGCTGGGAGCAGCCTGGGACAGTGGGAGGTGTCCCTGGGGGTGGCACTGGATGGGATTTACGATCCCTCCCACCCCAAACCGTTCCAGGATTCTGGGATTTTGCTGGGAGATGCACTCACACACAGAACCAGCCATAACTGATACTCTGCATCCCAGATAAATCCTTGAAACAGGTTTATGTGGGATTTGAATAATGCACAGGCCTTGGTTTAGGTCTTGGTGGGGAGAGAAGGTCCCTGGGTGAGACTTTGTGAGGAGGAAAGCTTTAATTTACAGAATTCATTGGGCAAAGGAGTTCAAGTTTTTTAAAAAATCGATTATTTCTTTTATCCTCATTGACACAGAGATTAAAGGAGTGGATTTGCACACCCTGCCTGGGCCCACACAGGCTGTAAAATACCAGCCACCTCCCGGAGCTGACCTATCCCTTGCATCAGCCAAAGGCTGATATTCCAGAAAGTTGCCCTGGAATTGCGGATTTCCCGATCCTAACCACGAGCAGATTCCCCATGAAGGCTTGTGAGAGTTAATGGCTGCACGGGCTAAGGAAAACACCAGTGAGCGTTTCCCTGGAAGTCACCAGTGCTTTGCTCCCAGCCCTGATTCCTGGATGGTTTTCCCTTTCCCTGGGGAGTTCCAGAGCCCCTTTGCTCCGTGTCTCATCTCCTGGCTGCACCACTGGGACATTTTCTGCTCCTGGCCACACATCCCTCGCCATGTCCAGGCAGGAAATCCGTGGGGAGAACTCTGTCCCCAACCCCTGGGACATCTGTGACACCCCCAGGAGCACGGGGACCGCACCCAGCAGCTCCCCAGGGGTGCTCAGCCCCTTGAAGAGCCCCAGCCCTCAGGATATTTTGGGAACGTGTCCATCCCCGTGCCCAGCAGGGAATTCTGCCGGAGTTTTCCGCCAGCTGGGCCCGCTCTGCGCCTTCCAGAGGAGGCTGAGGCTGCCGGAGCTGCCACAGCCACAAACCGTGCAGCCCTTTACGGGCTGGGGGGATGCATTTAATATATTTAATGTAAGATATTGAATATATTCACATGTGCGGGAGCCTCAGCGCTGTCAGGGGCTGATTTAAGGAACTGAAAATGAATGCATTAAAGACTCGGGCTGAGGCCACGGAGCAGTCTGGTGTCTGGGAAGCGCGAGTGGCCCAGACTGTGAAATGGGTGCCTCCAGCCAGCGGCTCCAAGTGTCCTTCACTGCGCTCCCTTTAAATTAGAATGAAGCTCCTCGTCCCTCCCGACCTCCAGCAGCGCCCACCCGGAGCTGCTCCGCACATTCTGCCCAGAAATTCCGAGGGAACTTGGAGCCGTCAGGAGGCGAGAGGGCGACGTGAGCGTGAAGGAGGACGGGGAGTGACTGGAGAAGGGGAAGGTGTGCCCGGGGGGGTCGGTGTGCCAGCACTGCCCCTCATCCCGGCTCCCCCCGAGCTGCAGCCGCGCAGGGGAAGGGAAAAGCTCTCCCCGGCCTGCCTGAAAGGGAAAACAGCTTTTCCTCCACGTCCTTCCTGCCTGGAGAACAATGCAGGAGCTGCTGAGCCTCCTTCAGAGACCCTCTGGGAGGCCACGGGGGACCCCTCACCAAAGGGGCACCTTCAGCCCTGCCCAGGAGCACCGAGTCAAACCAATCTCTACAAACCAAATTTCCCATCAGCTGAGCGAGCACGCACACCGAAAAAAAACAAAAAAAAAAAACCCCTCGAAAACCCCCCCCCTCAAAAAACCCCGAACGAACAAAAACAAACAAACAAGAAAACAAACAAAAAGACTCCCCCCCTAAACTCGTGGATTTGCTTTAAAATGCTAAAAAAAAATAACTTTTCCCTGCATTTCTGCAGCCCAAAGGAACAGCTTTGCTTCCAGTGACAGAAAGGCACAAAAAAAGCGGACAATCAGCGAATAAGGGGAAATATTTAAGGCATTTTTCTGTTGCAAAAGTTTTCCCAGTTCTTGGAACACGGATGTGGATTTTCTGGAGGGGGGGAGGGGGTGGAGGGGTGAGGTACATTTTAACCAGATAAAGATCCTTAAATTTAACCAGATAAAGATCATTAAAAATAATTANGGAAATATTTAAGGCATTTTTCTGTTGCAAAAGTTTTCCCAGTTCTTGGAACACGGATGTGGATTTTCTGGAGGGGGGGAGGGGGTGGAGGGGTGAGGTACATTTTAACCAGATAAAGATCCTTAAGTTTAACCAGATAAAGATCATTAAAAATAATTAATAATAATAATAATAATAGTAATAATAACCCCATTTAACTGCTTCCAGCCTGCTTGAGAGTTTCGAGCATTAGATCATGCTGGAGAGATCCAGCCCAGCCAAAACGAAGCCAGCTCCACAGACCTCCCCCCGCCACCCCCCGGAGCTGCTGCCGAAGGCTAAAATTAACTCTGGAAAGCCGATTTCTAAAAAAAAAAGCTCCGTGTTTGTGCAAGTGCAGCCCGGCGGGAGGGAGAGAGCGGCAGCTTCTGCATTCGGCAGCTCCCGGGGCTGCCAAACCCCAAACCGAGCCCTGGGAAAGCCCCGGTCCCGCAGAGCCCCCGCTCCTCCGGGTCGCCCGTGTCGGGACCCAGAGCTTGAGGTCGCTGAAAGAGTCGCTGGCAAGGGCGGGAGCGAAAATCCAGATTTTCCTCCTTCCCTGTGCCGGGGGTTTTTTTAGGCAATCTCCAACTCTCGTTTGTGGTGAGTCCCCATCACCAGCTGATGCTTTTATCAACGCGCTCAGGGCTTGTTTTCCCCCCGCTCTTCCCGAGCTCCTTGTGCCCCCCGAGGAGCTTTTCTCCCGTTTCTGGGCGGTCTGAGCTCGCCCCAGGGCCCTGCCCGTCACCCCCTCCCAGCACAGAGCCGTCCTCATGCAATTCCGAGTCACCGTCATGCAACCATTTATCCGCAAACCCCCGCTCCAGGGAACCTCTGCCCGTTCCATGCATCCACAGGCAAACGGATCCTTTGCCATTCAAATCCCAACGGACCGTTGATGATTTTTTTTTCTGGTTTGCGTGGAAGGAAGCATTTCCATGCTCCCTTGCCCATGCCAAGCGGAAGAAGGGAAGTGTCTGTGGGCAATGTGCAGCCAGAGCTGACAGATCGTGGCCTTCAAGGGAGCAGAGATGAAGAGCAGAGCAGCCAGAGAGGTGGTGGAGAGGATGGTTTGGCCGCAGCAGCCTGGACAAAAGCCCTACGGAAGCATGGTGGGGAGTGAGGTGAGGTGACGGGAGAGGCTGAGCGGGCTCAGCTCCCCAAGGGAAACCTCGGAACGAAGTCAAAGCAAGAGGGGAAGAGAAAGGAAATGATTCAGAAACAGCTCCAGGATGGGAGGGAGAGGAAGAACCGTCGCTGGGATGTGCAGCATGAGAATCTGGCCTCAAACCCGGTATCGCTTCCCGTTCTGCCCCAGCCCCAGTGGTCACCAGCACGCTGTCACCCAGAAATCCCCCGCCAGCCTTCCCAGCAAAGCCACCGGCTCCAGGCACTGCCCGCCCCGAGTCACCCGCTCTGGTCACCTCCCTTGCCCTCCTGTGTCACCTCGGGGCCAGCAGCCGTGCCACAGGGCACGCAGCACCCCGTGCCCCTCCCCGCACCCACGCCGGGCCTGCCTGGGTGGCACCGGCTCCTTCCTGGGTCCTGAGCCCTCCCGGCTGCGTCGCCTTCTGCCACCGATGGAGCTACAGACAACGGGCGTCTCGGAACGTCCTGAGCTGGAAGGGACCCACAAGGATCACCCAGGCCAGCTCCTGCGTGGGACAACCCCCAGAATCCCCCCACGTGCCCGAGAGCGTTGTCCAAAGGCTCCCTGAGCTCACGGATTTCTGTCAAGCTGAGAACCTGAGCCCCACACCTTTATCCCAACGCTTGCTGCCACCAGAGATTCGTCCGACCCACGGTGCCAGACCCCTGCGTGAAGTTAAAGGCACCTCTGGCACGTTTGGAAAATCCCAATCCCCATTCCTCTTAGAACAGACTTTTTTTTTTCTGCCTGTGGTTTGCAGGCTCGTCCTGTGCTCACTCACACCCCCCCCGAGGCCACGGCAGAGAACCCCCGGAGGCAGCGATGGCTCGATGTCCTGGGATGGAGGCCTTGAGGGAAAAGGTCCCTTGATGCGACACAGAGAATGTGGAAGCCACATGCAACTGCAGAGGATGAGAATGGGCAGATCTGGAGAGCGCCAGCAGGAAAAGCCACCCAGAGCCCGGATCCAGGGGCTCGGCCAGGAGCCTGGAGCTCCTGCCCTCGTTCCGGGCTGGCTTTGCTCGGAAAGCCCTGCCAGGGAAGCTGCGTGTCAGGATTTTTCCCTCGGAGAAGCACGAGGAGGACGGCAGGGACGCTCTGCTGCGGCAGAGCCGCTCCTCGTCCGGAAACACCGACCAATTTCCGACTCCCTCGTCCCCCTCCCTCCAACTCCTGGGCTCTGGCAGCCCCTGGGAAGGCCTTCACTCGCCCTTTGCCGGCGCCCCCGAGCAGGCTGGCAGAGCCACCGCACCGAGCAGAGGAGCTGGGAGCTGGCTGTGGCTTACCTTTGGTTTTAAAAGCAAAGTTACAGTACTTGCAGACGTACGGCCTGACGTCTGTGTGCGTGCGAATGTGTTTCTTCAGCATGCTGGGTTTCTTGCAGCGAATTCCACACTCCTCACAAACATACTTCCCTCTTCCACGGCCTCGCACATACACATACTCTTCGTTTGATTTGTACCTATGAGCAACAGGTGGCGTGATAAAGGGGAAAAAATAAAAAAATAAAAAAAAAAAAGAAAAGAAAAGGAAAAAAAAAAAAAAAAAAAGATTCCCACCTCAACAGAAGAAGTCACAACTTTGCTGGGTTAGTTCAGCGCGTTATTGACACCACAGGTCTTGGTTGCTGTTTGGTAGCTCTGGGTGATTAGGATAAACGCGAATTATCGTCCAAAGCTCGTGCCCAGGTGCCTCCAGCCACCCGAATCCTCTGCTGGAATGGGCCCTCCTGCCCTGCACCTGCTGCTCCGTGCGCGCCGAGAGCCCCAAGGCTGAGCCAAGTCACGGGGGCACCCCGCTGTCCTCAGGTCCCCGTCCTCAAACGCAAACCGAGGCCATCAGGCCGGTCTGGATGGGCATTGCCCCAGGCCAGCGTGGATGGGCTTTGTCCCAGGCCGGCCTGGACGGGCTTTGTCCCAGGCCGGCATGGATGGGCTTTGTCCCAGGCCAGCATGGACAGGGTTTGTCCCAGGCCAGCATGGACAGGGTTTGTCCCAGGCCAGCCTGGACAGGGTTTGTCCCAGGCCAGCATGGACAGGGTTTGTCCCAGGCCAGCCTGGACAGGTTTGTCCCAGGCCAGCCTGGACAGGGTTTGTCCCAGGCTGGCGTGGATGGGCTTTGTCCCAGGCCAGCCTGGATGGGCTTTGTCCCAGGCCATCCT
>VXAZ01009908.1:0-168420 GCA_013399875.1 Gymnorhina tibicen
CTGAAATCTAAAGTGTTTTTCCACTCATCTGCTTTCCTGTTATACCACCTGATCTGGAAATACCTAAAGTTTGCATTTAGAGCATTGTTAGAGGGAGCAAAGAGAAGCTTCTCTTTTGTCATTTAACTAGTTCAAACTCATCCCTTCAAGGTCTGATTCTTCTTCCAATAAAAATCAATAATAAAACTTCTCTGTACTGTTCTGGACTCTGAAACATACCTCAGATAGCTAACTAGTTCCTGTAAATACGTGTATAGCTGAGTAACATCTTTCAAATTTCGCCACTGAGGTCAGAGATGGTTTTTTTATATCTATATATCTTGACATCTACCAATGCAGAGATAATTTTCTACTTGAAATTATGGGAAAGTATTAGCAGATCCTTCAAACAGAGACATCTATTCTGGATAGAAACTGGCACAGCCTAAAGAACTGCTGCTTTAGGTAATTATGATGTTAAAATAACAGAAAGTGATCTTTATTACATCTGGATAAACACATTCAAAGATGAAATCACAAGCTGGGGACCTAGTCTTCAGAAGCAGAATGTGTGTGGGAAGAATATTCACATTCAGGGTAAATTGTTTGCTGACTGCTATAAATAGGCATATTTATGTCAATGATGTTTAATGATACAATCATAAGTATCCATGCCATTAAATAAAAACATAAACAAAAACCAAGCAACCAAACAAAATACCCAGAGACCTATCTGAGCTACCTCCACCTTTCTTTAACCACTATCATTGCAAATTTTTTCACTAATATTTATTCAGAGCTTCCTGTATCTGTCACTTGTACTTCGCACTTGTAAGAGAAGTCTGGTAGGTCTTCTCTATAACCTCCCATTAGGAAACTGAAGACAGTAGTGAAATTCCCTCTCAACTCTGTTTAAGAGTGAAAAACCACCTTTAACCAGTACTATGGCACAGATATTCAACATTTTAATTTGTTTGACAAAGGATCCAAACTACATGCACTGATGTTCCAATTCCTTCTTTAGTAGTTTGGACTGAATACCATGACAATCTAAATAGAACATACAGTCATGGGAATTGCAGTAGAACTGCACAGTTTGTTAAGTGGGTTGAATACTAGTCAAACTGTGAACTTTGAAGACTGAAATTTCATATCTTTCTTTAATCATGATGCATTCTTTGTTGAAGCAATAAAATTTAACTGTAGAGGATATTTGCTGATCTGTAAAAGAGCGTGGTTTTGTTAAAATATATTTTAGGAATCAAACTAGTAAGATAAAAATATTGACAACTTATGACTTAGTGAGCATACTAACAGACTTTATCTAAGGCTAATAAACGGGCTTACTCTTCTTTCAGCTGCTCAAGAGAAAATCAAGAAATAATTTCTGGGATTCAGAAATTAAACTGAAAGTATAGCTCTCTACATGAAGATCACAATATAGCCCAGACCTGTAGGTATATCTTCTGTCATTATTTCAATTGCTGTGAGCTAATATTAATTTTGGTGATATATTTAAGATTTAGAAAAGACAAACACTAACAAATTTTCCATGTGCAACACATTGAAAACAAATTAATCTAAGAATACTGAAATTGCAAAGTTTATTATGAAGGCATCATTAGAGTAAGTAAACCTAGGAAATACACAATAATAATTATTCAAAATTCTGCATAAAAGTGGTACAAATAAAGTGTTTGCAAGTCAATATCTAAGATATATACCCAGATAAAAAAAACTTCAAATTAACAGATAAGATGTAGCATACACAATAATTAAGAAATTATTGAATGAAGCAGTAAAATACTTTACAAAAATGTTGCCAAACTAAAAAATTTCTTTGGCTAAATATGGGCTCTCTAAATATGTCTTCCTTTCTTCCTCAAATTAAAAAAAAGAGGGGGGGGTGCAAAAAAAGTCACACAGTCATGTAAGTCTTTACAAAGACAGTAAAACCAGCAACATAAAATGTATAAAATGCTTATAAATATTACTGTACTCTCATAACAGTATTACCACCAAATCAGTGAGATAAATTGATGTGGTCATCATGGATCTGAATTAAAGTCCAATTCTACCTTATGTCACTGATTTGCTGGGTCACTAGAGCAAATCAGTTATCTTCTTACTCCAGATTACTCCCATCTAAAAAGAAAAAAACAAAAAAAAACTCCCTGTACCATATTTTGTGAAGTGGGCTTTTGAGCTCTGAGGATGAAAAGTGCTACATAACAGATGAGTCTAAAAGTTATTTTGTGATACATGCACACATACCTGGACAGGTGAAGCAACATCAGGCCATGTAAATTTTAGTAATGATTTAAATGATAGGATGTACGTGACGTTGGTTTATGCCTGTCAGTATAACAGGATACATGCTGAAAGTATCAGGAGTTCCAGTAACTTCAGCAATCTTGGCTAAGCCTTTCTGTGCTATTTAATTTAATGCTTTCTCCTTTTCTATCCTTTTCTGATGTTAAAAGACTGACTAGAATGATGAGACTGAGAGGTACTAGAGAGGCATTTTATAATTTATACTAAAGGGGCTGAAAAGAAAAGGCTGTGCTATGACATGACGCTGCTGCTGAGCAAAAAATTACATTTAAATACTGTGAACCTATTGAATTACCCAGAAGACAAATAATTTTAAAATGTAACTAACTTGTTACCTGCAAGTCTTTGCTTTCTTAAAATAAGGGCGATCTCCAGACTTCTAGAATAGGAGTACAGTAGAAATAGATTCTATTTTCTTGAAAATAATGGATGCAGTATGTTTTTCCCCATATCTGTGGGATATGTGTAAAAGAAATGTGGTTTCAGCAAAATTATTTCTGTCTATGCGAAGATGAACTTTAAGCCACCAAAACTGAGAGAGAAGAATTTTTAAAGGAAATAAGGAAGCAAAAAACTCAGTATAAAATATATTGCGCTACCAGACATGCCTGTCAATAGAAGTGTATTCCTCTTTCAGTAAAAGCTGCAGTTTAAGCATACTACTGACACACATCACATTTGAAATAGGCTAAAATGAATGCAAGTAATAAAGTACCAAAAACTATGGCAATGCTGTCTCGTAAACTCACACCCTGCAGCAAGAGATAATACAGGATGATACACCAGCTTCTTTATAATCCAGGTATTTCTTTGGAATACCTTTTAATTATTAGACTGGACAGGGAGATTGTGGGATTGGCAGGGAGTATGCATGTCTGTAGTTTTTGTTAGAGTGCTGATATGTGTACATTCATGCTGATAAGAGTGGTGACAGAAATAGAAAATCCCAAATTGCTTTGGGGAATGAAAAAGAGGGCTGGATAGCAAAGCTTCCCCCTACCCTCTCCCTGCCCCCCTTCTAGACACTGTATACACCACCCATCAAAAGGCAGAAAGGGCTCCTCTGTTCTCTTCACAGTTAGCCAAAATTCCTCTTCACTCATCTCAGACAAATGACCATCAAATAGGCATGCAGCTTTACCCTCTGTAAAGCACGAATGAGGTCTTCATAGCGTCATCAATGGTTTTTAAAACTTTTTTTTAATATCAAACAGAAATCCTCAGTGTTGGACCTGTGAAATACATTTTCCCTGTAACAGCTGTGTTTATGGTATGTATGTCACTATATACTTCTAAGCTAACGCTTATGAACATTTGGAGGGGATTTACTCAGTAAGAGAAAAATCCTGTCAAACATCACATAGCTGCTCTGAAAATGCTCATAAGCAGACATGTAATATTTGCTTTGATAGTTGCAGTGCATCCAAACATTCTGGAACGGACACTAGGGCTTCTTGGTATGAAGACAAATATACAATCCAGGTAGTAAACATATTTCTCCCAAAGGCCTGGATTTAGATCGGAACTTTATAAATTAACACTTGACCTTTTACGAACTGAAAACCTTCCAGTGCAAATGTAAGTTTTCAAAATTTGTTTATAGTGAGCTGCACGTACAAGCAGTGTAATTTTGCGTTTTAATTTCTAAGATAGGTGAACTGCAGCTGAAACAAGCAGTGGAATCACTCTGCAAAGAAGCAGAGATCAAAGATCCATAGCTGAAAAGAAAAATCTGGATACCTTCTTCACCCACCAAGAATAAAAATATCCCCAAACAAACAAAAACACCCCATTAAGCTACAGTGAGATTCAAGTTTAAAAGTTTTAAGCTGTTCAAACATTTCCAAGTTTGGTTTGAAATGGATTTAAAAGGGCTCCTTTCCATACTGCAATACATTTACATTGGCTCAGACAATCTGAAGTTAAAAAAAGATTTGAGTTCAGACTCCCTCTTTAGCCTGGGTTCAGATTTCACAGGCAAAATTCAAATGGCCCTGCCTGTGGACTAACAGATGGAGTTAATCTACTACTGTAGGCAACTACTTGCAAAACATGCACATAAGCCAGCATCCATGCCCATTTTTGTATGAAACTACTGCACACAGCAGCAGAGGGGAAATTTTTACCTTTATAAATTAGCAGTGGTATCAATGAAATGACAAGGTTTCCATCAGAAGACAAAAATAAAATCTTAATATTCATTAAAAGAAAACCATGTCTGCTTTCATTTAGACAAATGTTTATGTCAGTCAAAAGTGGTTTTGAAGGCATTCCAAAATGACAAAATAGTTACCTGCTGTAAAATATGGAAGCATATTTTATTTAAAAGGAATTGGAATTAAGATGGTATGCAGAAAAAGGAAAAAAATGCATGATATATATGTTTGATCTGCAGTGTTCTTGTCCTTACATACTCATGCATTGTAAGAAAAAAAAAAAAGAAAAGAAAAATGCAACCCACAAAAATATCAGATCATTGATTAGGAATAAGTGAAAAGAAAAAAAGTCAGTTTTTCTTCGGGGGAAAAAACTCCAAGATAAAAAATAATATTTCTTAGCATTTTGATTCCAAATTAATAAGCATTTTGAGAGATTACCTGTGCTTTGAATAACTTACTTGCAAGCTTATGATATAATGTAACTGAAAGAGTTGCACATATCATGTACAGATGGTAACAGAGAGGACTTAAAATTAGCTCTAACTGGTTACTTGCAAAAGGTATGATTGCAGATGACACAGATACGTTAAAAGTTCAAGCCAAGTGGAAACAGAGGAGTATCTCTTTCAAACCATCGGTACTACCAGCATTCTTGCTTCTTCCAACTTCACAGATTCACAACTGCAAAACCAAAATTTCAGGCAGAGTGGAGCAGGTGGGAAAAACATCCCCTGTTTTTTCTTCCTGAATCCCACTTTGGGATTATATGTAAAGGTGCACTGAGGCTTGGAGAATTAACTATGTATTGTTTTCAGGTCTAATTAATACCTGATTTTTATTTAATTTTCTTATGATTATTCTCTTGCTATTCTTTCTATAGAAAATATCAATAATATACGAAGATGAAAAAAAGATCCTGAGAAGAAGAAACATACAGTTAAAAGCACTATATAGGATGAAAAAAACACATCAGGATCTGCTAAACTGGTGGTTGCCTATGCACTCTGAAATTTCTCACATGTGTCCGTCCTGTGCACCGCATGAGGCAGGGGTCCTGTGGGAAAACAAGATGAGAGTATGTAATTAAAGACTCTATCATAATGCATATGCATATAACACTACATTGCACACACATTGTGTGGTTCATTTTCTTTCTCATCCTGTCCCTGCAGAGAAGATGAGAGGGAAAATGAACTACACATGACAGATGTTAGTAACATCAGTTAGTGCATTTTTGGAAGGCAGTCAGATACTAAAGTCGTTTAAAGGATGTTGTGCAAATAGAATAGAATAGAATAGCATAGAATAGAACAGAACAGAATAGAAAATGAGGTAAGAGGAAACAGGTCAGCTGACCAAAATTAACTTCAAACATTTTTAACAAGTGTTCTAAAATAAAGCCAAGAACAATAACGTTCTGATTACAAGGGGGTGATAGATGGCGTTTGTTTTCCAGAGTGCTAAAGAAGAAATATAACACATACAAAAAGTGAAATCCTATGGGTAGTACTATTCTGATAATTTATAATAGTAATTTGTAATAGTCCTTTCTGTGCAGTCTGTTACTTCCTCTGTGAGTCACCACTACAGCGAAATGGAGCAGTTTATGATCCTTGCATAGAAGCCCTAGCATTAGATACTGTGCTTCTCCAGTGATGTACATACTCCTCATGCTTGCATAAACTGACCTCCCATACAGATATAGATATTCAAATGACTAATGACTTCATTTACTTCAGTTTTCTTCTAGAAGTCTAATATTCATAAATTTATTTTGGAATACAAAGTTAATATAATTAAGATCAATCTTTAAAAATAATTATTTTTCTTGCAGCTTACATCTAGTTTATTTTTTTCTGAATAAAATAACTTTTTCTGAGTGTATATAAAAAATGTCTAACTTCATTTAGAGAAGAGACCAACCTCCACCTTGCTACAACCTTCTTTCGGGTAGTTGTAGAGAGTGATAAAGTCTCCCCTGAGCCTCCTTTTCCCCAGCTCTCTCAGCCAGTCCTCATAAGACCCTTCACTAGCTTTGTTGCCCCTCTCTGGACATTGTCATTCCTTGGATTATGGGGGTTTTATTCTGCTCCCCACCCCTTCTTCTGTCTCAGGGGATTGGGTACCAAAAGAATGACTGGTATTGCTATTAAAGACTGAGGCAAAAGAGGCATTAAGTTCCTCAGCCTTCTGCTAATCCTTTATCACTATGCAGGCAACTAGAGACAGGACAAGAGAAAATGGCCTCAAGTTGCATTGAGGGAGATTCAGATTGAATGTTGGGAACATTTATTCACTGAAAGAATGTGGTTCAGCATTGGAACAGGCTCCCCAGTAAGTGGTCGAGTCATCATTCCTAGAAGCATTCAAAAAAAGGGTAGATGTGGCACTTAGTGATATAGTTTAGTGTGAATGATGGTATTTGGTTGAAGGTTGGACTTGATGATCTTGGCATTCTTATCCAATCTTAGTGATTTTATGATTCTAAGGATGGAGATTCTCCTTCGACCTCCTTTTGATAATAATGTATACTTGTATATATATATATATATATATATATATAAATCCAAGTTTAACAGAGAGAATAGTCTTGCTTTTTATTTAGAATAGCTGAAATGGCTGCCGTATTAGACAAGTTCAATAAAAAACATTTAGCTGTCATTTTATATTTTACATTGATAAAGAAATCTACACACATGCAGTCTGTGATTCATCAAGTATTTCAGTGTAAATGCTATTTTAAATGGCACTGATGGTTTAAATATGATCAGGACAAAGGAGCTAGAAGTTAGCTGCACCTTTCCAACACATGCTGTAATGTCCACTGAAATTTGTTAAAATTTGTCCCAGTGATTCTGATGGATTGTGGATAAAGCTTAGTCTAACTGAAGGACATCTTGCAATGGAAAGACCCCTTGAGGAAGGGAATTGCTGTCCCTATGGAACCAGAAAATTTTTCAGAATTCTAAAGAGCAAGTACTACAAAAAATGATAAATAAGTAAAGGTGGGGGAGCCCAGATGCTAAAAAAATAATTCAAAGAAACTTGTTAGATTTGATATAGTCATTGTGTGACAGGGCAGAGAATTAATTTAGCTGTTAATGTTAGACTACCATAAAGACTTATAGAATAATTATTTAAAGTTTAAAGTTGCATTAAATCTTTAAATATTTAATTCCTTTTCACAATTATAATACTTCTTTAAATACAGACTTACTTGGCATACTAGTTGTGTATTTTATAGTGTTCAAATGAATTTTAAAAGCTTGCCTTTTCAGAGCAAAGACTCCAACCACCACACCAGGGAATCCATGCCTGCCAGCCTCTCCATATGTTCCCTACACTCATAAGCCCTCTTGCAGTAATACTTACAGAACAAATGTAAATACAGTTCTGGACCAAGTTTTCTCTCAGATGAGCACACATCAAAGACTAGTGTCAGCTAAGAGACTTTTCCTTCATCTATTGCTATCCAGCTTTGAACATTGTCTTCTATTTCTTCATTTAAATTTTACAATAGACTGCATAAGATTAAAAAGCAGCTGATACCTAAGGGCAAAAATTTGCCCCTCACACATCTTGATTGGTACCTTACCAGACAAGCACTAGTTTTTACTTACTTTTGTCAAGTAATACTTTGATACCAATGGATATGGTACAGAATGATAAGTTGGTATGTAGTGCAAAGCATTAGTCTGTGTATTTCAGTCATGGGAATATCCACATGGAGGAACTGTGATGGTCTCACCCTTCACTCACGTGAAGTTCCCACTGAAATCAGAGGCTATTCATATAAGCATCTCCTCCTCAGGTTAACTCAGGTAATTGTTAAGTGATTCTGAGTAATAAATTAGCTCCTATAATGAAAGGTTAGAATATAGCACAAAGCATATTCATATGTTTTATAAATACTCCATGGGTGATCCAGGGAACTGCAGAGGATTAAGAACTGTATCTGGTGAAAATGTTGAAATGAACTTTTAAAACAGAATAAAAAAACACCTGGAAGGTCATCTAATAAGAGTGGTTAAGTCAGTATGATCTGTTACAATGGAGAATCAATCTGTTCAATTTCTTTGAATGTACTAATAAAAGAGAGGGAAAGAGAAAATCAGTACATACAACGTGTTTAGTGTTTTAAGATGTATCTGACAATACGTGTTACTATAAGTTACTAAAAAAAAAACCACCATAGGAAGACATGCATATGTTATGCTGATGGGGGTGAGACCAGAGAAAAGAGAAGCAAATGAGAATTTTAATGAGAAAAAATGATTTTATACATATATATCATATATGTATATAGATATATATACATATATGATATATATATATAAAATGAACAGACAAAACAGCGACAGATGAAAATCAGCAGTGATACCATAGAGAAGAAGAGCTGACACAGTAAAGAAGACACCTTAAGCACTCATACCACTCACATGCTTCTAAATTAGTCATATCAGCTCAGGAAATGAATCTCAGAATTATTGAAAACAGTTCAATGAAGACATAAGTTCAATATGCATTTGCACTTGAAGAGCAAATGAAATGTTGGATGAAAGTAGTGGTAGAGAATAATGTGAAACTATGTAACACATTTATATATGTCATGTTTTTTCTCATATCTAGAATATTGTCCATACATAGGCTGTATGATTTCTATAAAGTTAGAGAATTTAGACATGATTTGTTCAAGAAACAGAATTTGGAATTTGCAAAAGACTTGTATGAAAGAGAATAGAATGATTTGGGGGCTTTAATTTTTGAAAGAAAAAGCTTTTCTGTAAACAAGTTACATATTTTATTAAAAAGCCTGGAGAATACAGACTGAGGGTCTCTCTGTCATGAAAAAATGAAAGCAAGGTTCTTCAGAAGTGGGAAGAAGCAGTTAAAAAACGGTTGCTCCAAAACACCATTCTTCTTCAACACAAAATTGCTCTTCAGTACTTATTGCAAAAGATATCACTGAGGCCAAGAAACAGTGAGACTGAAAATTTGGCTGAAATAAAAATAAAGAACAGGTATAAAAACCAAACAGATTGGCATGAATTAAAAACTCTACTCTTCAGCCCTTGATCTCCGTTCTAAACGCTAGGTATTTGGATGCAGGAAGTTTACCTGGTACCTGATTAATGCAGAGTATTATACTTCCCAGATGTCATTCAGACTGGTCATGCAGAAAGTTCAAAAAGCTAAGGAGACCCAGGGGCTTGGAATCCAGTTGAGAGCTTCAAAGGGCCACCAGTTAGAGATGGTGGGAATTACCAGCAAAATGATGGGACACATCTTCAGGAGAAGGTCTGGGATGGGGGTGCAGCAGTTTCCCAAGATTCCCATTCCTGACCTCAGAGACACCCGCTGCATGGATCTCTGCCATGCGGAAGACAGAAAGAGTTTGTCGTAACATTTAACTCATATCTGTCTGCATGGGAAAGCATTCATTGCAGTATTTGAAATCTGAATGTATAGACGTGGATGGGCAAATTTTGTCCTCTTTCCACTAGCAGAAATCCTCTTTAAGTGAAGTCCTTTGACTTCTGAATTTTCCTTTGAAAGTAGGCCAGTATCACAGGAAGGTATCCAGAACTGAGGCAATGCCACCAGTGTGGGCTGGTTGGCCGTCAGAAGGAACTTACCATTGAATGGCACAGCAGTAGATACTGAATAATTCACATTCACACATGTGGTGGGAGCCATGCTGCCCAAAGTACAAGAACAAGTGGCTTGACAGGCTTCACTACTAAAACCTGTCATTGTCCTCTTCAGGGAAGCAATTCATACCAAGAGACACCTATGCAAAACATAGGAGAAGAATGAGTTGTGGTCAGTCTTTTAAACAAGTTAAACAAGACTGTAAAAAGGGAGACATTCAGACCTTTTCCTCTGACATCTCATGTTGGCTGCTCTTAGAATTTAATACAGAGGAAGCAGAAACGTAAAGAAGCTACTAGTCTCTTTATAAAACTACAAATTTATTCTTTCTATTCTTTTACCTCAACTACAAATAAAGTGAGAAAAATCTTTTCATGTGACCATTTGGAGCAACAACTTAAGGTGTTATCACAGTAGCAATCTGTGAATGCTGTTGAGGATATATGTTACAGAGGAGGTACTTGGAACCAACTACTGGCACCCATTCGCTGTTGTAATTTTACCTATGTTTTAAATCTGAGCTTTAAGTTGGAAATATAAAAAAAAACTAAAAGAAAAAAGTTAGTCCTGCCATGAAATAATGAAGTATTCCATAATTGTTTTATAACAATCACAAGTCATTACTAAGCATGCTATTTTATCAGTATTAAGATCTTGTTACTTGCAGAACAGAGTAAACAGAAAACTATTTATTGAAAACCAGTGTCAGGCAATACAAACAGCAACCTTTAAGAAAGACAGAATTTATGCCATGAAACCTAATTACTATGAAATAAGCTGGGGTTTTTTTCCCAGAGTAATTGAAGTGACATATACTTAAACTATAACCAGAGCTCACTAAGCCATGTTAGTATGGGTCCTCAGAGGGACTCATTTATTGTAGAAGTCAATCTGTTTTGATGCTATATTCATCTAATTTTTTGAGAAAATTTGGAATTACCTAAAAGACTCAGGATGAAGAAAGACAAAAGACCTGTTAAAAAAACGCCATCAAAGAACATGCTAGGAAAGGAAGTTTGCAAGTATTGTGAACTGGGTGGCATTTCAGGTATTATGAGTCAGAGCACTGAAGTGTGGGTCCTCTGGTGGGAATTGCCTTTGGTTCCCTGTGTTGGCAGACATAGGCTGTTTTTCACCACTTGATTTTATTTACGGAAGATTGCATGTTAAAATTATTCTTCAGGGTTGCTGTTGTCAGAGAACTGCATTGTCTGGCCTGTCTGTGGTATAAACCAAGAAAAATAGAAGGGAAAAGTATTTTGTTTCTGCATGATATGTATGAGTGATTTTAAATCCACTTATTTCATAGTGAATCTGAATGTTTTCCTGTTGTTTTATTTTTTCCCCTTCTATTCTGAAGAACTATTTTCCCCTGTAGGACTGCTGAAGGAAGAAAATAGAACTTGGGTCAACTGTCCTTTTCATTAATGTGGGCTACAAAGTAGATGTCAGAGCTGAAGGAGAGTATAATAACATATGACAGGCATTTTGAGGTAATAAGAAAAAGCAACTAGTTATTCTACTATTTTACTACATCCAGATAATTTGAAAAATGGAGGAACTGAGAAAACCTATAGTTTAAAGCAGCTGAGCAGTAAAGGAGAAAGATGGTAGAAATAGCAGATTAAAAGTTACTTGCAGTCTAACAGTCACAACTTCATAGATATCTTAAACACTGTAACTGCTAGATTTACAGACTGAAAAACTGTAATTGGATATACCAAATGCTAAGACAGTTATTTGTGTGTGTGACTATAGGTGTCACCCTTGTGAACATTGTGACTGAAATTTTAGAAGATGGTTCAAGTCATGAAAGTTCTTTACATTCTCCACAGAGAATTTGCATTCTCCCTTTCATTTATTTAAAAAATAATTTAAAAATCCTTAAGGAACAAATTATTAGTAGATGTGAGTGTTTGATTTCTCTTCTGTAGCTTCTTGAAAGCATATTGGAAAAAAATGAAGTCACAGAAGTCTAGAAACTTTTTTACTTTTATGATGTGGTATTAAATGCAGAAAAAACTCTCTGTGATGAGCTAAGAATATATCATTATATGTAATTTTGCATCTTTTGATGAGTAATATGTGATATTTTCAGACAAAATGGAGTTACTGTCACTAGATAAGTTTCAGAATAAGGAAAACGTTATTGCAGTTATGAATCAAATGCAATTTGGATGCTAATCCATGTTTTCCCTGGAGTTCGAGTAGGATAAATGCTGTGGTAAAAACAAGCAAAAGCATTACTTGTGGAACTCATTCCTGCCAGAACTGTTAGCATGCTAAACATGTGATGGGCCATACCCAATAAGAGTTTTCAAATGAAATTCAAAACAATTGTTTTCAAGGTCCTTTCCCCAATGATTGCAGGACCACTTAAATGCTGGTGGACAAGGCTGAACAGAAAACACTGCCTGATTTTCAGCATTCATCCTAAAATCTCAGGGTTCATTTGCCTAGAGAAGTACTTACATATTAATTAATGGTGTACATATATGCAGCCGACTAGGTCTCCTAGAAGCGTTATTTTACCAGCAACCAACTTCTAATTAACAACAAAATGCCCCAAAAACTAAACAAAAAAACCCCAAACCCACACCACACAATCAAACAAAAAAATTTTGCCAAAAGTCATTAAGAATTTCTGTTGACGCAATAGAAATCCATCAGTGTAAAAGTGATCTACAAGGAATCGCAGCTAGAGTTTGCCTCCCATGTTTTGTGATCCTTTGCTTCCTGAAAGGTGAATGTAGAAATGTCACCAAAATATAGAGGCACTTTATTCAGCCAAGAAATACAGGCGTGTGCATATCAGTTTTTCAGTGTATACAGCTGGAGGAAATCACGTGAATGGTTTGAAGGCTCCTCAGCAAATGGATGACTTGTGACCAGTAAGCTTGACCTTAGGAAGAAAAATTTAAAGCAGACATAGAATTCAGGATTGTAAGTGCCAAACAGTCTTTTTTGTATGGAGCTGATCAGCCTTCCAAATAACTTGCAATTATCAAAAAAATTCAGTGTCTTCTTAAAGTTTCATTTACATCTTTAGATGTTAGTTCTCACATATGCCAATTTAAATGCTAGTTATTTTTTCCAGCATAGTTGCTTTCATCAAAACTGAAGTAAGATTTCTCAATCCATGTATAATCTAGAAGTCTTGTAATGTTATATTTGTTGTATCTGAACAGAATTGCTTGATGGTTTTATCTGCAAAAGCAGACAGTATGTCAGAATTCATTAACAATCAACATTTTTATGTGAAGATTAGAGAACTCAACTGTTTCTTTTTGAAAACTGTAAACCTTTGCACAAACCAGTTATCCTAATTTGCATTAACGGATTTATTTGCAAAGTGGAAGCCTTGTGAAATATGTTTGGTATTGAAACAGGCTCAGTGTTTTTTTAGTGTCTTTGAAAATAACTAAACTTTTTGTAGATATGTGACTTTAGTCACATAAGACCATAATAGTAGTGATATGAAAAATACAAAACTATTTTAATGTTTATATGCTTCCATTTATTATCTGAAGAACAATATATACAAGGAGAAAAACTGTCCATGTGTTATGTCTGAGGTGAATTGAGGAAGAAATAAAAAGCTACCACAGCATATTTTGTGCTATGCAAGTATTCTGTTGCCACAGTGAACTGTCCTGAAGCATTCTCCTCCTTTTTTTATTTATTTAGTGTCATTCCTATCTTTAGTTGCTAAGATAAGAATGGCCTTAAAAGAACTGGACTTCTAACAGGAATGAATATTTAATAAATACTAAAAATAGTAGAAAAAATCCTAAAAATAGGCAAAGAATTATTAGGGAAAAAAAATAGAGCTTATTTTCAAGATCAGCTCACCAAGAAGAATCTACACTTCTATTTGGTAATATTGCTTTATTAGACTGTAAGGCAAGTATTTTCAAAGGGAAAGTAACAGTTAGGTGCCTAACTCCTTTTATATCTTAAAAAAATATCCCCATAGTCCTTTCCTGAAGAAGCAGTACTTTCCCTCGCACATGTTCAAAGCCCTGTGCCTATTCTTCTTACATCAAGATGAAAAAAACCTGCAGGCACAAGGTTTATGCTATGATGGCCTTTTCCACCTCTCACTGATTTCACTGGAAATTGGATGAAGACCCCTAAGCACAACTAAGACATAAATGCAAGGACAAATAACTCAGATTTTTCCCTAAGCATGATCTTTTCTCTTCTATTGGCCAGTCATATAGTTACTTCTAGAACTTTAAGTTCCTCATAAGACTGCCCAAGAGTATCACTTAGAAAAAATTTACTGTGTTTCAGTACAAAGACAAATGGTTTCATTTGATGTTCAGATCAATCCTTTCTCAAAGATATATATTTTATAGATTACAATTTCACTTCAAAGAATTCCATCTTGCTTTGACTGACATTTGTCACGTAGATACAGTAGATTATTTATCTCAACAGCAGGCTGATGACAAAACATCTATACTATGATTAAGCTCATTTTTAGATTAGAAGGATCACACTAGCACTTTTTACAGCTGGCATCACCATGACAGTTGCAGTTTTTCGTCTGCATTTCAGCATTTTGCGTTTTTTTACAATGAGTGTTTGAGATTTTTCATCAGGACTATGTAGAACAAAAAAAAACAGCACCATGACCTGCAAGATTTTTTTTCACTAAAATATCCTGCCATTGCTATTTACTTGATTTTGAGAGAAATTTCATCTTGATCACAGTCTTGAAATTGGCATCATATTTATAGAGGCAGACATTTGTCCTTTTATTTCCTAATTCTATAAACTTTGAAAATCTAAGCCTTGACTTTCTTTTAGAAATCATGCTTTAATTTTTTGCTGTTTTCACTGTGTGTGTGTTTCAGCATGTGAAGGAGATTTCTTGAGAAGAAAAATGGCAGTTTGGTTTGGCTAAATAGGGCTCAAAAAGTGTTTTTAGGAAAGTGTATTTTAACATGAAAAACCTTAGGGAAAAATATAATTTAAAGAGTTGGGTTATACTCTGAAGAAGAGAATGCTAGAATTAAGGCACATTGTATGAGCTCTATTTTCTAGAGAGGTTAAGGTCAAAGAGGAATTATTAGGATAATTGAACAGGACCATTCTTCAAGAGAAATTACTAACCTTGTTAGTGTTTTATAGACCTTACTAAGCAGATCATATACCAGTACAGATTGAACTTAAGTGTCATTCAGAGCCAGTAAAGTGGTCAGGTAGAATTCAAGTGGGATGGCATATAGAAATGTGTCTTGGGGTGTCATATTAGCAGCCTGGATCTAATTCTTAAGACTGGGCTAGAGCCTAGAGACAGAGTCTGCAAAGAAACATTCTGTAACTCTGCGTTACTGCTGTGCCTGCTGATGCTCGAGCCAGCCCATCTCACAGCAGAGTTACATGTGAATGGTCTTTGCACCAAATAGCTTAAATGAACAGCAGTCTGTGAACCCAAAAGAGTTGGATCAGCAAGAAAAGACGCCTCTATTCTTACAACTCTGTTAGGATTAACATCTTTTCCTCGCCTTGTGTTCTTCATGGACAGATATATCAAACCACACACTTTTTTTTTTAAACTTGTTTTGTGGTAATAGTAACATTGGGCATTCTAAGGTAACATACTTGATGCAGTGGTTTTTTTTAATCAGGGAGCTGTGTGCCAATCTTTAGCTCTTAACTCCCCAAAAATTCAATGAGTCAGTCCTAAATTGCAGGGAAAAGAGTCCATAAAAGAATCCACAAGCAAAGACAATTGCTTCAAATAGGAGAAATTTTAACCATTTCACACAGACAATAAATCCTACAGTAGCTTATGTTTCCAGGGACTGATGCCTTATATACCACTTGTGTGGCCCAGAAAGGAAAAAAAAAAGAAACTTTAGACTGTCCCTGCTTCCATACTTGCCTGATGAAAAATGACTTTGTGTGAAACAAGGTTTTTAAAGGCCTCTGATGAGACTTAAAGTGGAAGGTATTCAGCTATATAAAATATGAATAGGTGAACAATCCAACAAGCAACGCCTCAGAGCATCAGAGCCCTCACAAATCACAGTTTCAAAAATATGTTGAAGTATCCATTTAGCAATCAGAGACTTGTTCAACTCCTGTTCTTGAGGAACCACAGAAAATAGTTATTTAATTTTATAACTGCAATATGGCAAATATATAACACTTCTTTGCTGTCCAGTGTTGCAACAGGTTCAAAAGTTCAGCTTCAGTCAATACATACACTCATCATAGTGTACAGATCATGATACTACTGACAGATGCTGCTAAATATGAAATACTTTTAATGCACTTGTTAAGTACTATATAAAGAATCCTATAAAGGAGAATCAAAGTGAATCCATGTGATATTGTTTCTTTTATATCTAGTTTATATATATATATATATATATATATATATATATATATATTTATAAATACACTTTTTCAAAGTCCCCCATTGTTCCACTAAGAATTAATATGCAGAGACAGAGTGAGCATTGGTCATTTGTACTTGTAATTAGAAAATGTTTCACTTCTTTGCTTTAATAGGGGTGGACTGAAATGCAGAAAACAATGGCTAGATGAATTTGGACTTGTTTCAAACAATGCTGAAACATGTGGTTTGTTCACTGCTACTGTTGTTTAATAGAGAAAGACCTTCGGACTGAAAACCTGTGTTTCATTCTGTGTGACTCTACTATTATGGGAAGCAGCTACAAAAGCGTTAAAAGTAAGTAAGCAGAAAACTTTAATTTGGTAGTATGTTACACTTGCACAGGTGTTAATGAGTGTAAAAGATGCAAGCAATGAAGAGCCAGTCCCAGATACCACATATCCAAAAAATTATCCAAGATATCCATCTCCATCACTCTTCATGTCTTCTCTTTTTCTCAGCAGCTCACTAGACGGTAATGTTCTCAGATCAAATATTCTCTATAAATTGGGAGAACATTTAGCTGATTTATGAGGCTTTTAGCTATTACACATTTACCTACTCAATAAAAGTACTTACATCATACGACACACAAGCTACCTCTACAGTCCAAGAATCACTCTTAAAGTGACACATACATCAAATTGTAATGTGATTTCCTGTACCTAATGTATCACTTAAGGGAAAATAACAGGCATTCCATTGTAGATATTTTTTTTTCTTCATTAATTTTTCTTTGTTTTCTCAGACAGCACTTTTTTACTATTGTGGCTTTCTCTTACACATAAATATATTCTATAGCATTAAAAAAAGAGCTAGAAGGTAGAGACGTTCTGGGAGTGAGAGAAATATACAGATTGTGATTTTCTTGTTTTTTGTTTTCAGGCTTGGAATTAAGTAGTAGTTAACGCTTATGCAAATAATTTTTTAAAAATGGAGAATTTAAATGGATTTTGATGCAAATACATGTTTTGTTTGTAAAATAGACCGACCAGCTTATTTCAGAACTATTAACCTTAGATTAATTGAGCATCAGAATCAAACCAGGTATATTTAATATTTAATAAAAACGTGGTTTTTTGGCCAACATGGTCTAATAAATGCACATTCCATTGCATTAGAGGAATATGCACTATTTAGGCTATTATTTTAGAACCCAAGACCCAGTATCACTGTAAGATTTTGGAATAAAGGGAAAATGGAGGGTAAGAAAGTCACAAAGAAGGAGGTAGATAAGATTGATTATTTTTCATGGACTCTTCAGCCAAAGCCTGAGCTTACAAGTCCTGATCAACCTTTGAAAATATTGAGACTCTAAATGGAGATTTTGACCATCTACTTCCTCAAAAAAAAATTACAATACTTCCTGCCTCAGTGCCACTTGTAACAAAAATATTTGAACAAGCTATCATCCAACATATAAAGTTTCAAGCATCTTTTGTCTAGTCTCTTTTTCTTTTCTAACAATATGACTGTCTTGTTCCAGGGTCTCTCAGCCTTACTAATGCTTAGCTTATATGTCACAAGACCTCAGACAATTTCTCAAGCAGTAAAAATTACATTCTTTGCAGAATTTTCCATAATTTATCTTTGCCAGATAGCTGAAAACTGGCCTCCCTGCACAGAATCAAGGAAACCTGACATCAAACTGTTGTCAGTAAAATAGAGAAAACATGCTGCAGTGCATATAATCTTCAGACTCCCACACTCCCATAGCTTCTAGTTTCCCAGCTGGTCCTCGATTGCTGGTTACCTGCTTGCTCACACCTGAAATTGGCAGTCTGTCAGCCAATAGAAGCAATAGGTGAGACAAACCTGCTGTGGTTTCACAGGGTCAAGTATAAATAAACTATTGCAGTACTATTAATATTAGCAATAGATAAATGCTGGTGAATCTATGATACCATCTTCAGACAGAGAGTGGCTGACCAGCAGACTTGACAAGTTGGAATTTTAAAGCCTTGATTCCATCAGTTTGCGCAGGCATTATAATCACGTTGTAGAAAATCCAGGGGCATTTTGTGAATAAATGATGTCCGAAAGGAAAAGGTTTCTATTATTAAGGTTTGCATTTTAGTCTCTGCTGAAACTGAAGAAATAAAGCTTTTGCATAGTGGTTAAAAGGTAGTCTTAACTTCCTTTTGTAGCTGTGGACTGTTAATCACAATATATGCTATATAACCTCTGCTAAAGATAAAAACTTGACTATAAATTTTTTCTCTGTGTAAATTCCTGGAGAATATGAGCATGAGTCTCACTTATAGCTGTATATGTATATATGTATAAAGGCTTTGTAAAAGTAAGTGTAAAAGCCGTCACGGCGGGTGTTCTGGTGGGTGCCGCAACCTTCCGAAAGCGTCTCCAGCAGAACGCCGCTCGGCAGGGCCACTACGCTCACCCACACACACACACACACACACACACCAGATAGCTTCTTCAACAAGTCGACAGCAAAGAGATGGGAAGGGTCTCCATATAGAGTTCCACGGGAGAGGTTTATTCCAGCCACAAGCGTGAAGAGTTCCCGTGACGAACACCCAGAACAAATGGGGGGGGAGGGGATCCAGGATTATATATGGGGGTGGGAAGAGCATCAGGGACCAATGGTCTGAGGGCACAGGGGCGGTACATAGGCGGGACTGGGGTACAGGAGCCAATGGGGAAACTGAGGGAGTGGCAAAGGAACGAGGGCCAATGGGAGAGTGGGGAAGGGAGACGTTTCTAGGGTGGGGACAAATAAGGTATAAGGGGGCAGGGAGACCAACTGGCCAACCGCGGAAGCAGAAGTGGGATACATTAACATAAGAAAACAAAGGATTCTGGGAGAGTCCTTCTCTGTCTCCCTAACCTGAGGATTTCTGTCCCTATGGATGGTCCTACGAATGGACTCTCTTGCTTCCCAAGGCTGTAGGTCCACTAGCCTCAACAAAGACCTTGTTGAGTTAAATCTGGCTTTCACCAGATGTTTTGCAACTTATAAAATGTAGGTGTCTGCATATGACTGGCAGCTTTTCTTTCAGAATGGTATAAATGTGGTTTGATTCAATTCAGGGGGTTCAATAAGTGGGTAACTTTGGTCCATAGCAGTGGGGCTGTGACAAAATTCACCTTTGGTATTATTGAAATAATATGTTTCTGTGGCTAACAAAAATGAACCTGAAAGGCTTGAGAATAAATACATATTAAATATTTTGTATGCTTATATAATATGTAAAGATATACTTTCTAGATATTGTATTTCTAATGCTGATTAACAAAGACTAAACTCAGCCATGTGAAGCAAATGCAGATACTAAGGCACAGACATCTGCCAAATGTGCAAAACAATGCTTGTAGTATCCCTAAACTGTGTTACCATCGATAACTCTGATCTAGGACAGTCTGTCAAACGTGCATTGAAATTATACATTGAACAGCTTGGTTAGGTGTTGCTTGCACCCTTGAAAGGGTGAGTGCTTTCACTCGTTACTCCCTCATCAGTCTTCTATCCAAAATCAGGAGGCATGAGCAGCCAAAATTTTCTTGATAAAAGAGCCCTGAACAAAACTTTATCCCATTGAGCATGGCCCATTGAGATTCTTCAGATTCTTCATAGCCTAATCCCACTTTATCACCTTGGATTACTGTCCATATATTAATAACTGCTTCTAGCTAGCGGACCTTCATTTCTTATTTAGTTAAATTTAAAGTCAGCTCCTTTTTTCTTTCCTTCTGGCTAATCTCCATGCTTGAAAACAATATCTGTGAAGCTGTTCTTCTGTCTACAATCAATCTGTTCTTTCAACTCTATTTCACATGGTGTCTAATAAAAATTTAATAAAATCTTTTTTTGAGATGATTAACTGTTAAGCAACCAGTATTATTATGTCTGTACTCTCTGTCTCTTGTTCATATCTGGTGCATAAACTTCTTTGGGCAGGAATATTTTAGTTGCTATGCTCTCTTATCTTACCTGGTATAGTGTGATAATGTGTTTTGACTTTAGTTCCCTTATCACGGAGAAAAAAGTCATATCAATAAGTACTGAAAATCAGCCTGAGTTTTTTAGATTAAGTCTGGTCTGTAGGCAAGAATGGCTGATGATCTTATGCACCATGGATGCAAAAGGTCTATGTAGCTGCACTGAGAGATAAGAAGGACAGACTAGTTTATTTCATGACAAGTCTTCTCTGCAATGAGGGCATATGTGACGTTCTTCTTGAACTATTGCAGCAAGACAAGCAACTAATGATTCTGCAGTAGGCAGCTGATGATCTTGAAACTGAGCAAGAGCTTTTGATCTCTGTAGTCTGCCAAGCAGATTTCACAAACTGATGGAAAAGCTATTTACCAATTATTCTATTTTCTATTTGAGGACAAACATTCTAGCATAAATAATGAATAATACGAACTAAGTTTAGTTAAATTGAGAGAAATGCAGTGCATTCTCTTGCAACACACTTCACTGCATATGATCTATTTTTAGGAATTTCAATCCCTATTAGGGGTTATTTTACACATCAGGTGTGTTCTCACTGAAGTTCATAGAAGCTGCATTAGTCTCAGTTGCATGAAATATTAAGATAACTTCAAAGGTGACTTTCAAGGTCATATATTTTGACAAAATATTGTAGAAGTGACAAAAATATTTGGCAGTCTGTTCTGTAGAGTAAGACTTTATTAAGAACCCAATGGTTAATCATGAAGTTAACACATACAATGATTGCCTGCTCTGCCCTCACCTTGTTTCCTATTAATTCAACATCACACCATGACAGTAGAGCAGATTGTCATCACTTCATGGCATTATACATAAAATGTGTTGTTATAAACATTGCAGCAAGTCAAGATGTAGGATATACAGATAGAGTAACATGTTTGGTGAAAAGTGATACCTTATCTCTCTCTGAATTTTGTTCCTCAGTTTAAACATCAGTGAAAAGATTTTTGCAAGATCTGTTTATCATTATTCAGTGCGGGAAAGGAGGCAGACCAAAGAAACAGAACATTCTTTCAAAATCAGGAAGCTACAGTGAGTGTCTTGGAATGCCTCTGAATACACTGAAGCAGAATAAATAACATAATATAACATAAACATCACCTTATGAAGTAGGATAATTAAGTATGCTTCTAATGAGACGAAGAGAAAATGTTTATTTTGTTTCTTGGGAAGTTTAACAAGTTTAGGGGTAGGGACTAAGTTAGAAAAAATGTAAAGAAAAGAATTAAAGTAACTTTAAATCTAAATTCTGGGGAAAAACATAAGGTTTGAATTTTCAAAATTAAGTGTTCTGTTGAGATCCTCCTTGTCTACTGAATTAAAATTACATGGAAATACTACTTTCCAAGGAATGAACATCCTTATAATAAATACCTATGAACTTTTTTTATAATGAATAACAAGTACTTTTTATGTTCTTTCATTATTCCAGAACAGAAATATTCTAATAGAAAAAGTTGTATTTAAAACTATTATCTGCTAGGAGAAGGTTTGGTTTTTTTAAAAAAAAAGGGAAATAAGACTAAGGAAACTACTATACAAAACTACCATAAAATAGCTAAAGTAGAACATGGATGCCTCAACGAATATTTTGTAACACACATGCACAAAACCAGAACTAAAAGATGGTCACATCTGCAGCACTGCAGTAAAACATTCTGCGCTTTATTCAGTTTTGTTCTGAAAAGTCCCAGGCTTTCTCCATTTCCCATGGGAAATTCTGTTTCATAGCCTATGGAAAGCTAAGCAAGTCTTTTCTGATATTCAGCAAAAATTTACCCTTACTAAAATTTGTCATGTTTTCCTGGTATAGCCTTTTAACCCCACAAATATTTTCTTTTAAGCCAAGCAATCTTTAGAAATAGAAAGATAATTATCATGTTATCATTTCATCCTCACTCCAGATAATATATTTTTTCATTCAGCTTTTCTTAAATTGAGATCACAGCTCTAAATATTACTTTCATTTCTTCAGCTTGTGCTGTACTCACTTTTATTTGTCTATATTTTTGAGCACTGAAGGGATTAGAACAGTATCTAATGCACAAGGGACTGTTTCATCAAGGCTGGATAGAGACGCACACTCGCCTCTTTTCCTGATGATCTGATGCCTCTGCAAAATCTTTTTCCCTTGATCAAAAAAGGATCGATGTACAGTGTTGTATTACATGAGTTATTTTTCCTGTTATCATAAAGAGAAAGGGCTGGCTCATCATTCCTCCTAATTACCAGATGTACATTGACTTTGGTGACTGTACTTGAGTGGGTAGGTTGGAACGTGGTGTTGCCGTGGGTTAAAGAGAGCTATGCCTGCAATGGCTGTGCAGTAGACTCTGGGCACATTCTTCTCAGAAAATGGACAGATGGTACCATGGGTTCAGTTTAATATTTGAAATTTAGCAGCTCAAATGGTATTTCCTTACAGCGATGAAAAGCAGTGAGTTAAATTGAAAATCTCTTCCAGGAAGATCTTAATAGTGACAGAGGATCTCATTGTACTCTCTACAGTGTCTGTAGGGGAACTACTGTGGTATTTGATTTCCCTCCAGAACTGACTGAAAATGTGGTGGCTAACCTGATCAACCAAAAAATTGCACTGCTGGATATTTTGTTTGATATTCCCCATTACATCTATACTAAACCAAAAGATGCTTCTTAGATGGGGATAACTGATATCCTAATTAGTGAGTCCTGATTTTTCTCAGCCCTCCTACTGCTTTGTCCTATTGACCCAGATTCAAGCGTTGGCAGTATTAGCAAATCTTATTCTCACTCTGACCATCAGCCAGTGTAATGATCTGGAGTTTTACATGGGCACTGACTCTGGAGTCTGAAACAGTGACAGTAGTTGGGACAGAAACCCTACCACAGCCATTGACTTGTTCCTGGAAATTAGGTAGTTGTTCGGAAATGTAGACAGGCATTTGTCTCTCACAGGTTTTCATCTTTCATCAGGACTGCAACAGAGCTGCAGTGACAATTATTTTTCCTGCCTGATGTATTTCTTTCTAGTTTAATGTGTTAAGTTAACATTTGTGCTTGAGTTTTTTGTGCAAATAGTACTGGCTGCAGCAGTTTTGCTAGGGAAATGGGATGCACAGCTCTTCTAGTTCTAAACATTTTTTTTTCAAAATCCCTTTATTGTTTTTATCATTTAGACCTGTATTACAGGAACTAAGATATAAGAATTCAGGTGCAATAAAGACAGGAGGAGTTGTTTAAGCTGACTCTGCTGGCCAAATAACAACGGGGTCTTGCTAACAAACACCATAACTCTTAGATGGGATTAAACAATTTTGCCATATATTTTTGCCCTTCACTATAAATAGTCTTGGTAAGGACAGAGCTGAAATCCATTGGAAACAAAGCGAGTAACTGTAACTTCTCTGTGTAACATAGTTTGAATAACAAAAATCTTAAGGCAGTTGGAAAAGTGATGCCTTCTATTCTAAGCACAGGCATATTTCATAATCCCAAAACCAGATATAAATTTAGGCTACTGTTTGTAAAGGTTCTGCCTTTGTGGATAAGTAGAACATAGGGAACTAGACAATAAGAGAGGAAATGATGAGAAAATACCATGCATGAATGGGTCTTTACAGTGCATCTGCAAAGAGATCTGAAATAGCAAAAAAAAGAAAGGAAAGAGCAGCTTGGGATATAGTGCTGTAAGTGAAAAAAAGCTTACTTCCTGTTATTTTCCTAAGGCACTCAGGGAGCCAAAGATATATATGTTCATTATCAGTAAGCAGAATTAGATCAAGGATCTGATTTTTTTTTTCTGTTGACGACAAAAACCCACGCAACTATGAATTTTTGTTGGCTATTTGGGTACAAAACCAGTAATGTTGCCTAAAACAGCAGCTTGTCTGGAGCCCACACTTTCCCTACAGAGTCTATAAATTGCTACAGTGGGAAATGAAACATTTCCAAGCTTATCAGTTTTTTCCTAAATCTTGTCATTTTTTGGGTGATGTCCAGAAAGATTATCAAAGAGTCTTGGGTTATGTTAACATTCCCCCATGCATTCCTATGAGAAGTGGCCCTTCCAAGGCAGTTCAATAAACAGATAAATCAAGGGAAGACATTCATAGGCATATCAACAGTGGGATATTTAATATAAGTTACAACTTCCTCTCTTCACACTAGCAAGCTGTTAATAGCATTCGATTCTTCTGCTGCAAAATTATACATTAATTTTTAAAGGATAGCTCTAGACAAGTGAAAAATTGGCAACATACCATTCCACAAATTTATTTTTAAATTGTTTTCCCAGTTGCAGGGCTGGTTGTATCATATTTTAATAAATATATCATTCAAATTAGCAAGAGTCATATGAAAGTAAATTGGGTTTTGAACAGGAGAATTCAAATGACAAAAATTGGCTAGGTTGCTGCTTGTTTTTTGTTCAGCTCACCTTTACAAAATGACCATATGTTATATCTTCATTTCTTGGCAACTGCAGAGTTGCATGCAGATACAGTCCTTCTGTTGATACTCTTTTTTCATTGTAGTGCTTCTGTCTAGAGGCGTCATTTTGTGAACAGCTGTAATGTTGTTATTAAAAGCAATACATATATTTTAAAACAAAATAGTAGACATATGTGCCTACTGTCAATGCAAGCAAGTCTATCTAAATGTCATGTCGAGTGTTGCAATGGCTGGAAAACAAAGCTGCTTTCTCCCATTTGCATTTCTGAAACCAATTTTGTGCAGGCTTACAATCTGTCTGCTTCAGAAAACCTATTCTGGGAGATGCTCAGGTATGAACTTGGCACACATAACTAGAGATACAGAACTTGATTCTTCACTGCCTTGATCCCTTTATGACCATTTACCCCTGCAGAAAATAGGTAGAAAACACAACTGTTCATTTTCAGTAATATGGCACATTCATCTTTTGTAAGTGATGACACAAGATACAACGGTTTAAGTAATGAAGAATGTTCTATTTAATACTTTTATTAGAAGTGTTTGGCTGTTCTAGCACTACCTTTAGCTAAAACCCTGATTTCATAATGGCATGGTTTCTGGTAGTTGTTATCAAGTACAATAAGGCTGTGATCTTTCGAACTTACTTTTAAAACCTGAAAAATGCTATTGGTTTTAAGATTAGATTACACCTTTTATATTCTTGTTTATGACCATCAATGAGATTTTGATTAGGAGAGCATTATTTTCTAATTGAGTAGTAAAATACCTAAAAAGTCTTATGCTTTTGGACCATTAATATCTATGAAATTATGATAATGTTACAATATATTTTTAAATTCATTTTAAATTTTGTCCTGCCTATCAAACTAATGAAGTCAAATGTTGGTTACATGTGGAAATGCAAATTCTGGATGCTAGAGTGTAAAATGAACATCTGGATTGTAGATTCACAAATTCCATATAGAAATGAAAATATCATTTGGTAAACTCTCGAATCACCATAAATCTTATATCTCCAAGAGCAAATGGAAATGGGAGTTGCACAAAGTAACAGGATTTAAAAGTAACCCTGTGGGTTTTGCTATCACCAGACACAACCTGAGGATCACCAAGAGAAATTTCTTTCCTAAGAGAGGACCTGACAAAGCTGTTTCTCTACATCTCCATGTTCAAATGTGCAGCTGGAAGAGTTTGGCATCTTTGCAAGCAAACATTGATAATAAAACCTTATGGTGAGTGTTTCTAGACTAAATGGTCTTCCTCTGAGAATCCTCAAGAATGCATTTGCTTCTGTGTTACAGTATCCTTATTAGTGGATCCCTGACTTAGAGAAAACTCTAGATGAAGGTGGTCATAAGAGATGAAACTGAGGTGAAAAAAACCCCAAACATTTTTAGACTTAAAAACTGTTTTGGTTTTGTCCTTTGAAAATTGTCAGACGTAAGTTTAACAGCATGTATTTTTTTTTCTTTAGTGTATGTTAAGTTTATTAGATCCCCTCCCCAGTATAAATCTGGCATATCAAACCACAATTTGCCTTGTCAGCTCCTATGAGTGAAATCTATTGCAGTTACAGAGCTGTCCTGCTTTTGCCTTTGTAGCAACTTTCAGACCACAATAACAATCACCAGTTTAAAGCAGGCAGATCCATTACATTTCCTCTGTTCCTACAACCCCACATTAAGCTAATATTATCTATTTCCCAAGTGAAAAAAAGCCCTTCCAGTCCTATCAATTATTAATTCCTTGCTTGCAGCTAATGTTTTGTTTGAATTATTTAAATGCATCTTCATTTATCAATAAACATAAAATGTTAAACAAAGAATACTGATGAAGGGCATTATTTAAGCCATAACATTTTATGAGATTATTCCAAGCGCCTTTTTTGATTTATTAGCATAATATGTTTTATAATTATTTTTCCATTTCTAAAAAGAAAACAAACGAAGAAACACCATGTTTCTGGGTATCATCAAGAGATTTGGAGGCTTACTGAGTGCTTCCAGGCATGTTGTGTTTTGGACTTGTTTCTGAAAAAAAAAAAGAAAATTTCCAATGTATTTGCTAGGAAAATTCAAGACATGGTTAAAATATAAGATCCCTGTGATTTATTATGAGAATAACAGTTACTGACCTTCACTTTATCCTGTTTCTTTTTTTCCAATTCCAGCACTGTATCAGAAACATACTGAAAATCATGTCTATTGTTAAAATACTTGAAACTAAAATGATCGAGGTGAAAGAACAATAAATGATCCATTGGTATAATTCTCTTCATGTGCCTGTCATGGTTTTAAAAGAAGATCAGAGATAGTCAGGTAACAGAAATAAAAACAACATTATAATGTTAATGAATTATTTCAAGCTACCTCTGGCAGTTTAAACAACCCCCGATAAAACATGGAACATTCTCAAAATTACTGTGTCTTCTTTCTCCTGGTTTGTAATAAAGTCAAAACAACTTTCAGTTAATATCATGGGCATATGAAAGTGACATTTCTTGAAGCTAAAATGATACTTAAGACTAGCCAAATTTTATTGGACATCCACTGTGCCCCTTTACCTTCAGGTGTATAATTTTCTCTGCTGCTACAAAACCATTCAGAAGCCTGGAGAAAATCCTATACCAGAGATTTTTAACAAAAACACTATCAAAAGTCTCTTCTTTTTTCTGTAATAAAGAATATTGAGGTATTTCTGTGGTGATCCAGATTATGCAATGAATAGCTGTCTCTGCTCTTGACAGAAATATTAACCTTCCCAGCTTATCACAACTCTCATTCATTGAAAAAGCTCCTTTTGATTAATTGCTTATGACCATTTGATAGGATCTCAGTAAAGATGTCAGCCATGATCTAGGTCCTATTGTATTATGCACTTATAAAAAGTGCTTTCCCAGAGGGTTATCAGACAAGACAGACAAAAGATGGAAGTCAGGAAGTTTTAACTGACCAGTTTTATGATAAACAGCTAAGGTACAGAAGTCATTAATAGTTTTGCTAACTAGAAGTATAGTACCTATGTGGTAATAGACTGTAGTATTGGGTACAAACATTGTTGATGGCTCCAATCTATATTAATGACATTTAACTTTGTGCAACTGTTGTTTTCCCCCTTGCCTTCCCATATGAGATAAAAAGAATCTGCATATTTATGTACATAATTGGATTTTAAGGAATAAAAAATTTCCAGAAGTCTGGAAAATGATCCTGAATTACAGAATGGAAGAGAGAATTTCCAAAATATTTTTAGAAATACAATAATTTTCACTTCCAGTTACCAAAGCAGATCAAACTGCATTGCTGCTGCATTGCATGGAGCAACAACCTGTCAGATTCAAAATCTGATAGTTCATACCAAATATAGTTGTATTAGTTTGCTGTGAAAATATTTCAGATTAGTCTACAACAGACTTTGGTGTAGACAACAACTATTTAGACTAATATACTATAGAAAAACTGGTTCAACCTGGGTGCTCTGTATACATAAGGCATCTACAAATATGAACCAAGATTGCAGAACTGCAGACCCAGGGATACAGTTTGTGCTGCTACAAGCTAGTTACTGCACTGAAACGTATTAATTCAAAGGAAGCATAAACATGGGATCTTTAGTAAAACTTAGGTGTTTTGAGTTTCCAAGTATAGTTAGAGAACTAACTTAATTTCTAACACTGAAATGCTTTGATAATGGATATCTCTAGAAGATTAAATTTATTAAAGCTACAGATTAAAATGATTTTTTTTTAATGGAACAGAGAATTTTTAGCATAATAGCAGTACTTTCTTCTTGGGAAAAATACTAATTATAGCACAAATACATTTAGTATATCTGGTAATGTGCAGGTAACACCTTGGAGAAAAAAAATGTGCAGGTAGATTATGCTAGAAAATTGTATCTCCTCTACAGGCAATTTGAATCATACACTCATGGAAATATTGATTGAAAGGAAATACTGGAAGTTTAGTCCAATTTACTGTTCAAAGTGGGATTTTCATCATCATCTTGGAGTTTTACAACTTTCCACGGAATATAAATGTTAGGTGAGATTAGGGATACAGCGGATCTATACAGTGCTTTAAGTAGAAGGGTAGTTTACTATTTTTGTTTCAGTGTTTTTCTTATTCATTCTGATATTTCAGTTTTCTACTTCCTTCATTGGACTGTTCTCCATTAACATCTGGTTTGGAGTGCTGCTGACAGCCTCAGCAGAGGGCTGCAATTCCTTGTTAAACTCAGCGCTGTGCTGAATGAGAAAGACTCTGTAAGGAGAAGGTCCTTCTCTATTGCCTAAGTCCCCCATACCCCACCACACCACTCCACACCATACCACACTCAACAACTGGTTACATAGGATGTGTCTGTTTTGAATCATTACCCATAACATAACAATATGGCAGAAGTCAGTGCTGAAGATTCTTATGGGAGGCATATCTGGGAAGCTGTCCCCTCCCTCAGTGTGCAAGGGTGTTCAGAGCACCATTTGCGCACATGACTCCCAAACTCCTCCTAGGCACCAGTGAGCATCATCACAGCTTTGATTCCATTCCCAGAAATACTAATCTCCCACATCAATATTTCCTGGAACAAGACCACAATGTTGAAAAGCTGACTGGCTGTTGCTGTAGGCAATAACTCATAGAAAATGCAAAGCAGAGAGTTAGTGTACCTGCAAGTGTGGGCGTGGGAGCAGGATGTGGGCACCATCCCGTCTCCACCAGAACGTAGCATGTCAATAGATTCATGCCTACCCCTATTCAAAAAGCTTTTTGGTGTTATTTATCAATTTACATAACTCTTTAAAACCATAGTACAGTAGTTAATTCCTATATTACGGTGAAATTCCTATCTATGGAAGTACATATTTCAGCCACATTAATATCACATTAGCTTGTTGTGATTAATGTTATTGCAATGAATGAATTAATAATGATTTGTCTCTTTACCAAGTTGGGGGTTTTTTTACCTTGACATGAAGAGGATCCATGGTATTGATTATCACAAATATAATGGATTGATTCATCATTTATGGGAAAAGAGGCTGCTCTTCCCATAAAGCTCATTCTTTTATTGCTTTTCTGTGTTGGTTTTTTTCTTTCCCTCTTTTCCTCAGTAGATATATTATCTTTGGCAGGAATTCAAACCATCTATGGATCATTCCTAGGAGTCAACTTAGCTTCAAGTACTGTAACTTGAATGTGTGCTGTGAGAATGAATGGAACTCAGATGACTAAGTTGTCACATAAACTGTCAGGAAAGGAGATGGTTCTCCTGGATAATGAAGGCTAGGCATTAATGGCTGCTCCCTGTAGAGTGAGATTAGGTGCTTTGCAGCTATTTAATTGTGGATAAAGGTGAGTAACTAGCATATGTTGTGATGACCATGTATGCAGCAGCAGCATGAGTTCCAGTGCTGCTGCTTTTGCCCAGCTGAAGGTTAGGGTCCACGTCCTCAGTGAAAAGTGAAGCTACTGAAATCAACCTCTTGACTGATACTGGACTCTTAAGAATATTTACACCGTGTACGTGATTCTATTCTTACGTGTTCCTTTGTTACTAAGCACTTGGGCTTTTCATCACAACATTTTGTGATTACCTTAGAATTGATAGTTTTGCCACTATTTTTTTTCTACTCTTTATTTAATGCTAAAAAAATAGATGAGATTATTCATTATTTTGGTTTTCTTTTCTGTATTTATTTTTGTAAAGACTTGATGGCTAAATCAAACTTGCAATAGTACAGTGGAGCACAAACCAATAAAGGACTAATTTGTCATATACAATACTACACCTTTCCAAGCACTTCCCTTGTGATGCAAAAAGGGTCACTCACTCTACCCCTTATAATCTTCTCTAAATTGGAAAACTGGTTGTTTTAGTCTCAGTGATCATGCCAATTGATGCACTCTGGAGCCTCCAGATGTGGAAAAGCTAGAAACGTAGGCCAAGGAATCTCAGTGGCATTCAACTACTCACTGCAGTCACACTGCCTTATGTCCTACTTTTGTAAGGGTCTGTGATAGAGGGGCAAATTTTTAATGCTGATGTGCATTCTGACGGTAGGATATTATCAACAGCACACTTAAGGTATACATTTACATGATTGATTTTTTAAATATTTTGGTCTTCAGACTTGAATGATTTAAATTTCACTTCTTCCTCAAACTGCTAATGAGAAGTAATGTTTTAAAATCAGATGATACTGAGGGTCATTTCTCAGTGAGAAAAAATTGTAAGTGTACTATTATTTAAATATGAAATATAAACTAAACAAAAATAATAGAGCCTTCCAAAATATTGACTTTGGGTGATATCATCTTCTCTTTCTGTTTCTTAAGATTTTTTTTTCTGAAGTCCACCACATGCTGATAAAAATTCCTAATATGATCTATCAGTCGACATTGATGTTATACTTTGCATATAAAACATGACTTTTCCCACTTATTTTTCATGACCTATAGAGGGAATCTTTTAAAATATTTTGCAGCTACACAAAAAAACCCAAATATAGGTAGTATCATAAATTCTGAAGGGGACTTCCTGTGAGATTTCCACATCTCTGAAGTTCAAAAATTAAAATAAAATATGACTAGAGAAAGTTTAATTTTTATTTTGTTTCCAAAAGTCAGAAAACCATATGTTTCACTGCAAATGAACATTTTTCTGATGAAGAGGGTCATAGTAAGGGCACTTCCATCTTGAAATCAGAGTTTAGAAATTCATTGAAAACCTATATATTAACAGTAAACCAAACCATATGAATTTTCTTTGAAGACCCAGTCTGATCTTCAAGCTCTGAATCTAGAGTTTGTTTGCAATTACATTCCGCATTATTTGAAATTAAAATCATCTAGCACCCATAAATGAAAATTCAATGTATAATTTTGATGCCTGCTTAACAAACAATTTCAAAATAACTTTTCAGTGCAACATCAAGTATTATGGCAGGTGAATTCTGTTAATACTGTGTTCACACTGTTCCCAAGTCTTTCTTTAAAACTTTTGAGAAGAGTTCGTTTACTCAAGTTCTCAAAAAGGAGGATCATGTAACACTCTCAGGTACATCCATGTAAGTAAGTCCAGATTGACACCTCTGGAGATACTTATTGCTGGGAATCCACTTTGAAATTAATGAGAAAGGCATGAGAGTCTTCTCTTCCACTAATTACTCACCCTCTCCTAACCTCTTCTTGTCCAAAGTTATTATATAAAGCTGCTAGAATCACAGAATACTGAGTTGGAAGAGACCCACTTGGGTCACTGAGTCCAGCTCTTAAGTGAACGGCCCATCTGGGGACCAAACCCATGATCTTGATGTTATTAACACTGTGCTCTAACCAACTGAGCCTATCTCAGGGTCACTAAATAGCTTATATGTGGGCTCTTCAGGACAAATACAGAAATGCATCAAACACATGTATAGTGATAGGAAGGAAAAACTTTACAGCTCACCTCTCCTCCACATTTTATACTGCACAAATGATTAAAATCTGCTTGCCTCTAATGAATTTTTTAGTTGTTTTTCATGGGGAAGGGAAGGGAAGGGAAGGGAAGGGAAGGGAAGGGAAGGGAAGGGAAGGGAAGGGAAGGGAAGGGAAGGGAAGGGAAGGGAAGGGAAGGGAAGGGAAAGTGTTAGAAAATTACTAGTCTTTTTGAGCAAGACTTATTAGCCCTATTTCTGGTGAAAAGGCTTAGTCTAGCCCTACAGAAGTCTCAAGGTTTAGTCTAGAGCAGTGATCTCCATTCTTCCCTGGCCTGTAAGCAACACTACTTGAAAACCAAGATGGTGTGAAAACCACTTATCTTTTTCTTGTCAAGCTGAAACACAGTGGCAGAGACCCTATGGGACTGTTAGCAACATTAGAGGATGGTGGTTGGGGGTTATTTTTTTCTTTTCTTTTAGGGGGGGAGTTGTGAGCTGTGGGATTTTTGTTGTTTGCTTCTTTGTTTGTCTGTTTTGTTTCTTGGGAGGATTGCTTGTTTTGGTTTTGTTTTGCTTTTCTATGTGAACTTTGGCTTTTGAACACCATTTTCATAGGAGGATGCTTATCTATTAACCATGTTATTTTTCGAGAGCCAAACGTTCTTTCTCTTTACAAAGAACGTCATCAAATTTCAAAATCAATTAAACTTATGACAAAATCTTGGGCTTTTCCCTTAATTTGGCAATATTCTAGTTACTGCTTTATTCTATAAACATTTTCAGTTGGATTGTTTAATCTCCGTGGCTAAAAGAAATCGAGGAAACCATCTCTTCTGCACCTCTTCTGTCTTACAGCAACTAAACATTACATTTAGGATTACATAGAGTCAGCGCTGATGGTTGATGTTGATGTTGTTCTTTCAGCCAAAGAGTAAGCCTGAACTACCTTTGCCATTGAAAGAGGCTACCATTTTGGTGTGAACTGTAGAACCTACTCCACAAATATCCTGCAGTAAATGCTAACCTCCACCTGGGAGAATATTGGGGCAATAAATGACTACATAATTCCAAGAAGAACCCAATGCTAAGTAAAAATAAATGGCTGAGGTATCTTTGAAGCAAAATACCTGGAAAGCAGCACTACATCAGGACATAACGTGAAGCTACAAAACAGCCCATCAGCAATCTCAAACATCCAGTATGCACTGCAGCATGGAACTTGAGAAACTCTTACATCATCATCTTCCTTTGTTTACATACTGTAACCTGATTTCTCATGAAAAGTGACAGGAGCTCGTGATATGTGAATTGTCTCTTTCTTCATGGGAGTAATCAAATGAAGATTCCTCTGCAAAGGAAAAGAAAAATTTACAAGCCACAGCCTAATACATAACCTTCCTAGCACATAATCTTTCCTGACAGAAGAGGTTTTTGAAAGACTATGGTCTCTCTAAAATAAACAAATACAAAAACAAATACAAAAACAAAAATACAAATGCCAAAGGCAAATAGCAGTATTTTAATGTTATTTTGTCTTGAATCCTCTAAGACATCATTCAGTCTAAATACTTTCATTGCATGCTTCTTTTAAGAGTCATTTATTTTACACCACAGTTCTCTTCCTTAAATGTTAAAGAAATTTTATATTATATATAAACCATACTTGTCTATTTCTTGATTGAGGAATTTCTTAATCTTTCAGGATAAGTACTAAAAAAATCCTTTATCTTTGATTTTATTTATTATACAAACCTGGAAACCTATTTTTGGAAATTCCAACAAATCTGGATTTTTGAATCATATTGCTCCACATGTGGTATTAATTTATCTTTGTCTTGCCTTCATGAAACAGAGAAACAGATGTTGGACATTTCTGCTTTTTAAAAGGCCTCTGATCTTACGAATATTCTTTCCAGGAATAGGCAGAAATAAGTTTTTAAGCTACAGATCATTTACAAGATTGTTTCTGATGAAGTTTGTTTTGTTAGCAAAATGGATTTCATCCTTTTTTCAGATATTTTGATTTCCCATTGAACTTGCACTGGAAAAAAAAAATGTTTAAAAGTTGTCCTTTCTGTAGATCAGATTAAACCAGACATGGTATTAGAGTGCTGACCTATATTCATGAGTTTAATTGCTGTAGTGTACTTTAACTTCTTACAGATGTATGATTTAAATGGTTAACCTTTACTGGCTATCTTTACTAATGTGACCTTATCTCTTCAGATTCTGATTCTTAAAGTGGATGTTTAAAATAATTGTTGAAAGGTTAGATTTTCTTATGCATTTCGTGTGATTTCAGAGGAGGTATTGACCAAGTCTCATCAATATATGTGGATTGATTTGTGTGGTGTGCCCAAGCCAAAATAACTGTAAATCCATCTGAATCAGCCAGATGAGACTTGCATACAGCTGGTTTATATTGAACAGGGCAGTACAAAGCAGCTGGAATTTATTGGTCAACCTGACCTACTATTTATTAGTAATTTATGTAGTGCAAGGCATATGTTATGTGGGTGTGTATCAGCAGATAGGTACATATGCCAAACTTGCATGCAGGTGCTATGCAGACCATTTGTAATGTGGACAGAGAAAAAAAGGGATGCACCATTTGCTTCTCAACTGACTTGAATTAATAACATCAGGCAAGAGGGCCTAACAACTTAATTGCACACCTTTTCTCATGAATAATCTACAAGACTTATGAAAAAGTATGAGGATGGATTATTCCGTATTCTGTAGAAAAGCAGATACTCTTCATCATACAAACATTTTACAATTGCAAACTAAATATCTTCAGTAGATTTTGCTCTAGATTTTTTCCATGTATGTATCTGCAAAGTGATTATAAAAATCCATCTTGAGAAGACTCTATTCACTAGAGATAAAAAACCTTTGAAGTCATTTTACAGGATAGCTACACTAATTTTTCATATAATTATTAGCCTTTAGCAAACCATGATGTTCTACTAGCAGAGCTTTAAAATGTAGCATGCTAACTGGAGACCTTGAAGGAGATTCCCCAGTTCTTCATGTCTCCTGTGGTCATTAACTTCCTTGCATGGGACTCAAGAATGGGGAAAAAAAAAAAAAGGAAGAACTCCATAAAGTTATACAAAGATATTTGTTCTAATCTAATGGACTGTTTTCAAAGCTAAAACTTGTTTTGGACTGGAAAACTGAAATTTAGTACATCAAAGTGTTGAAGTATGACATCAAAATTTTTAATCCTTGTAAGAGTGACTTTACTGAGGATGATCTTCTCCTTAAATTTCAACAAAATGTGGGGGTTTTTAAATTATATGCATATTTCTAATAATTATTAACTATTTTTTTTTTTATTTCTTGCACACATGGACAGAAAGTTCATAACATTTTATTCTAGCTGGCATTTTTCCCATTAGTCCCGAGTAGGAATGCTGTTTGGATTCTAAAGGTCTTCTCTGTTAATTTATTGTACGAACTAGTATGGTTGCCTCTCTGTGAAACAAAAAAAACCAAGACCCAAACAAACAAAAATGCCCTTAAACCAGTTTTCAAGTCTAATGTAAAACTGATGTTAGAATGTGACACTTTTGGCCAGTTGGCATTTTGAATGCCTCTTGAGCATGGCATTGATGTGTTACAAGGAGTTTTTAAAAAGCTATGTCAGAAGAGAAGCCACCTTGTAGAAAAAATTAATATATGCAGAATAATTATTTTTGACCTTGAACTTTTTCACCAAATTCTCAATGAGATGTTAGCTAGCTCACAATTGATGTGGTGGTTTATGAAATATCTATACAAGATGTCATAGAAGAATTAAACAAGATGACAGTATCATACAAACATGCAGCTCATGCACAATCTGTTCAGTTGCTCTCTGCTCACCTAATGTAAGATACAGGTGCAGCCACATCAGTTGTATTTCTTTTTGTGTGCAAATAAGTTCAACTGTTTTTTTGGTTCAGTGCTGAGTATAAAATCAGTAAAAATTATCACCTCTCTCAAAACCAAAATCTAGTTTTTGTTAGTTCCAATTTTCCAATTGCTCTAATTTTCCAATTTAATTACTTTTCTCTTTAATTTTAATAAAAATGGGATGCTTTAAGAGTTGATTAGCATTTCAGTTACAGAGGTTTGTTGTTGCTCTACTCTCCAAGGCTCCAGATAGACCCATCTCTTATCATATTAAGCGAATAGCATGTTAATGTAAGAGCTGTGTCAAAATAAAAACACTTACCAGTCAGTGTAGTAGTACCAGTCAGTTAAAAAATAAAATAAAATAAAAGAATAATAAAAATTAGCTCAGAATATTAGGTGGGAGGGATCACATAGGGCTTAGACAGACTTGCTTGTTCTTTTATTACTGTGAACCAAATATCCAGAGACCATGTGTTCTAGGGAGTGAATGAATCCTTGCAACTCTAAAGATTAATCTGATTATTTCATTCAGATATTTCCAGGGCTTATATAGCCTTAGTGGCTATGTCTGTAGGAGCAGATTAAGCACCATGAAGGCATAGGCGTGAGCATTGGCCATCACTTGTCCCTGTTCTTTAAGTATTAGCACACAGACTGGTATGTTACTTTTCCTTGTCAGGTAGTATTCTCCTAGATAATGCTAGCTCATGACCTGGGGGACAGCATGGGTTACTGTCCACCCCTGGTAGGATGTGTGGGTGAGACCACTGCCTTTTGGGTGGTAAATTTACACCCCAGTTTAGATATGTACAGGAAAACTGAGATGTATCATTTAGCATCAGACAGAAAGAGAGAAGGAAGGTCTGTAAAATTACTCTGAGATCTTTGAAGTGTAAGAACAGAATACATGTTCTGAGAAAAAAATAATGATAGGAGTCTTTTTCATCACTAGTTTCTTTTTTCTTTTTGTCTTCCTACACGTATTTTAGATGGAATAGATAAATTTCAGAGCTACAACATATTTTAAACTAAGGTTTACCTGCTGTAGTGCAAATATTATTAAAAGGTTAAAAATATTTAGTCATTGGCCTTGAAAAATCTTTTCCTCACTATCAAATTTGGGAATGAAATTGGGAAAGAAATATAGAAGAAATGTTATTCAGTGTTATCTACAATCAATGGTATATCATACATAATTGTGTCAAGTAAGATCCATTACATGAACTGGAATTTTGCAATTTCTAAATTTCAGTACTTTAATCTAAAATAATTTTCAAATATTCTGCCATATTTTTTTAATTGGATTCAAAAGGTAAAGTGGGTACCACAGTTTCTCTTAGGGATGTTAGCAATGATGATAAAAGAAAATACAGCGTCAGAAAATAGTCTGAAAGGCAGAGTCTTAATGACAACTTACAGTGACCTTTTTGGATTGACTAGGATCTCTCCTATAGAAGCATTGTGAGAAAAATCCTATTTTGTGTCACTGGGCAATAAATCCAAATCTGAAAGGACAAAGTAAACCTTACTGCTGCTTCTAGATGCATAGTGAATCTTCCATTGTGTAGCAGCGTTCAGAACTGCACTCTGTAACTGCAGAAAAACTAGGAGTGTGTTTAACAAAATTCTGACAGGGCTGCAGGGAATCACAGCTTACCCAGGAGACAGACAGCTAGGTTAGTTACCCAGGGGACTGATAGCTAGGTTAGTAAGAGCCTGTGGTCTAACTCCTAGGCTTCCAAAACTAAAATATCTTATAATTATCATCCTGGAATTATTTAATAACATTTCCAGGGTGATAATTATAACAGCGCACTTTACCTGCTGCAAAAGGCAGTAGAAGAGAGTCCACACTTACAAAGTTTATGTATTGGTGTGTAAATTCCTATTTTCCTTTATTAACAAGTGCTGAAGGCTAATTTCTCAGCAGAAATCATAATTTTATCCATTTTTCATGCTGTGCTTTCATCAGGGCTGCATTTATATGTTGGAAAATCTCATCAGTGGAAGGGTAGCTGCTTTGATTGTTTTTGATAGAATGCTTTAATTAGGTCACCACAAAAATTGTGTTTTAATAACCTGTGTCATTACTGAACAAGGGCGATTTAAATTCTGCTATAAAGAGGTTTCTATAGTATCAGACATCTGTTCTAAAACTTACTGTGGCAATATAATCACTGGATTGCATGCACAAATTTGATTATCTGGAACTTCCAGAAATTATTTCTATCTGATTAACCCAGGGACCTTATCTTCAAGTATTGGTGTTGTATAGATTGACCAAAATCCTAACTGATGTTAGATATTAAAGCCTATAATCACAAGCTAAGTGGAAGATGAAGGAACCTAATGGCAAACAGAAGATGGTATTTCTGGTATTGTCTTAGTAAGTGATCATTTAATTCATGCTAAGATGGAAGCAGCCAACAGGTCTGAATTTTGCAAACTCCTATCCAGTTACACTTCTGAGCTGCATTTTATTTTAAGTGACCTTAGAACTAATCACTGTTAATGGCATGGTGTGTTGTTATTTTTTTAATTGCCAAAGAAACATAAATAGTAAAATATGTGGCGTTTTAATGTATCCCTTTGCGATCCAGAATGGTAAGACCTTAATATGTCATACAAATTTAAAGTGAGATCACTGGGTAATGGGGTACATATGGTGATCCTAAAAGGAAAGGTTACTATGGAGAATAATTAAAAAGTCCTTTTAAAATTTTTTTTGCTGCTTAGGTATTAGTTTTAGATGTAAAGAGGGATTTACTTTTCATTACCAGATGTATTGTCATTTTAGATTCTGCAAATTTGTGGTTTGGAAGGCTATCATTAAAATATGTCTTGACTGCAATATGGAAGCCTCAGCTTTGATAGGACTGTCCCATCCATATCTGAATCTTTTGCCTCTGAGTGAATAATCTGCAGAAGAAAAAGGAAGACAATAAGATTAGCTACATATCTTCTGTAGTGTTTTGAGAATTAAAGGATAGTCAAGGGACTTAATATTTAGTACCCAATTTCATCCTTCCTTCCTTTTGAAGCACCTAACTGCAGTTCAGGCCAGTTAAGGACTGTATCACCTCTAGAAGAACCCAGTTCTCTGCTCTCTCTAGCAGATACCTGTTTTTAACTTAAATGACTGCATCAGCATTTAACAGGGGTGAATCTATGACTCACTGCCTCAATTTTTCTTCTGCTAGTGACAGCCTCTGATGCAGAAGTGTTCGATGGTTAATTAATGCATAGGATGTATAGGAATATCCATTAAAAAGTACCAAAAATTCTTATTCATCATTACAGTTACTGAGGTAACTGCTGATAGCACAACATACGGGAAGAAAACAGTGTTTTATTCTGGACAAAACATTCTTACTACTAACATGATCTAGAACAACAAAGATTCGGACATTCGAAATGATCTTTTCAACACATACTAGGATAAATCCTCAGAACCGAGAACTTCTTCAACATGTTAAGCATGTTTTCAGGGGAAACCATGGATTGTGTGAAAATGCCAGCTGGCAGGGCTGAAAATCTTGCACTCTTAGTTTCTCCTTTAAACTTCTGTTGTCCGGCTGTTCATGATGAAAAACAAGTTGGGAGGACTATTGAGGGGAGCTAAGGTGTGGCACACAGAATGCTGAACTGAGATGTCATGGAGTTGCTGCCTTGCACTCAAGAATGCCTGAAGGAGTGGACAGCTAAATTTCTTTTGAACTGTTGAGACAATGGCAAAGAAAATATTTTTTTTTCCCAAGTAGGAGCCCATATTTTTCAAATTATTAGGGAGATGATAGTGGAAGAAATCTATTTGATTTACCTTTCCTACATTCAAGTAGAAGGCAACAGAAGTCCACTACATGCAGACCAAGACTGAATGGTTCTAGATTTTCAGTCAGATATAAGTAAGTTTCTCTCACAAAGACACAGAGAAACTAGAAAACCATTTAACCATCCTCTATCTTAAATCTGTTCTAAAGAGACTGGAGAACATTTCATGCATTTTAGCAACAAAGAAATGGAAGCCTGAATACAGAGAACGCATCTTCATTTGATTTTGAAGTATCGAATAAATAAACCATAGAAATATCTGCATGCCCCCAAGCAGATGCAAAAGAACATAAATCTACCAGTAGAATTCTTATATCCAAAATTATTCTGAATTCTTCCCGCAGACATTCATATTTTTACAGCAGAAATCCATCAGTGACAGTCTGGTTTTATTGTGGTATCAAAGCTAGTCTATTAGAACCAAATTCTTGGTTACTAACACCACTATATGTGTATATATATATCTATCTATATATATATATAGATATAAAATTGATTATTTTGTAATGTGGAGTATAAATGACTGTATTTTTTTCTGGTGTGAGGACATAAGCTCCTTATAACAGGTATGAAAAATAAAGAGTTCCACCAGCATGAAACTGGTCTTGTGAAGTAGCTGAGTTTTAATTAATTTTACACAACTAGTAGGATACAATGGATAGCCTCCAATATCACCTGAAGAAACCTCAGAGCCATCAAATGTGCTTCACAAATAATTGATCTCCACTGTTCAGTTTTGTCAGGTAAATAACAATGTTTCATAAAATAAAACAAAGATTCATAGATGAGTTGGACAGAGCCATTTTTCTGAATTGGCTTTCAAGCAATTTCTTGAGTCCAATCTTTGTAAATTTTGGCAGAAAAAATATCAAAATAAGTTAAAAAAAAGGAAGTTTTCAGTCTTTCTATTTTAATTTTTCTTCCTCACTCAAGATTTTTTTGGTTCTTATTTTCATTAGAAATTACTCTTTCTGCCTGATGAGTGCAGCGTTTGTTCTACTACTCTTTCCATTTATTACTTTTTTGAATTGTCACCATATTCCAGAGTTGAAAAGAACACCAGTTAAACGAACACCAGTTAAAAAGAACACCCAATCATAAACTCACTTTCTAAAGTAAATATCACTGATGTATTATTATGCATTACATTCTTGTACTGTATTTGGCTGAGATAGAGCTAATTTTCTTCACAGTAGCTAGCATGGGGCCATGTTTCAGATTGATGACCAAAGCAGCACTAATAATTAAGGCATACTTTTGTTAATGCTGAGCAGGGCTTGCACAGCTTGAAGACCTTTTCAGCTTCTCACTCCACCCCATCAGTGAGAAGGCTGGGTGTGTACAAGAAGTTGAGAGGGGAGAGAGCTGTGACTGATGACCACAGATGACCCAAGAGATATTCCAAACCATGTGGCATCATGCTCAGTAAATAGAGTTGGGGGAAGAATGATGAACAGAGGCTCATCCAAAGTGGTGGTGTTTATGTGTGAGATGTCTGAACGCCTGCCTGCCATGGGAAGTAGTGAATGAATTTCTTGTTTTGCTTTTCTTTCATGTGCAGACTTTGTTTTGTTTATTAAGCCATCTTGATATCAACCCACAGGTTTTCTTACTTTTCTCTTCCAGTTCTCTCCCCCAGCCCTGCATGGGGGAGGTGAGCGAGCAGCTGTGGGGGCTTAGTTGCTGGCTGGAGTTAAACCACAACAATTCTTTACATGTGGTAGGTGGCCAATAATTTTTACACCTGCATTATCTGTCTGGCAAAGAAACAGAACTTTTATTTCATCTTCAATGAGTACTTCATTTTTCTCTTTGAGTCCTGTGGCACCATACACTCCATGTAGGTGAATGTGATGGCTGACTTGAAGGTGTCTTTTGCTTCATTTATTGGCCATGCAAAATCCCATGCTATAGGTTCAGGTAGGATATATAAAGTCATTCTATCTAAAAAATGAAACATAAGTCACACATATTGAGCCGCTGCACATCCACTTAAAAAATATTTACATGATTGTCTTAAGTGCTAAGTAAAATAATTTCAAAATTTTCAAAACCTCTCTATTAAATATCACAATACTGAAAGATTGCTTCAAGGAGAAGAAAACTTTTAAATCAACCACTTAAAAAAGGCTATGAATTTGTTCCTTTGTACAGGATCTAGCTTATGAAACATTCTGAGATAAGCATATGGTGGTGAAAAGGTCTAGATAGAGTTGGCTCTTTGCATAGTTTCCAATGAGGATCTTTCAACAAGAACATATTATAGCATTTCCTTTTGATAAGACTGCAACCTAAAGTATGCTTACTAACCCCAATGACAAGTGAAGTGCAAGGGCAGAAGCCTGGTGTAGTCATGTCACCACAACAGTACATCTGTTCTCTTTTATTTCCACTAGCAAATATGAAATAGTTGTGCTTAGCAGGTAGGCTGGAATGAATTTCTTACATGTGTGCATTCATGTGGTTTTTTGTTTATTTTGGCTTCTTTAAATTGCTTAAGTCTTTATAAAGACAAAAAAAAAAGTTGTAAATGCTGATCATAAGGTCAACATGCAAAATCCCTCAATGTTGCTTCTTTGAAAGGAGAACCCATTTTTACATATTGCTACTTCTAAGTATAAGTAACCAAATGGTTTTCAAAACTTTCCAATTTATAAATGTCAATGACCTAAAACATCAATAAAACAAGAATTATATTTATCACTTTTTTTACACTCCTTCAACAAATTAGGAGCTTTAGACTTATATCAGTCCTAAGATTTATGAAACTTTATTAGATGAAAAAAAAATAAGGAAAGTGAGTCATTATTAAGGCTTTATATCACAATGAAGAATTTCTTCTGAATTTACCAACATGAATAAAGAAATATTTTACAAGAAGGCCCAAAATAATTGAGATTTTATGAGAATAACAGAAAAGTAAGTTACTGAAAAACTCAGACTGAGATTCAGAGGCTTTTGGAAGCAGATAGCTACTTAGTGGAATATTCATCATAAATTTGGGAGAGTTCAAGTGAGGAAAGCCTGGAGGGATTGTAAGATATTAATACATATTATCTTCAGAAATCATATTGGTAAGACAAGGTAATGACAGATTAGTTCACTAATAGAAGCAGATCAGACTAAACTGAAAATGAAGTTTTAAAAGTTCCTAAAATATCATTATGATGGCTAGGAATGTGTTCCACTTGCTCTTCAAGTTCATTTTGATTACTGTGATAGCCAGTGGTTAATCATGGGAAACGTTTAAAATCTCATAATGCAACAGTCTGGAACCAAATTTTGTAAGTCAGCCAAGAAAGAACTGGATACACAGACTCCCCTTGACAGGAAAATCTGGGAACACTCCCCCTTTCAAGAAACTAAATGAATGCTCTCACCAAATTTAAATAATGGAAAAATCTAAGTGTGTACTGCATCTTACTTTACACTGAAAAGAAGTTACTTACTAAAGGGAAGGAAATTATAGAAGAGCCATAGGCAACCAAAATGGGCAAACATGTTTTGGGCTGTGGCTGTAGAAGCGTTGGCTACACATGACTGTGAACAAGGAGGCACATAAATGTCAGTATTGTGCACATGAAACTATAAACAGTTGTATTTTCTGACTGTGGTCTCCCTGCTTTTAGTCACAGCTATGATACTCCTTTACTTCAGTGCCTTTAGTGTGGCTTCATGAAGAGTCTGTAAATATAATAAATACAGCCTTGAACTAAGCATGAAGTACAAAAACTTCAGAAAGGCAGGGAATTATTGAATAATCTTTGCTTAAATAATGTCTTACTAAATAATAGCTCAACCTCTTAAACATATAAGCAACATTCCATAACCTAGTGGACAGGTTAATTTTTCACTTTATTATGCTATATAGAATGATAGTTATCAATTATGAAAAAAGTTGAGTTTTCAGGATGTACTAGTTAAATCATGGAGCACAAAGATGCAGAATTCTGCAATGATGATTAGACAATTACAGAATTACAGAATCAATTAGGTTAGAAACGATCTTTCAGATCATTGAGTCCAGCCTATGCCCTAACACCACCTTGTCAGGTAGACCATGGCACTGAGTGTCAACATTCAGTCTTTTCCTAAACACCTTCAGGGACAGTGACCTCACCACCTCCCTGGGCAGCCCATTCGAATCCCCAATCACCCTTTCTGTGAAGAACTTATTCCTAATGTCCAGCAAAACTTCCCCTGGAACAGCTTGAGACTGTGTGCTCCTGTCCTGTCCCTGGTTGCCTGGGAGAAGAGACTGACCCCCACCAGGCTACACCCTCCTGTCAGGTAGTTGTAGAGAGGAGTAAGGTCTCCCCTGAACCACCTGAACCACCCCTCTGGTCCAGGCTAAACCCCAGCTCCTTCAGTCGCTCCTCATAAGACTTGTGTTCTAGATCCTCCACCTGCCTTTTTGCCCTTCTCTGGACACGCTTCAGAATCTCAACATCCTTTCAAAACTGGGGGGCCCAGAACTGGACACAGTTCAAGGTGCGGCCTCACCAGAGGAAGAATCACTTCTCTAGTCCTCCTGGCCACACTATTCCTGATACAGGCCATGATGCCACTGGCCTTCTTGGCTATGTGGGCACACTGCTGGCTCATGTCCAGATGCTGTCAGTAAGTACCCCCACGTTCTTTTCGTCTGGCTGCTGTCCAGCCGCTCTGTCCCCAGCCTGTAGTGCTGCACAGGGCTGTTGCTTTCAAAGTGCAAGACCTGGCACCTGGTCTTGTTAAACCTCACATTGTTTGATTCGGCCTATCAATCTGGCCTGTCCAGGTCCCTCTGCAGAGCCCTCCTACCCTCCAACAGACTGACACTCCCCCTCAACCTCATGTCATCTGCAAATTTGCTAATAGTAGACTCAAACCCCTCATCCAGATCATCAGTAAAGATATTTAACCAGTCTGGACCCAACACTGATGCCTGGGGGACACCACTGGTGACTGGCTGACATCTGGATGTAGCACCATTCACCACCACTCTCTGGGTCTGTCCAGCCAGCCAGCTCTTAACCCAGTGAAGGGTGCACCTGTCCAAGTCATGGGCTTCCAGTTTTTCAAGGAGAGTTCTATGGAGATGGTGTCAAAGGCTTTGCTGAAGTCCAGGTAGACACATCCACAGCCTTCCTCTCATCCACCAGCAGTTAAAAAATGAATTTTAGTGATCACATTTTCTATGCCTTATGATGCTATTCTAAGTAAAAAAGAACAGAATAAAACTTAGAAGATATCATAACATTTAAAATTTTCTTTTCTGTGTAAAGCAGGCAGATCAGGATTATTTGGTTTGTTCAGCTATAAAAAAGTAAACCCCATATTAGCAGAAAAACTGAAAGCAGAAAGCTACCTATATGTCCTGACTCATTATTAAACAGGCTGATATGTAGCAAATACTGAGTATATAATAAAAGAAAAATAATTGAAGTAACAATATATTTTGAAGAAGTTGGGTCTTTAAAAAAAGGAAAAGAGGGAAAAAATTGCCTATGTTTGGTGTTCCTGAGTAGAACAAGGAAATGTGGAAACAATGTCTTTGACAAAGTCTCAGGTTCACACTGGATTTATGTCAGTGATTGAAACTCAGACTGAATCTGAATCTGGTTCCTGCATCTGAATCTTTTATTCAAAGGAAACAAATACATTTTATTCAAAGAAAACTAATGCTTTTATACACTTCTTTAAGACACAGTGTTTCCTTACATGGCAGTTCTCACGACCTGACCTATCCCACATTGCCACATCAGCAATGCACCTTCTAAATGTCCTTCTATGGGGTGATCATGCACTGTTCACCTGTCCGGCAGGCTCCTCTCTGTAGGGGCTGCCTTGTGACACCTCCTCCCCCCAGGGTCTGTGCTTCTCTTTCCCCATAGATTTAGAATTTTTTTCTGTTGGCTGGAGCCACTGAATAACATACAGATATAAAACATTGGTAAGCACTGGATGTCTGTAAACCACATATCTGTAATATGCTGTGTGTCAATTCCAGGACACAACCTCTGTATTTTATGCTGAAAATGAAGCCTGCGCTGCCTGATTTCCATGGACAAATTTTTAGCCAATAAACTACATTTTTAGGGGCACAGTACGTATGAAAGGCTGTGCCGCCATGTTTGCAGACATCCTGAGAAAAGACCAATCCATTCAAGGTCTTTCTTCTATTTTTTTTTTTTTCTAAAACATGATAGTAATTGTAAATAATAATAATGATAATAAAAAGGGAAAAAATCCTAAGTCATGCACAATACAATTACTCACCACCTGGTGACTGATGCCAGACTCCCCTTCCCAGACTGGCTGCCCTTCAGGGTAACTTCCCTCATTTTATATATTGGGCATGAAGTTCTATGGTGTGGAATATCCCTTTGGTCGGTTCAGGTCACCTGTCCCAGCTATGCTCGCTCCCAGTTTCTTTTTTGAACCTCCTCACTGGCAGAGAATGAGACAAAAGAAAAAAATGTCCTTGACTTAGGACAAAGATGACTTAGTAAAAACAACACCATTCCCTTTCCGAATCCAAAACACAGCACTGCAACAGCTAATGGGGAGAAGTTAGCTCTACCCTAGGTGAAATCGGGACAAAGGCAAACTTTGGCTTGAATGAAATTGAAAAGCCCAACACAGGTTATTCAGTTATTTGCCCATCAAAACTAAAGATCAATTGAGATTTGAAGAGTTGTGCAAGTGTTCATCTCTACTTGCACAGATTTCCTTTTCTCTGCTCTGCACAGCCCACACCCGAACTGAGATGGAGCCCAGTCTGTGGGTGGAGGCTCTGGGTCGGGCTTGTCAGGGTCATTAGTGCTCATTAGCACCTGCAGGTACTGCCAGTCATCTTCTTTTTCATAATAATTATGCCTCGAGCTGCAAAAAGAGCGAGCAAAATCACTAACAAGTACATAGATTTTATAAAAAGTAAAGTATTATGGGAAAATATTGTGCTGACTTAGTGTCAGGCAGCAGGCACATGGGCAAAATCTGACAGGTAGTGGCTGACCATCTGATTTTTCTCTTATATGGGAATACGGATTTGGTTAAGAGAACTTCATCTGCCACACAGCAGATGAATGAAGACAAAATCTGCTCTGTTTGACTAGTAGGGAAGCATTATACTGATTTTTGTCTGTCCTTTTCCTAGAAATGAATTTGTGATCATGAGGAATCAGGTGCCCCTTATTTTGCTGTTTTTTCTTAAAGTAATAAAATAATTCGGCATCCTTCTTTTTTCCTCTGGAAGTAAATGTATTGATGAACCACTTCAAACAATGCTAATCAACAGTGTGAGAAGCCTGTAAGAAAGGACATTGACAGGCGAGGTACTATTACTAATTTATTTGTCTCTTTATGGTTCAGTTAGAGGAATATCTTAGGGAGGGCAGCACATGTCAGTGTTGTCAGATGTTACACGGTAGCTGTCATAGTTTTGACTGATGTACAAGCACTACCTGCTCGTGTTTGCCCTTCCTTTCTGTGGAGTGCACACAGGTAAGACAGCTTGTTGGTAATTTTTATTTAATGCTTTCAGTATCTGCAGCTGCTCTTTTGTTGAAAGTTCTGACAATGAGAGATTTCCACCCACCACGATTCCCAAGATTTCCACTGCAAGAGTTTCATCATGTAAACAAGGTTTTCCTCTGGGTTTAGAATACGACTTGCATTTTTTTCTGATGCCTAGTGATCTTGGCTATAACTGTTTATGTTTTAATTTATTAAGAAATATCAAAAGAAATGAAATCACAGAAATTAAAGGTACAAATGGCTTTGCACTGGTCAAGAAAAGGTAATTTTATTTTCAAATATTTTTTTCTGAAATAGACATGTCCTAAACCTCACCTTAACCAGAAAAGCACATGTTAATTTGAAGACATCTATGCAGAAAATAACTGCAACTATGTGTCCAGGGATGTCTGACATTCACAGAATTTAATCCTCTCTCAGACACAATTGCTGGATAAAAAAGGAGGCATTACTGTTCAGATGAAGCCTTTAAACATAAATTATGATATGGTAAACATTTATTTCTTAATATAATAGAGAAAGAATCAAGAACATGAATGTTTGTGAAGGAAGCGTTCAAAAATAATCTTAGGCTGGGAAGCCAAATAAGCTTATGACTGACAGTTCAAGTTGTGGTGTAGTTGTTGCAGGAAACAAAAGATTTTGTTCCTAGATGCAGAAATGAAACCTTTTCAAAATGTAGAAAGTCATTCCAGACACTACAGAAATTACAGAAAAATTTCAGCATACTCTCTTAAGGCTATTTCTCCAGTACAGTCAAGCCAGTGAATCCTAGGAATTAAAGGAAATATCCATATCTTGAAAAATATTTTAAAATATTTTTCTCTAACTGTGGAGTTTAATTTGGAACAGAAATTCACTTTTGCTGTATTTGTTCATGTCTTTCCTCCTCCCCCATCTTTTCATCTGAGCACCTGGTTCCACTCTTAGGTTAGCAAAGGCCAATGGAGCAGAGAGCAGATGGGCAGCATTTCTCATTGACCACTCATTTACTTATTGAAAAGTTATAAATGGCAGTGTTGTGCAAAATAAATTTTATTTCTTTTCCGCCAAGTGATTTGAAAATCAGTGCCTAAGACAACTTTTAGAAATAGTTTTCTGGGGTTTTATATTTTGGTTTAGTGGGGGGCTTTTGAGGGTTTTTTTGTTAATTTTTTTTTTTAGACTCTGTAATACTGGTTTTGTTATTCTGAGACCATATTTCTCTCACCAGGAGCCACTTTTCACTCAAAGGAATGTGGTTTGGCCACATCTCTTCAAGAAATCATAGCAGCTCTGTGGTTTCTATGAACTTGAATGTTTTCAGGATATCTGCTGTGAAAATCATGCATCCACAAGAACTGAAGCTCTCTGGCAATCCCTGGAGGTAAGCAAGTCTGCATTTTGAAGCCTGAGTAGGAACAGTGATGAAAACATGACCATTTTTGTACCACGTGTATGCAAATATTTTGAAAAATTTATCCAGTCTCTGGGCTGATTCTAATAGCTATGTAGGATGAAAATGTGATTGGGAACATTCACAAATGAATATTAATAAAAGAATGAATAATATCTGGAGTACTGGCAAAATTTGGAGACACAGAAGAAGAAAAGACCAGCTTTTACCCAGAGTTACACCTCTTGCAATGCAGAATGGCATTTTTTAATGCTAGCTCAAAAATCTTAATTTAGTCTTAATTTATAAGTATTTACTTAGCAGTCTGAATTTTCTTCCTCCAGGTATGAAAAGCAAAGTAACAGTATTACAGTGTTTGAGGCAGAGTTTGGTCTTGGTGTTTTTTATTCTTTTCAGAAACTATATTGACTTTAATTTCTTAAAGTCTAGCTAAGGCCCTGATTTTAATCCCTCACTAAGGCCAGCAGTGCCTTCACTGCTTCTTTGTTCTACAACAGCACCTCAACAAGTGCTTATATTTCACTGAATGAAATACAGCATAAGGATACGTTTACAGTTAAGCACAAAGTCACATATACTTGTGGAAGAAATGAATTTACATATATGCTTGTGCTTTGTTGAAATAAGGCCAGCACAGTAAATGTATGTAAAGGTAACAGAATACAGGAGAAAATCCTGACCACATGGAAACTGAAGGAACATTCCTAAGGGGAGCATAGCTCTACTGCAAGATGCAAGGGTAAAAACATAAACTGAGAAGCCATCCTTGGCAAATCTGAGTGAGCTTCATGTGTGTGTATCTCTTTTGGTGTCTTTACTGTTGTAAGCGGCTAAGCACATATTGGTGTTCAGCTGAGGTGAATTTTAGAGTTGTATATTTTGAAGGATCTTAGTAAAGATGTCTTACTCTTTTTAAATAACTTTTTATTAACAACGATGACAAATGCAACATTTTAAGATGAGAAACTCAGATATTTCAAAACTAAGTTTTCACATTGAAGAGGAAATACTAAAAACTTTTCCTTAAGCTGTTGCTATTACTCTCATTAAATGTATTTTTTGTAATATTCCTAGGAGATGCTGACTACAAATAATTTTAGACTGAAACAGTGTCACAGAAAGAAAGAATGCACCCTTTGTATATATCCCCAATTGACTAGTTCTATCTGGAATATGCTTGAGATTGTACAGGAGGACCAAACATTTGTTTTAAGGTTCAATCACCAATGGCATCCAAAAGCATAATTGCTTATGTTCTGTGGCACTGAAGCTTTTGGAGGAACTATAGACTATCCTTGCCACTATCCTTATTAAGGCATTTAAGCTCAGCGGATGGATATTTTTAAGTTAATAGGGTGAAAAGAGATCCTAGTTTAAAAACTGTGTTCGCAGATGAAATCTGGCTAGCTTACTTGATGATGACTAGAAGTGCTAATCTTCAAACATAATATTTCTTATATTCTTAGAATCATAGAATATGCTGTACACAGTTCAATTTGCCTTTTCAGCTATTTTTCATAGTCCGTCAGACATTCTGACTTGCTTTCTGCACCTGTTTACACCAGTTTTAAGCAGTAATCACAATTTTCTTTGACCTTTGATAATGAGGTCTTGATCATGAACACTTGTTGATCAGTGTAAATGGGAACATGTATTTCAACTAGAAATGGACTTTATCAGTAGCCAAGAAGAGAGAAAACCTCTCATTAGGCGTGCAAATGCTATCAGTTAAAATTTCAGTTTCACACCATTTTAAGTTCTTGCAGAGTCATGGAGATGAACATGAGTTGGGATCAGTGGAGGTTGTCCAGAAAACCTCCTGATCAAAGTGGAACTGTCTTCACGTTGGGTAAAAGCTTGTCTGTGTTGTGTCTTAACCGTACTTATGAGACAAACCAGGGTGCTGGCTCAACTGCCCCAGGGTCCTTTGCATGCATCCGCAGCAGTGAAGTTGGCATAAAACGGACTGTTTTCAAATACTCATAGTTGGGGTGAACTTAATTAAGAAATATAAGATCTTTTAACTGTCTGAACTTATGGATTTACATAATAATAATTTTCTCTTTTTATTTTGATTTAAGTTCAATAGCATTTTAATGTAAAACTCAGAAACAAGCAAAAAACTGGAACCAGTATCCAGCATGCTCTCTTCTAGCATGGAAGAATTTTTAGTCATTGGTTTAATCAATGAAAGAGCAGTAAAGAATTGTTTGATCACAGAGAAATAATATATGGCATTATTCTTAATATATCTATTACTCTACTGAATGAAAAAGACCATAGACAATGGCATGTGTTAAAACAGGGCTTCTTCGTTAAAAATTATTGTAAGTGACTTTATTACATCATTGTGTCCCCATTGCTTAGGTAAGAAACAGTCATGTAAGATCTTTGTTGATGTTGAAATAAAATTACAGAAGAGCTGCACGTGCATTATAATGTTCTTTGAAGTAAAATACTTCATATCCAATTTTTTTTCATATGCACATGAGAAAGTTTTAATGGTAAACATTTTCTCTGGAAGTTGTTGGACTATTTTCATTTAGTCATAATCAAATATTGGCTGAAAGCCAATGTTAATATTGGCAGGGGGAATGTTATTTCTGTGGAGGAAGAGCAGTCCTGCAGTCTATCAGCAAGGTGTGTCTCAAGATAAAGGCTAGCAAAATTCTCCAATAAAGGTGATACAACAGGTGACTGTAGTCACTGAAGTCCAATTCTTCTCAGTTTCCACTTGATCAAGAAGATTTCAGGTAGATTTCCCTCCATTTTCTAGGGCACAAAATTTTTGTCTGGCTATTCAGAGTGATTTCTATTACTGCTGGCAAATTGATGTCCACTTTAAAGGCTAAGATGAATTTTAATGGCATAAATAATGAAAAAGGAGAGAATTCAAGACATGGCTAACATAATAGATTATTCTTTATTTGTAAAGCTCTTACTAGCTGTGTCTTATGAAGGACGTATTCACAGCAGCACATTCACATCTGTTCAAGGTAATAATAATAACAATAATAATAATAGTATTGAGGTCACTGTAGGGGAAAATCCTGCTAATTTTAGTGCATGTAGCTTTCTCTGAGCCTCTTCCCCCCTCACATGATTTATAGGCATATTTCTATTAAGATAAAGAGACTGTGAGCTCAGATCTTTGTCCTAAACCAGCAGCTGCTATGATTAGTGTGGGTTTTAGCATATCAACATCATCCTGTATTAGTGGTATTTTTTTTTTTAATTCTTTTGGTATATGTTCAATGGGAATATGCCTCTTGATTCCTTTTCCAAGAGCATACCGTGGCAAGGGCTGCCAGGACTGCCACAGGCAAGGCAGCCGCAGAGCTAGCAACTCCTGAGGAGAACTGTATTAAGGCAATTCTCTTCCACTGGCACTGGGAAGCTAGAATTCAGAGAAGGCCATCTAAAATAATCAAAGGATTGAGAAATGAGATCTGTAGGCAATGTTAAGAGAGATAAACATGCATGCTTTTCAGAAGAACTGGCTGAGTGGGAGGACAGTGAACATGAAAGCAATTTTACATAAAAACAGAGTGTAAAAATAGATATTCTGAAAGGAAAAAATCTTGATTTAATTAACTGTAGCTCACAACAAAGGAAGGAAGAGTCCAAAGCCTGCAGATCTACACAGGTGGTGCTATTAAAAGTAGAATTTTGTTCACTGAAAACAGTATGGAAAATAATGATATGTTATAAAACACAAGATAAAACCAAAAATGCACATTACCTACATAGATATAAACCAAACACAGAAACACATATATAAGATAGATATATAAAATGTCATTGTGGATTCTCAGGATTGCATTTTTTATTGTGTTTGGCATTGTACCAAATGTATTTCTCTAAAAATATTGTACCGTTTGTCTTCTCTTATTTCTGTTTACATAAAAACTTGTCTTGTATTTCTTTATCATTACTGAATAGTCTACAGGCTTCTTTTTCTATTCTGTTAGTATAGCCCATGGAAAAAAAATACTTTGAAATTAGTTAAAACTTATAAAATGTTTGGACATATGAATACACTATGTGTAATAAATTTTCAGTAATATTATTAATATAGGATGGTGAAACCTGTATAACTTAAACTCTGGAATTAACCTATCATTTTGAGGGCATTTTTTCTGCTATGTTTAATGGAGTTTAATGTCATCTTAACATGTCAGAATACCATTTGACCAGCAACCTATTTTCAATTGACATAGCTTCTATTAAAAGAGGAAAAGACAATTCTTGCACATACTATTTTTATGTGTTAGGTCACCTTTTACAATGTTTTATAATGTTCACACTTAAATTGCAGAATAAGTCTATCAGTTAAAAATTGAAACAAATTTTCTAGTTTGTTTATTTTCAATGGATTGTGATTCCATGTGATTTTTATGACACTGATTCAACTAAGGAGTTATTGAACATTATCTGTGAGAATTTCATATCTGAAATTTCAGCATCAGTGGAAAACAGGTTTAACTCATTTGTTGCATGTTACAATGAACAAAAGTTCTATCTCCTTAAGAGAGGTCCAGAATCTTTACTCCGAATATCTCCCAATGGTATCTGAAACATAGCTATCAGTCCCTATATGGAGGTTAAATAAAATAAAATTCATAAATATCAGATGGGTGATCCTAGGACCCCCTTCAGGACCCTTAAGCAACAGTCAGGAAACTAACTTCTGTGTATTAGAATTAGAAATGTAAAGAGATGTAAATACATAAGAAAGAAAATTGGTATTTTATGTAAGTAAAACTATATAAATCACTGTAAGAATATACGTGGAATTTTTAGAGATATTTACTTGGCCTGCTTCCAATATTTTGGCTGATGTTGCCTTAAAGAATTTTAATTGGTTTAGAAAAAAATATCCAAAGTTGGTTCTTTATGTAAATTTCTGGCTGAAAGAGAGTACAAAGTAGTGACAGCATTATTTGTCAATGTCCTCCAGTGATTGTTAGCAATGCATTCTTGCACATATTGTTTCAGACAAAAAAAAATTAGTATTTTGCATTAACAGAGGATAATTAGGCAATAAGATACAAAAGAGAGTAGGGTTATCACGAGATAAACACACACATGGGGTGTTATGAGGCACAGCCAAGTATCTGCAATCCCTCCAGGGTATGATTATCTCGTGATAACCGCACACCCTGGAGTTGCCTTATTGCTATTATAAAATATCTTTATTATAGGAGGAAATGCACATTTTTGTGCTGAAAGAAGACGAAGGTGGCAATTTAGAATGCTGAACAGCAGTTTCAGCTGAGCTGTGTGGTTTACACAGATTAATCTATCCCATTGGAATGTTTCCTCAGCCAAAAAAATGTTCCCTAAATCCAAGCAGTCATAATCTGTAGTGATGTGCAGCTATTTGGAGTATTTGACAAATTCCCTCCTTGGTTCTTATGCTGTTCATTTGACTGCAACATATGTACATAGCAATATGAAGAGATGGAGAGGTGTGAACAGGACAGTGACCATTCTGAATATTTGATAATATTTCTAAAGCCTGGATTCTTCCATTTTACTTTTATGCAAACTCTGTGTAAACTCTGGAAAGCTTCAGATAGTTGAATAATGCATATAAAGCTAACTGAAAACTACTGGGAGACAGAAGTTCCAAAGTACAGACAATGTCAATAGAGCTATAAAAGCTGGGAAACTGATGTGCCAGGGAGAAGTGAGAAGCCCCTTCCAAGTGGCATGGTTGTTTTTCTACCAGGCATGGAGAGGTGATGCCATAAGGGGAAAAAACAACTGGATAAATACACACTGGTTTTTTAGTACAAAACTGGAGTTTTGCCCCTGTAATCAGTGGACTAAGACCATGACAATACTTAGCAACAGTCCTATGCATAATAGCTTTCTCCATGTGAGTGGCCTCTCTGAATTTACAGTCTTGCTTCCTCTCTTTATAGACACCGTTTGAGAGTGAAAACAACTTGGTCAGGCTCAAGGTAGATGTTAAGTGTTTTGATGACATGCTCAAAAGTAACAAATTTTGTCCCTATATGTGCATTTCAACAAGTGGTAGTTTAGTTGTATGTCCTGTTAGTCATAGATTCTTCATGAACAATTATGCCTAAAGATTTATTTTTATTCTGTCTTTTAATTATTTATGAAAACCATCATCATATTCTAGTGCAACAGAAAGAACTTCAGGGAGCATTCTGTTTCTGTAAGTTTGTATTATTATTGAACAAGTTTTAGGAAGAAATAAGCATTGAAATAGCTTATAAATTGTGTGTTAAAACATAATCAATATTTGTATTCATGTTTGGGCATAAAAACACACAAAGAAAGCCTTGTAGAATTTATTTCTGCTTAGAAACTTGTACTTTGGCCTTCAAAATGTGTCAGCTTTAATTTAAGATCGGTGTTTAATATGGAATATGGAGATCAATGCAATTGATTTGATTGAATAAAAAAGTCCTTGAAAGGATATATGGTGCACATTTTTAAATGCAACAAACCCAATAATTGGTTTAAATGTAAAAATAAATTGTATCTAGAGATATCTATCCCAGCCAGGGGTGATGTTTTATTGGTTTTTGCATTTCACTAACTGATGTGCTTTCATGTAAAATCAATATTGTGCAGTCAAATATATTTTGCTTTGTTGTGTAGTAGATTCAGTTAGCTAAAATATAATTTTAAATGTGGAATAACTAACCTTTATTTTACAGTAAACCTTTTGTGCAGAAATGAAGAGAAAATGTAAAAAGACACTTTTAGCTTCCTAAATATTCTATGGAGTCCCTTGCATAATGTATAGATTTTTCATGTGCTTCTGCAGCATTTTACTTTGCTAACTCTCAGCCTTTTTAATTAAGTCCCTAGCCATTCCCCTGGAAGTAATTGCCATCTGTGGAATATTAGACACCATTTCGAGTGATGCATATGTACCTGCTTAGCAGAGCTGTGTAAAACTAGGCATCATACTTTCTACCTGTACTGAAACTGAAAATGCATTTGCATTCAATTTTTTTTTAACCTATCATGAAGAGAAAATCTATTTCTGCATTTAGTCAATGCTGACACTTTTACTACAACTGAAAAGCAGCTTTTATAGAAAAAGCCTACAACTCGTACAATTCCTTTTTTTTTTTCTTTTGAATTATTACATCTTCCTCACAACTGGGGAGAGCTGAAGTCATTGAAATATCTCACTTTATATGTTATCTAACTGATCAGGGAAATTCCACTGCCACTACAGAAAATGTCAGCAAAGGCAGACGTTATACAAAAGAATTCTAATAGATACAATTCTTCAGTTCAACAGGATACAGTCAATACAATTAGTTTAAAACGGCCATTAAACATCTGCTGGTTTTCTTAAAGTTTGTACCTCTCTCATCATTAAGGAAAACAGATTATTTGAGAAAGCTGTTAGCGTCCAAAGGAGAAATTTATTTCAAAGATTTATTTCAGTGTGGTTTCATGATGTACAGATTGAAGAAGCCCATGAATAAAAGGTATTTTCGTTATGTGCTATTCTAGGGAAACAGACTTTTCTCTCTTTTTGTCCTCAAACTCCAAATTACAGTGCTCTGTTCAGTTTTTATTTTCCCTACTGCAGGATGCTGAATAGAGATAGGGTATTTTTCCCATCTTTCCCCTCTCTCAGTGGTCTTGAAGAAATAGGTAAAATTCTGTGGATTGCTTTGCAAAGCTGTAATTATTGTAGAGACCCACATTTCCACATTAAAAAAAAAAATGGTTTTCTGCACCATGAAGTTTGCATACAGAAAATTGGTATTTCTAAGTACTTCTTCCAACCCTACAATTCTGAAACACTCAAATGGTTAAAAAAAAAACCTAATAGACAAAGTGAATATACACACTGCTTATTGAATTCAACAGAGCAGAGAATTTTTTCTGGACTAGCGATTTCATAGACCAGTTTTACACTTTTTAGTCATGCCTTAAAACAATTGAGCACATGCCATAAACATCGAGTCGCTGGAAAATGAAGAGTCGTGAACCATTCAGAACCCAACTGAACTAATATGTCAGGATGTTATAGCTTCAGAATGTGTGAAGTGAATTCTAAACCTGCTTGCAAGCCACTTTGGTCAAGCAGTTTTTGAAAGATATTTGCATAAAGACATACATTCTTTCAAACAAAAGATTACCAGGACATGGAATGCTGGTTTTTAGGGAGACTTTGCTAAAGAAAGAGAAATAGTCTTGAATCTGTTTAAATCAAACCTTTAGCAATATTTAGGACTATTTGGATAGGGATACATTATTTGGTTACTTATGCAATTCAATATGGTTGAGATGCTACATGTGTGTTACTGTCATCATAGACGAGAAATTATTTTCCCTCTTGTCTTGGCTATTAAGTAACAAACAGAGAAGCTGAGTAGGAAACTTAGATTGATGAGGGCAATGGTAACTAGAGAGAAGAATATTGGAATACATGCCATGAGAAAAAGAAAGCATTGCAAATTACACCACTTGCCTTAAAAAATAACCTATTCAAAGTGTTACAGAACAGTATTCAAATGGAAGATTTCCCCAGAGTATAAAGACTTCTGGCGCAAGTTCTTAAAACTAGCAAGGGCAATGAAATTTGTAAAGGTCTATGGAAAAACTAAGCACTAGGAGGAAGAACAATCAACCAAGGAAGAAGAAACTGGTACTGGCAGCTTTCACATCTCCCTCAGTGGTGGCATTCAACAGCTCAGGAAATGTACTGTCCGGAAGACATACATTTTACACGTGCTCTAGCACAAAACAATGGCACTTTCAACAATGACTTACTAGTTAACTTTGGTCAAAGTTTTGTACCTTTATGGAGTAAGAAGTCAGATAAGGCTAAAGGCCAAGCAACCTAAATAGGTCATATTTATTTTCTTACGAATTCTGCTGAGTGGTGGATTAACTCACAGTTCTTTTCTGGAATCTGAAAAAAGCCCATGAAATGAGATTTTTCATCACTAACAATTAAGCCAGGACTGCCCCAGTGACTAAAAACTACCATGCTGATAAAGTCCTGCAATCACCACAACTTCGATCAACTGAAGCTCTATTCCCCACTCATGTTAAGTGTAGGTGCTAGGGGAGAGATTTCAGTTAAAAGCAAGTATTCCTTCAGATACTTACACTGGATGGTTTTTTGGGGGGATAATTGACTGAAAGAAAAGCCTTGAGTTCTAATTAGAAGTATCTAGAAAAGTTGCCAAAGTATGTGTGTGGAAAGGAATATTTACAATTACAATGAAAATAAGTAAGAGACATTTAAAAGCGAGGCTCACATCTTTCACAAAATTTCTTCCTCTTTCTCTTTTTCTTCAGAGAGTAAAACTAGAAAGCTCCCAAGTCACTGACGGGAGCCCTTTGCTTCTCCAGGGACTGCGTTATTTAGCTCCTTTCAGAAATGCAAAGACCTTCCTAATAGGCTACTCTCCTATGTTCTTCCATTGGAAGATAGACCCAGAAGTTCCGACAGCTGGAAACCTTATCCTATTTTCTCCTCTAAACGGATTGTGGCATCAGTGCATGTTCTTTAAATGTATTGTATCTTTAAACGTCTCTTTTCCGTCATTGGCATGTACACCCTGATGTATTTGTAGACAGCGACCCTAATTCCTTGCAGCCTCAAAAGCCATGTTTGAAAGACTGCTCTCAAAAGACAAGGCTTTCCATTTCTTTGATAAACTTCGTTTTAAAAATATCTTGCAGTGTAGAATTATCTGGTAGGTCTTAATGAAAATGAGGTCTAGCACATTTCTTTTCTCTGTGAAGTATGTTACCTTTTTATCCTGTTAGATTATAGTTTTGGAAAACCCACATTGCATTTTGACCTACTTCCACTTTATATCTAAATTTTTAGCTTTCTTTCATAAAGTCTTCCCTTCCTCATTTCATAATTAAATAGTATCACACTTGTTAGTTTTCTTCTAAAAATATCCCCTTTTAATTTCATGTACAGTTCTTTCAGAAATCTGAGAGAGAGATGATCCTGTTCTCACCACACATGGGGTTGCAGTGAGAGCAGCCTGTAAATTCATGAGTGATGGTGGCTTGTTTTGGTACAAACCTACTGCACACAGAAAAAACCTGACCCGGTCAGGATACAGCCTCTGATCAATAAAACAGTGTTAACAGTGAGAGTTTTTGTTTCCACATCGGATACATCAGAGTTTGATGCCACTAGCATGCTTACATAGGAATATGTTAAAGAGAAGGAATAATGACAGGAAAAAGTATTTTATAATGTGTGAGGTTGAACCATAGACCTGATACCCAAAAATACAAGTCATGCCTCTTCCTAAACTGAACTGATCAGATGTACAATAATTCAGGAACTGTTCAGAAATAATTTCATCCATTCACTTATACTAAAGGGCTTTTGTGCTGTGATACATGAAAGATTATGATTAATTTCCCGAACAAACCACCAGACACCATCAACTTTCCACTTTCATCTTCTTACTTTTAAAAGTAGAAAAAAATGCAAGCAGGCACTGACTGGGCTAGAAGACTGTGGTACTAAAATGACCTTTTTTCTTCTCATATACTTCTGCATATTTGTATTCTTGGGTATAGTTCTGCAAGTGGTTTTGCAGAATTGAAGAATTTGTCATTTTGTAAAAGCGAAATAGTTACCTCTGTAATGGCTAATTGATCAAGCCAGTTGAATGGATGGATTCCTCAGCAGGGACTGTTGATCCAAGGAGGAGAGTTTCCTTTTCTTCTCGTTCTGTAGCCAGAAAAAAAACCCACTAGTATATATTCAGGTCTCAGTGGAAATATTGCTAAGAAACTTGAGAATGACATAATAGTTTGTAAATCAGGTTTTAAGATATAAAAACACAGTTTTCAATGGCAATGATTTCTGTATATTCCTGGCAAAAGTGTTGGTTTCAGTGGTGATGCATCAGGGAGAGATTTAGTGCAGAAGGAAAAAGAAGTTGAACACTGGTGCTTTCATAACCACTGAAATATAGTCAAGGAAGACTGCTGTGCTTCACAACCTATATGATTAGGTCTTCATCTTTTCATATCATCTACCTGCACATTCCTTGAATAATTAATTTTACAAATACACCTAACATGAAGAGATTTTCATGGACTTTGATGTCTTTATTGCAGTATCTTCAGCTGAAACTAGAGAAACTCAGCTGTAATTCTTAATACTATACAATTGCAAATCATAGTTACTAGAAAATTCATTTCAAACAAACCTATAGATAGCAACTTTGCTGGCAAAGGAATTTATATGGGTATTTTTTTAAATTAATAAGTTATTTTACATTTTATTTATACATGGTTTTCAACAGTCACCATCTGTTTATGTATTCAGTATTAAAAAATTATTATTTCAAGCATTTTGCTGTATATCATATGCTAAATTCCCAATTAATAAATATAATTGACAAAGGTAATAAACAAATGGCATAGGTGACTTGGCTCAAAATAAAATTAGCTGTGATATACTAAGTGTTTCTTTAGAATAACTATCTTACATATGTAATGGTGGCTTTTTTAGAAAGAATGGATAGAACAGAAATGTGCAAATGAGCTACTTTGAGTAAATGTGTATTTGACTATATAAAGTTCATAATTAGGACGGGGTTTTCCAGTTACACCAAAAGACAGAAGACAGAATGTTACACAGCGGTTGGCCATTTTTTAGTTTTGAAACTTTCCTTCCCTCCAGCAGTGAGCTGTAATGTGTTCTGATGAATATAGCTAAATGAGTTGCTTCTTGTGACAATTATAGGGTACAAAAACCCCTTACTGCTGTCATTGAAGCAGCAAAATTAATGACAGAATTGACAGAAAATGAAACATTTCTTCAACATCTTATCTTCTTTAATGGGATATTTGCAGTAACATTGATTGTATGAAGAACACTATTTTCTTGATTTGTGGTCTAGAGTAGATATTGCTACACCTGGGACTTCTAAGATTGATCTACATCTGACTTAGATCAAGCAGATCCCCTGTGGTGCTTTGCCTGGTCTTATTACCTCTGCTGCTAGATGGCCTGCCTTGCTCAGGGAAGATTGTTTTTTTCTTTTCCCATCTGGATTGCACGCTAGAAGTTGAAAGTGGGCAGGAAAGGTCTGGGTTTCAACTCCAAACGGTTGCCATCATTGTCCCTGCATTGCCTCTGTAGATATTCACAGTTAATGGCCCTAACAGCCTAAATGTCATTGCTCTAGTAAAGAAGAGCCCCTCAGTACTGGTTCAGCTCAGCTGCTGATTGCTCTGTCACACACTATCATGGGTCCCTCACTATGTGTCAAGACGCTGCTGCTGAATGAGTGCTCTAATTCACAATGAAAGTTACAATCACAAGACAAAATGGAAATGATAATTTGACACCGACAGATCTCCAAACTGGCATTGACTGTGCAGAATTTCTCCCGCCTCCTTTCTTCAGCTGTCTCCTTTTTGTTACAAGGACAAACTTTGGCATACCCCGTCACTGTTATTTACAAATTACCTGTGGCTGATACAACAACAAGGCAGAAGGCGGAAGCCACTCCCTGTTTGGCATTTGAGTGATTGTAACAAAGAAAATGATGGTGCTTGAATGCTGCTTCTATCAATGTCACAAATATGACAGTCATTTTTATTCCAGAATACACTAAAAAACAGAAATAAAAATGTTTTAAAAGATCTGTTAATATTAGTTCAAATTTTAGATGGCTAAATGAATACACTAATGTATTTTGAAGGTGCCATTACAATCATGTTTTCTGGCTTGCATAAAAAAGATCAGAGATTTCATTCAGTTTTCCCATGGCAGACAGTAACCCACAGAGGCATAACAGATTGTCTTTCGGAAAACCTGCTCATTTTGGTATAAAGATTTCAAGCGATGAAAAAGATTACTGTATTGCTTGAAAAACTGTTGCAATAGTTAATTGTCCTCACTATCAAAAATTACCTTTTATTTCCAGTTTGGGCTTTACTGACTTCTGCCTATCATTGGACATTATATTTCTGTCTGCAAGATGAAAAAATGTTCTAAAACAAGTTCTTTTTAGATAATAACAGACCACAGAAATGTGCTTTGTCTGCCTTTAACTTCCGTGACTATTCCAATAAGCAATTTTCCTAATAGAATGGTGAAAGGAAAAGGTGAATTGTGATCAAATACAATGAAATAAATTGTATTTCAGACTGCTACTTGAAAATATGCTTACCAAGGAAACAGCTCAAATGGTTAGATTAGCCAGCCAGCAATTCCAATCTTACCTTATTTTTGGAGTACATTATTTTCTTGAACATCTTGTTGAATTATTTCCTTGAATATTATATGACCTTCATTTAACTGTTTGTCTAAGGGTTGTTCAATGCTTAGAACTCATGTTTGATTTACTATTATGTGCAGAAAAAAGAGGCTTGAAATATTAGTTTGGGTTTGGGGTTTTTTAACTAGCAACTTCTTATCACTGTGCAAGTAGAGAATATACATTTAAAATAAATGTTTTAATTGGTTGACTTGGTGATTTCTAATTAAAGACTTGGTATGCCCAAAGCATAACATCTTTGAATAATTTTTTTCTGGTAGTGGAGGGAGGTATAGTGCTGGTATCTTTTATGCAGTGACTTGTTCAGAGAATGTCTGATGTAGGAGGGTTCCTAGATGATTGTTCTGGTTTGAGACAAATTAAGGGAAGTGCTCTGGAGGGAACGTCTCCTCCAAAGAAGGCAGGTTACAGCCGCCTCTCCACCACCAGGTTCGGAAAGCATTTTCCTCAGAGGAAAGTGAAAAAAGCCCTATTTATTTAACAAGTAAAGTGCACACAGGCATGGGGAAAAAAAGAATAATGCTGAATAATAAAACCTCTCGCTGTGGAGACAACCTGGGTAGATTTCAGAGTCCTTTGTGGGTGTGGCTTTCTCCTCTCTGGAGCTGGGGTTCGGTGTGGGCCCCACTGGGCCTCTCTGATGACGTTCTGGTGTTGCTGAACAGTCCAGAAGAGAAGAAGAAGAAGAAACCTAAGTCGCAGGGAAAAAACTTTCTTGCCTCAGCTAGCAGACTGGCTAAAAAGCAAGGAATTTTAACTCTCCATCTCTCTCCCGAGAAAAAGAGCCAAGAGCTGGGAAAAGCAGGAAGGTGCTTTCCTCCGCTCCGCCACTGCGGGAGCACAGGGGACTGTGTATCTGTGTCCTTGAACACAAAACCGCTCAGGTTTTTTTTCTCCCTTTCCCTCTGACCCAGCTTAAAGACACAGAAAGTCATGGGATTCATGTCTGGCATAGGGCAGATGATAGGGAATACAGTATCATACAGTCACCCTAGGACAATGATAAATGGTTTCCAAATGTGTTCTTTGTTTTTATCATGACTTAAATTCTCCTCCATGAAGAAAATCCAATTCATTTGATAAAGTAAGAAGTAGTGCCAAATGTATAAGAATACAAGTAAAACTGTTTGAGACTAAACCTTTTCTTTCTGTTCTGTGGATTTTAAACATAACAGGTTTCAGCAATATCTATTTAATTTCTCCACTTCTACTTATAATAGGATTATTGAGGATTAATGTTTATCAGCTAAAAAACTTGCAAGCATGCAATCAACTGACCTACAACCATAGTTGTAAAACTTATATGCATTCATCAGCCCTGAGTCTTCTTTCAAGGTAGCAAGGTCTAACTTTGCATTCTAAAAATTTCCCCTTTCATATGTTGCAAGGTTCACTAAATTTGCTCCCTTTTATTTACTATAGTGTCAGTACTGGTCAGCTCACCTTGCAGTTGATATTTACTACACTGAGTGATACAATGTCACTTAGCCCTCCAAATGGTCTTTGTTATATCATGAAGAAAGTCAGTTCTGGTAGAATCTGTATTAATATTTGTGTTTAAAAAGAAATTCTGAGGTGCTGTATGGATAAAAAGGGGTTGTGGAAGGAAGTAGAACATCCATATTGAGGCTGTATCTCTTTCTGATGTAAACATCAGTTACAATTGGATCAGAGAGAAAGAGATATCCTAATATAGACCTTATCTAGAATACAAATTACACATCAAGTAAAAATTTATTAGTGACATGGTAAAGTTCTTTCTTTTTTCAAATATCAATACATTATTTATCTTGCATTTTTTAATTCTTTTCAATGCTTAATAAAAGCAGGAAGAAGCTTTTATGCAAAGATAGCAGAAGACTTGTAGCTGTTGTACTAAAAGTCAGTGAATGTAATAGTGTGAAAAGCTGGAATTTAATTTCCTTTTCTATAGTGCATTTTTTTAAACAATTATTTGGCATATAGTAGTACCCAGATCTCTGACCAGACATGCTGCTGACAATTGGACAAACATCTTATTTGAGAATGAAAGAGAGATTTGGCTCTTTTTCAGAGCAGGGCAGGACTGTGAACTCTGTGATATTTTTACAGAGAAAATCTTTTCCAAATAAGGGTAGTGCTTTTTAGGTCTGAGATCTCCCTGTGAGTCTATGCTTAGGAGGTATTTTGCAGATTAGGTGGTCATGGTTCTGTTCTACACATTGTGGTGGGAAATCCCTCTGCAATCTCCTTAGCTGCAGTGTACCAGCTGCTGCTGCCTGTTGTGAGCGAGCTGTTCCCATGTGCTTCCTCCTCCTGCTGAGCTATCAGTCTCCAGTCATGAAAGCAGATTCACTTCTTAGCAGATATATCACATTAACTTCTGTTGCTCAGCTGAGTCATTATGTAATGTAATTGTTGGCCTTTAATAAATCAGTTTGGTTTTTTCCATATATTCACATTTTAATTTAATTTCCAGCAGTTCCATCCAGACTAGTATATTAAAAATATGCATGAAGCCAGAAAAACCTAAAGCTACATGGTGTCATATACTTTCAAAATCAGGAGATGAACCTATCCATAGCAAAATAATTAGACAAGAACAATAGTACATGACACAAACTTTAAAAAGGGTTGTGTAATGAGATTGTATTGATTCACAGTAAAGTCAAGGTTTGTGCTTTCAGAAGTAAACAGTATGTAACTGCACATTTAATTTCTTTTTATCACGACTTAAATTCTCCTCCACAAAGAAAATCCATTTTAAATATATGGCAATGAAAATAATATATACATATGTATAATTTTACATATGAAAATATTTATTACAAAAGCAAGTGGCCATTTACACATAAGACAACCGTGGTTGTGGGGTTTTTGTAATACAAATTCTGCCACATTGCAAGCAAGCATTACAGACCAGAGAGAATAATTCAATGTGAGAGCTTCCTACTTTGTGAGTAAATCAAAGACTTCAGTTCAGCTAGAACTATCCAGCCAGGCTCAAAGGAGAGAAGGCATAAGGGATAAATCACACAGTATTCTGCAGTATCTTGGCTTCTCAAAATTTTCATGAACAGAAAACACTCAGTACTGCAGTTGCCATTCAAAGTAATACAGCACCATTCAATGCCTGAATTGTCACATAAAGTCATGTTTTGCACCATTTACTGCCAGATGCCATTGCACCCAAATGATGTCTTTCAAGAGACAATGCATTATATTCTAGATCATTGTTGTCCCAGTGCAGAGCAGAGTCCAAGGCACAGAATCTCTCGGCTCTGGAAAAATGTCTCATAACAGTCAGGCAGAACTTTTAGAATCAGCCTCAATGAACAAATTTTAACTAAAATATCACTCCTTAACACTCCAATTGGCAATTGCAACTCAAAGTTTCAACTTCCGTATCTTGTCAGATTCAACAGACCATTTCACAGCGGTGTTTTTCTCTTAGAAAAAGAAAACTTCAGGAGAACTTGACTTCCTTTGGGATTGTCATTATATTTCATTTTGAGGGTTTTTTGAAATATTTTATATATAGAAAGATCTTTTTTTTGAAATTATTTAAATGATATAAGTATTTTCCTCTTCTTTTCTTCAAATGTGAAATTTAGAGAGGTCTGTTTCATGAACACAAAATCCTGACAGTAAACTATACGAAGTTCTCTTACTGGGTGTTTTTGGTGGAAACAAATTGTATAAAATAGTCAGAACTGGGAGAGTGTCCAAATATCTTCTCAAAAAGAACTCAGCATTTTAACAGGTTCTTAGTTACATTTTGAACCAGTTAGAATTGTCCAGCAGGAATTACAATGAGTTAATGTAAGTTCTGAACATTCTGCAAAAGCCTTCATTAAATGAAATACGAGCATTCAAATAAATGCCTGGGAATCTGAGGAACAGCACTTAAGCTATCTTGGTAAAACACTAATTAAAACAAACGTGAAGGAAGACAGTTTGCTAAATAAATGTTTCAGGCAGATATTCTTCCCTTTGATTGCTTTTTGTATTGTGCTGCTTCTCACGTCCTGGATAAAATTTTCAGGAAAAAATAATCAGAACTCAATCTCCTCCTCCTCCGGATCCAAGTAGTTTGCCTTTTGACCTGTGTGTTTATGTAACACACTCCATTCTTTTTTTCTTTTTTTTAAGATCAAAAAGTATTATGAAGGAAACTTGGAGAGAGAGTTCTGGAGTACAATTATGAAAACTGACATATTGCTAGTATTCATGACACAGGTCCCTTCTATCAATAATCCTAGTCCTTCTGAAATGAATTTGTGTACTCCATTTTAGAAGATATTTTCAAACTTAGTTTTAATATCTTCTTATTGTTACGCTTTTGTACTATGGACTGTATCTCTGTTTCCTTAACTTTTTACAGAGCCAAATCTAGAAAGGCTTTAAAGTCTATACAAAGACTACTTTACTGTGACATTCATTTTTCATGTTTTCTGCACAATTTACAATACATTTCCAAATTTTTTTGAAAAATGGTTTGCCAAAAATTTTTTTGGAACCTATTGTAGGCATTTGGCAGGAATCCATATATTTTGAAAGAATTTTTGTCAGAGATAGATAACTATGATACACAGGTAACTTTTATTATCTACGATATACATTTCTCGTAGTTGAAGTTTCTCTGCTTGCACATCCCTATCCAAATGTTTATACAATATCATCTGAAATTATGGTTTCTGTTTACATTCAAGCTGCCAATCAAACATGATTCCACAGACAACAGTAATTAGCTGTGTTACCCAATTAGAAAAGAGAGGAAAATATCTTGTTGGCACTCACAGTATTACTTGACAGACAGCTTGAATATAACTTGTATTTTCAAAAGGTTTGTGTTGGAAAAAAAAATATTTTCAATAACTAATGAAGTACTGCAGAGATTTACTTTTTTAAGGTTGAAAAGTTAGTAAAAAAGGATTTAAACTATTCATTGTCAATCAGTCCTTGCAATCTGAATGCATACATTGCATTTTTACCATCATATTAACATTCTTGTCCATCTGTGGCTTTACGTTCATGCTGGTTTTGGCTGGGATAGAGTTAACTTCCTTCACAATAGCTAGTGTGGGGCTGTATTTTGGATTTGTGTTGAACACAGAGTTGATAATATAGGGATGTTTTGTTATTGCTGAGCAGGGCTTACACAGAGCCAAGCTCTTCATACTGCCAGGCTGGTGAGGAGACTGGGGATGCATGGGAGGTTGGGAGGAGACACAGCAGAGACAGGTGACCCCAACTGACAGCAGGGATATTCCACAGCATATGGCATCATGGTCACTGTGTAAAGTGTGGGGAAGAAGAAGGAAGGAGGGGCCTTTGAAGTGATGGTGTTTGTAACAATCAGGCGTGGTGGGGCCCTGCTCTCCTGGGGATGGCTGAACACCTGCCTGCCCATGGGAAGTGGTGAATGAATTCCTTGTGTTGCTTTGCTGGTGTGCATGGCTATTAAGTTGCCTGCATCTCAACCCAGGAGTTTTCTGGCTTTTATCCTTCTGATTCTGCAAGGTACTTGATGCTTGGTGGCTGGCTGGGGCTGAACTGTGACAACAGTAATGGAAAACTCTCTCCATATCCCCAAAGAACCCTTCTGAGAAAATGAATTTTTGGGATTTTCCAAATGTTACATGTATGAGATTCTGGGACAAACTTGAATCAAATAAAAATAAATGGCCAATTAATATGCTGACAGAATCTAATCTAAATATCCGTGGAGGATTATTTTGTGGTTTATTGTTATGAGACTTGTAGCCACAAGGAATAAATATAAGTGTTCTGTAAAATTAAATTATTCATTCTTTTTTTTGCTTTTGAAGCAAGACTTTTGCCATCTTAGAAAAAAACTTCAAAATTAAAACCAGAATGCTGAAAAAATAGAAGGCTTTTTATATTTTAAAATGTCTTTCTTTTTAACCATTTTTGGGAATTTGAGAAAGAGCAGGAACTTCTATTTTCAGGATGTCTGGTACCAGCAATACTGAGTCATGTACAAGACTTGTTTGTGCACTGTTTTTTGGTGGAGACATCACAAGGGGTTGTCACTCTATTCCTTCTTATCCTGAAGGTTCCACTAAGATTTTCTTAGGCTCATTGGAATGTATCATGATATTTAATTTTAAACATATGAATCCTCATTTTAAACATATGAATAATCTAAAAGTGTATATAGGTCACACAGAAGTGAAACCAATTGTGAGTGTTTTTTTCCCTATTAAAAATAATTTCTAATGTGAGGTTTAATCTTAGGATATGCTTACCAGAAGACTCTCAGTAAAGCTTAACCGAGTTGCCTAAGCATGTGAATGTAGACCTCAGTTCAAAGTGCCTTTGAGTCCTGCAGAGAAACAAGGTGGTCTTACTGCTGAAAAGCTTCCAAAAGATTTTGGATTTCAGGAAGTGTATTCACACAGAACGGTAAAGCACTTTACATAACTAGCTTTACATTCACACCTTTCAGCTATTTTGGTTTTAACTTTCCCAAGTTCCCCAGGTTGACATGCCCCAAATTCATGCATGTCTAAGGTGTAAGTTTGTTGCTGGTTTTACAATGTGCTTTGACAAATCATGAAGAGACCAAATCTTCGTTAACAAATTCTTTAAAATTCCTTTTTTAAAACTAGCTTCAAACCAGGAGTCCAAACTGATCCACTGCACTGATATTTTGATTTTCTTAGTATTTCCTTATTAGAAGTAGCTTTATCCCCTGTCGTAATTGTTATAATTAGAAACAAGATTTGGATTCTTTTTCAAAGGAAAAAAGTACTGCAATGTTTTACTTATTGCCTGGACAATGCACTATTAATTCTAATGAAATCTTTTTGACATTAAAATGGATTTGCACTGAAGGGCAAACACCACCTCCAAATGCATCCAGACTGCATTACAATCTAATCCATCACATTATACATTTATAGGTGTCTACCACTGCTGGATTGCTAAAACACTCAGCCATAAAAAAATGTCCATATGAAAAGCTGGTTTAAATTTCATGCATTTTTACTTACAAAGTGTCTGGTTAGATGAGCATGAGCTTCTATGAAAGAAATCCTTTTGGAACATGAATATGTAAGAAGCTATGAAAATTACATGAACAGCAGTTTCTCTATTACCTTCTCTGTATTCTTTGCTGCTAGGTGAGTTTTAGACTCAACTAATTTGCGAAAATCATTAAAATTCTTTTCAAAGTTTTATGGCATTGCATATTAGTAAATAAGAACACTACCTTGCTTCTTGATGTAAAAAAATGTGCATAGCTGATTTCCCAGATGAGGGAAAAGATGGCTCAGTGGACAATAAAGCATCAGCTGTGAATTTACTGTACATACTAAAATTATTCATCTTGGGGTCTATTTTCAAAAGCAATGTGAATGGATGCATACCCACAGCTTTGATTATTTGTTAATGGGATTTCTATGAGTGCCTTCCATTCATGCTCTAGAAAATTACCCCCTACTTGTCTGTCATAAAAATCTGCTTTATTTCCTTATTTATTTGTTTATTTCCTAATATGAAAAGTAACAGCTTATAGAGCATGACAGAATGGCTTGGGTTGGAATGACTTGAACCTCAAAGATAATCTAGCTCTCAATCCGTCTGCCAGGGGCAGGGACAGTTTCCACTAGACCAGGTTGAACCCCATCCAACCTGGCCTCGTATGTTGAAATATTTCCCAGTGAGAGAAGATAATCCTGAACTAGGTTTTTCAGCCTTTGCAGCTGATTTTGTGGTAATATTTTCAATTTCCTGTAATTAGAATTAGTATCACTAAGAAAATATTGACTAACTGAAAAAAATAAGGCTTGACAGATAAAGTATTATGTATAATGGGACTTTTTTTTAAAGTAATATTATTTATATAGGACTGGGATATTTTAAAAACCATACTATGAAAAAATGTCCCATTATAGCATAAATGTGTTATAATGTGATCTAGAGGTATAAAAAATAATATATTCTGGTTTAAATATTTTATATATTATTTATATTATTTATAAATAAATATAATCTATTTTAAATATTGTGCTTGTGGAAGATAATGCACATATGCCTGTCTTGCAAAGCTAATCTGCCCCAGAAAGCTAATAGAAAAGTAAATTAAATTCAATATCATTCTTTATTCTAGATAGATACACATACTGTGAAGTTTCACTGAGTGTATCTAGGTTCTACAGAGGTATTGTTTGTTCGTGGGATTAAAAAACACAGACTTAACACTGCATCAACATGGACAACACTATTAATGCTAAAATCCTTCACAGAAAAGGACAAGCTCTAGTTGCTGAAATGCCTAAGAAAGTTTCCACTTGGGGAGAATTTGCTTTTCCTTTTTAAATTTCCTGCTGATCTCCGTTTCTTTTTTTCTTCTCCTCAAAAAGGCAATGAATTTAGATCACAAAGCCAGCTGAGGTCTATAGCCATGCAGAGGTGTGCACGGGAAGTTCTTGTGGAGACGCGCTGCCCCTGCTTGTCAGCCTCCCAGCTTCAGTGCATGAACATCACAACTGGTATGTTAGGAAAGCCCAAGCAGAACAAAAATGCAGATGGATTAGCTATTTGGCCACTTCTGGTTTTGTGGGACAGAATTATGGAAGAGTCTAGCTAGTGCTCCTATTAATCTTCTCTTCCTCCTTCCCCCAGTGTGGCAAAACCTTGCTCCCCAAGGAGTGGGAATGTCAGGGAGCCAGCACCTCTCCCTGCAATTACAGCTTTCACTCTTTATGCATGATCACTGTGGGAAAAAGTATTGAGAATTACAGTATATAAATTCCAAATTTTGAATTTGAATTGCTAATTACAAACTAATGATAAGGGCATAATGAGGAAGAAAGATAAAAAGATAGGACACTGGTAATGCATTCACATTATAGCCAGCAATGTACCATTTCTAAATGCTATATATTTGGCCTTTTTGGTTTCCATATCTCTCTAATGTGTTTAAGATTTCAGAGCTTTTATCAGATGACTGGATTTCAGTAATTAGATTATTGGGACTAATTTTTGTATTATTCAGGACATTAAAAATCATGTTTTGATAAGTTCCAGAAGTTCTTCACTTTGGCTGGGTAGAGCAGGTTCTCTGCATAGCAATGTAATCCGAACCTCAGACGTCTTTTAGACTCCTTTATCAGCTCTTTTGGGAGCTTTTTTGCAAGCATTTGAGGATCAAATGTATTTGACCATTGAAGAAACCCATGATAAGATATGAGTTGCAAAAAACTTAGTCAAAAATGAATACTTAAAAGATCCACAGCAAAGGAAGATGAAAGGGGGAGTATATGTCATACAACGTTCTTGGGAAATAACAAAGAAAAAACCCCTGAAACATGCTTGTTCTGGACCACAGGACTAGTAAATGGCAAAAACTAGTGTGGGAACTAAACAATCAAAAATTCTTTTTTGGGTCTGTTTTGAACAAAAATTATTAACATACAGTGATTGAAGTAACAAAGTATATTATCCTATTTATTTTACCAAATTTCTGAAAACTGCTGAAATATTTTCTGTAACCTAAAAGCCAATATCCTCCAATGTATATTTGTTTTTCTTCATGTCATGTAACCCAGCATAACCTGATGGTAGATTCTTTTTTTAAACTGGTTTTGGGAAGGTAGTAGCAGTAAGAAAAAATGCATAGTAATTTAGCTTTAAGCATGTGACCTTTCTTAAGACATATCAGGTAAAGTATTTCCAGGAATGGTATCCATATAACTTCAAGTGAATGTCTTGATACATATTAAAAGATATAAACTTGTACAGAGCAGAAGAAATTCTCTTCAGCTCAGCCAGCCAAAATACAACAGACTGAACAGGAAAGCACTAATATTTTTTAGATGCGTAATGTTCTTACAAATGGCCCATGCTGTGCTAATAAAACTATTGTGACTGGGAGCTTTTGCAGTGAGAACTGACAGATGAAGCAGAGTTAAGTACTTTTTCAGACAAGCTACTACAGTAAATCATTAAAGCACACAAACAATCATCCTTCATCAGCCTGGGATTTGTTTTATAGCAATTGCAAATCGAAAACAATGTAAACAAACAAATCGACAACTAATGAACATTCCCCCACTGCTCACTGTAAATAGATATACAACTTTAGAAGAACACTTTATCCAACACATTGTCAACTCATTGTAAACACATCTACAACTCATAAACAACTCATTACCCAGTATGTTGTCACCTCATTGCAATTAAAGTTGAATGCTAACTGTACTGCATTTCTCTGAACTGAATCAATTCAGAAGCATGGAAGAAAATATCTAGATGTATTAGTCCAATAAGTTTCAGGACTTTTAAGAATATCTTCACAGTGTAACTGGAGTTTCTTTTGCAATTTTTAATGTAAAAATTGAACAAAATTTCATCACTTCCTATTCTAGCTTACATCTAGATTTATTCAGTTAGACTTCCAATTTACACATAACAGTTTCTATGGAAATTTTTTAAATTAGAAAAGTATTCCCCCAAAGGTTGTAAAACTCACAAGTTTCCCTGGAATTGTTCTGCATGAACTATATTTGACAGTCTTATTTACTTATTTATTTATTTATTCAATATTTACTGGTTTACTTTCTATGCCACTAGAAATTTCTACCTTCTTTTTAAAGCCTGGTAGGTATTAATTTGGATGTCATTGCTAATGAATGAACTTCAACACCTCTTAAAAATAGTTTTGCTATTGAAAAATCATTTACCTTGAAGAAAACATAGCTAATAAGTTTTATGTGTGGGGGACATAAATCTGAAGATGAGGACATCTGGGTTTAAGAGCAAACTTCACATGTAATTAGACTGCTGATTGGGGTACAGCTTCTGAGAGCTGGAAGTATCTGACATTGCTTCCACAAACTCTTCTTCTGGGCTGCATGCACACAATCTGCTGCTGCTTTATAAACAATGTGTCCTCTGGGGCTGGAGCTGTCTTTTTTATCCATGTTTACATAGTGCTTAGTACAAAATAATCTAATGCTTTACAGGGCTGCAGTGCTACATATATTAATGAATACATGTGGTAGACAGATGCACTTAGTAATGGATCACTACGTGGATATAATAATATTTTAAGAACAATTCAGTTTCTCATACAAAAGATTTCTACTGAGCTTCTCAATTTGTTTTAGAATTGCTGCTTTTTGGTTACATGATGGACTGTGATGCTAAGATTGGAAAGACTGGCTTACAGTGCTATTGGACACAGGATCACAAGCCTAATCTTCTCCATCATTTCACAATCAGGATTTTTTAAAATGTCATTTTGCAGAATGGATGTTATCACTATCTTCTATGTTATACCGCTCAAGATCTCTTTTATATGTATTGGTCTCACATGTCACATTGGCATCTAAACAATTTGGAGTACAAACCTTGTTTGATGAGTGCAGTGTGTCAGAAACAAATTAAACTGGCTTAAGAAGAAAAGACACTCCACATACAGAATATGGTGTTTCTCACCCTCCTTTCTTCAGCACAAATTTAGACAGTGGCTTCATCCACTTTTGGAGATATACACAACCCCTGTCTTTTTGCAGAAGGGACTTCAACAGTTGCAATGGACACCAATAGCATCTTCTTACAGCAAGACAGGCATCTCTCACAGTTTTTAATGTTGAGGTTTTCGGCTTGAAATGTCACTTGTACTTGACAATATACTTTTCAAATGGTCTCTCAAAGGTCCTCGCTTTTGGGGAAAGAGTAATAAACTGGTAGAAGTTCAAGTTTTTTTACCTCCCTCCAGCCTGGCCTTAGCAGGCAAATGTTATGCTGATGTGATAGAGCTACGGTGAGAGAAGAAGATACATCTATGGTGAGAGAAAGAAATCAGTAGTTAAAAATTATGTTTCTAGAGCTCTCACTGATTAGAAAGCATAGTCCTACAATTAGGAAAGTTTAAAAGGAATCAAAGTTTGATTGTTTCACTTGTGCCTAAATGAGACAAGAATGAATGTGGAGTGGCTTAAGTAAAAATGGAAAGTTACTCTCACTTCAGCACCTAATTACCAAACTCTTACTATGACCCTAAAGGCTTCCTTCTTGCAGTTGATAACTATTTAAAAGTTTTGAATCAAGTGAAGTATTTTCCATTAGAAACCAAGTTCTAATCTTTGGCACAGGCTTTTTCTCAAACATTTAGAAAAAAAGAAAGCCCAAACCAAAAAAAGTCCTTGGATTAAAACCTCTATACTTCACAAGTTTTGTTGTATCTATTAAGTGTAATTCTATTTCCTACATAGAAGGTCTAAAACAAAACCAGAAATCCCTAGTACAAGTGATCTCTATTTTCCTTAACATGTCTCTGAGTCATCTCTGTAGTTTTGGGCAAAATATTTGCATCTGTTTCCTCTATAAACCTGATACCAACAGAGACATTAACTTATTTTGGATGTGGTGTCTACATTCTCTTTTGAAGTATCACAATTCAAAGATTATACCAGTATTTAGCAGATAGATAGTTTCCTTTTTTTTTCACTCACTTATGTGAACTGAAAGACAAATGTTTCTCTGCTCTTTAATGGATTTAACAATTTAAAGTCACTGATTTGCTGTATAGAAAAAATATAGTGACAATTTTATAAAGAACTAAGATTATGCAGGATTGTATCAACAGATACAGAGCTATTGAAGGTAAAATAAATCTCCCATAACAGTGAATACTTTCCTGAGGTGGATTCTCAGTGATGCCCAGGATGCTGTGTAGCTTTTGTGTCAAGGTTGAATACCTTCGTAGAAGATTTCAAAAGAAATGTTAGATTTGATCCAGAAATTACTGTGTGTCATATGAGTGACATTGTTTTAGACAAGAAATTACAGCTGAAGACCAAGATGTGCCTTCTGATTAAAGTCTTTGAGAATAAGCAATTTTCACTTTCTCATACATCAGCAACAATACTGAATGTTGTTGACCAAGAGGGCAGTACAAGGCAGTCGAGAGTTCAGATATTCCCTAGTCAGACAGCTGCACTTAGCTTCTTCAGGATCTTGAGCAGATAAAGCAGATGGCCTCTTTATTAAAAGGTGTAAGGAAATGGTAGGTGACAGCAATCACCGTGTATTGGAATTTGTGTTTGCTACACACACAAAAAAATCAGGCCTGAAAATCAACTTTATTCCTGCTCCAATTAGCTTAAGTCCCTGTGTGCTGTCCATGTAGTCACATTCTGAATTGTCTTTATTTTCATCTGAAGTAAATGCTAAGGAAGGAAAGCAAAATCTCCTTAAGAGTGGAGCATGTTGTCTTTCCTACTAATCTGTATCAGTTTGTTTTACAATAAAAGCCAGTGTTGTCAGAGAAGATAAAGTGTACAGAAAAACATATTACTTTGCTTACATGGGTTCACATTTAGTTTATCACCCATTTGGTCCAACTTGTATGCCACAGATCAGGACGTTGTAAACTGACTCCTGCAGAACTGCCTGTGAAGAGCAAATAAAAACAATCCAGCTGTGATGGACATATTGTTATAACTGCTGCCAGTGAAAATGAATAGATGACAGTTCTGCATAGACTGCTTAGCTACCCCAAACAAGAGCAGGAGCTGAGGAGACTATTCCACTACTTTATTACCTCCAAGAAGTTATTAAAAAAATATTCCCAAGAAATATTTACCTCCATCATTCTTCATAAAATTTCAATGTTTTCTCTCCCTTCCCAATTTTTTTGCAGCTGAAATTACCTTTGTCTCACTTCTTGCCCTTAAATATCTTGTACAGTGGGAAGCAGTTTCCCCAGCTCAGTTCATGAGCTTCAATATCTTCAACAGTGGATTGCTTTTGTTTGCCCAAGATATTAGGAGCAGAAAGGTGAAGTGTGATGGTTTTGTTGGAAGGGAAAATTCTTATTCAATATCTACATAATCTATGTTTTTTCCCTTCAAAAGCTCGAGAAAGAAAGTTAGTAAGACTTTCAACATTAAAAGATAATTCTGAAAAAAATCATGGTTCAATATGCTGCAAATTTATGAACTCGTTAGGAATAGTGTTGACCACCAATAAGCTTTGTTTCCTCCTGGTGATAGTGGCTTACTTACTATTAGAGACAGAGAAATCCCCTCAAAAAAATATTAAAAAAAAATAATTAATATTTCTTTCAAATAGATCTGAAACAAAACTACATAGTACAATCCCCCCAAAGCACTGATTTTTTGGTTTCAAACTTTCATTGTGGTCTCTATTAGAAAAGGCATTCCTAAGAGCTACCAATGTTTGATTGTATCTTCATATGAATCTCAGTCGTGCTTTTCTACAGTGTTCACATGACCTGGATTTATCTCATTTTCACCATTGTCAGTCTTTTAAGCATGGTGTAAGTCAAAGGAACAACGCAGAGCCAAACAAAGAACGTAGTATTTGCAGCTCATTAACACGGGAGTAAGTGTATAGATGAAGATTAGATAAGTGTAATTGCGTAGATAAGGATTCAATTCATTTCCAGGAACAAAATGTTTGAACCAAACACTCAGGCAGCACCAGTCCTGTGGTAAGGGGGTCCCATAGTCAATAGTCATGGCTGCAGGGCTCCCTCCCTTAAACTAGTGATGTTAAATTAGGGATCCATCCATGCTGACGGCAAGCACAGAAGGATTGAAGAGCAGGCCAGTGACTGGTCAAAGAACCAAGAAGAAGCTAATAAAAATGCAGGGATAATTTAGGTTTTCTTGTAACAAAAAAAACGTGCATTTTTTTTTGCTTGTAAGTAAAACACCACAGAAGGAGATTAAATTTTTCAAGAGAATCCTAACTCCAGGATTCCAAATAATGTTGAACTGCAAACTCTGCATGTGAGCTGTTAGTCATATTACTGCTCTTTCCTTTAAGGGAAAAAAACCAAATGAAAAACCAAAAGCAAACCAAACAAAAACAACAAAGAAAGAAAGCAACAAACAAACCAAAAATAACTTAGAGCCTATTTCTTCTCTTAGTTTTATTTCGTGATGCTTTAAATTTTCCTGCCTTGAACTTGGTTTTGTCTCTGTTATTATAATCTCATATTTATCCTTGAAGATATGCGACTTCTGTTTCACCAATTTTTATTACAGGTGCTCATAGCATCTGTCAGAAGTGAGGTTTTGTTCAGCTAGACTTTATTTTAAGATACTGCTTGCAATGTCCTCTTGAGCATGTATTTGGCATTGTTCTATACTTTAATCTGTTCTAAATTCTTATCTTCATTTATCACTAATATAATAATCAAGCCAAGAACTTAGCCATTTCCCATTGGAATTGTTTGGACTCATTTTGCGAGCAATGCCCTGAGATAAGAATTTGTAGTATCTTTTTGTCCCAAATATGGGTTCTTTCACTTGGTGTGCAACAGCCCTATATGCACACATAGCCTACTATCTATTTGAGGTTTGCCAAATATTTGGCCTTTCAAATATTCTGAGTGAAATCCTGACCCATTGAAACTAATGGCTTAATTCCCAGAATTAAAATTTCACACTTTTGCTTTTTTTTATTACACAGTCAGAGGTTTTAAGCAATCTAAATTACATCATAACAGTGACTTTGTGGCATCAGTATTAAATTCCTTATGAGGATATATGCTTTGCTTCCTTGCCACACAAAGTAAAATTTAGTTCTGTTTTATAGAGGGGTAATTTAAGTTTTTTACAGGTTTTTAGTAACTGGGAGAGAAATACAGATTAACAAATTAGTTGATTCAGGGGACAAAATTACCCCAAAGCTAAAATTTCTCTCAGAATAGGTGGGAAAAAGCAGGTAGGTGAAGGGAGCAGGATAATTTAACACTAATCATTTTACTTATTTGTGAAGAGCTCTACAGTAATGAGACCTCACTGAAAAGGTATCTCAAATATATTTTAACTGAGGTTTGGAGTCACATAACTAAAGGTGAACACAGAGCTTGTGTTCTCTGATTTCCATGTTACCTGCTCAGAGTAAATTGTACACATATGACAGTGTTCCATGTTCCCTGTATCTGAAGACTCAACGTTAAAAAAACCCCAACAAACATTGTGCTTTGAAATTTCAGATCAGACAACTGAAACAAAAGGCAGAAAATTGCAGCTCTATGTGTAATAACTAAACCTCTTGTTATATGCTGCTGTATCAAATATAAAACATTTTCATTTCCTTTGTATAGGAAATTCAATAGGACCTGAAAAAGGGGTCAACCAAGTACTGTGACTCCCACTATAAAATGTGAGTGGTGCTAATATTCCTTTTTTAACTCTCATGTGATTGCAAAGAACCAAACAGATAAAATATAGCTTTCATAAAACTGGAGGTTTGGTGGAGAATTAGCATGAGAGTTGTGCAGACGACTTGCAAACGGAAGGCTGGCCAAGAGCTCAGATTTATGCTATGAAATAGAAATGCTTTTCTCCTGAGATTTTCTTGAAAATATCACTGCATGTGGTCATGTTGGTTTACTGGCATATTTTCCTGAGTCTTTTTTCAAAGTGAAGGGAGGAGGAGGAGAGGGAAGAGGCCTGTTCCTTTAAGAGACACATAACTATCAGGGCATTGGGAAAGCACATAAAAATGCATATTATAAATAGCACAAATGGGAATTTTAAACATTCAGGCATATTCAAATTTGGACTGAGGAATTGTTAAGAAAATATGGGAAATGTTGTCAAACCAGAGTTGAAATTTTATTTTTTATGGAGTGTTTATAGTGTCACATATTTTATCTCCATAGATTTCAGCTGTCACATACCAACATTAGAAAATTCTAAGGACCAAAATGTCAATTCAAATGTAATTTTACAGTGATTTTTCTTGTCTACTTATTTGAGATTCAGTCTGAATTCAGAAACAAGTATTTTAGTAGTAAAACTACATTATTCCTGGTATACTCAGTACAATTTTAGTAACTCAGAAACAAGAGATCCCGGATGGAAAGCTTACAAGCAGTACAAGCCTATAAGCAATTCAAACAGAATTTAATTACACAAAGGGTAGCTGAATTATGGAACACATTGCTGAAGGCAGCAATAGATGCAAGAATTATAAATCAGTTCAAGAAAGAGCTCAGAGAAAGGAAATCAAAAAGTAAAACAAATCAGTTCCTTTAAAAACATCACAGGGTTAAATGGGGCAGGCCACAGCGGACTCAACAGTCAAGCCCTTTTTCTTTAAATGTTCCCGTGTTTCCTAAGAAAGAAACTAAATAATCACTCCATTGATTTCCATAATGGCTGTAGTTCCAAGTTCCAGAAATACATGAGTGTGTCTTTTGTGCTTTACCTGTGCTTACAGAATTTTGTTGCATTTCCTTTTATTTCAAACTTCATTTACACTTGCACTGTTTTACATGACTCTGGCAGTATAAAGCAGCCATGAAGTAACTGTAAATATGATTTATGCTCCCTTTACACTAGCAAAGTGATGTATAGTATCCTTAGGGAATGTGGAATCATGCCCAGTGCCCGTGAAACAGACACATAAACTCTGTTTAATTTTATTTAACAAGCACATTTCTATTTTATGCTTTTTTTTATATCATTTTAAGACTCATATTCATTTCTTCTCCTTAAAGTAGACTGACAGAACTGAATTCAGTGTTCTCAGTGCATTAATATTTCATTAATTCTGTATCTATATAAAAAATGACGGTTTATACCTACACATGTAAACAAATCACTGCTAATAGATCTCTGTTAATTTTTCTGGTCTGATATTTGCAGTCTTAGGAATATTAAACATAGAAAGAGTCCCTAAGTGAAGTAATGATTACTCAGGATGGTTACAATGCCATCATTTTGATATCAAAACGAGCATTTCAGGGATGATTACTGCATAATTGATCAAGTACCTCACCAAATCCTTTATATAATTGCAGTGTTGATCTTAAGGTTGATTAAACAGAAACAAAGAAGTAAAAATCTGCTCTATAAAGGAGAAAATTAACAGAGTAGAATCACCTGGAAACTATATGTTCACCTAATTTTAGCTTACAATAATTTTATGGAAAAAATGTTAAAAAATTAGGCACATGTATTCGTCTGCAGGTATTCTCACACTTTTATGAATGTTGTCTGTGGGAGACATTGTGGCTGAAAACAGTATTAATTGATTCTCTGGGCCTTAGTGACGTATTTTTTTCAGTTGTTTGAACACCAGCATGGAAAGAAGCCTTTGTGAGGGCTTGCAGCAATATTGTCTCATGTCCATTTTTAAATGCACTACACTGATGCCTGAACTCTTAAATAAAAAATGGAATCAGGTGCTAGAAAAGTTAAAACTTTAGGGTTTTTTTTTTTTTCCCAATGATTTAAAATTACTTCCATAAAGATTTAAGATGCTGACATTACAACAACTGGAACATCCATTACGTGCTTAGTAACCTTGTACAGCACATTTGAGATGTTATTATCATCAGTACTGATCCCTGTAGTTTCTCTGGCATTCAGAAACTGGAGTGCTCAGTGACTCAGAAATCCAGGCCTTTGAACCTCTCCAGATAAAGAATATGTTCCTATACATGTCTGCAGTGTAATTGAAAGCACAGAAGTGAAAAAATATATTTAGGAGCAGTTCTTTAGAAATGGGGTGAATTGTACTAAAGAGTATCAAACTGTAGAAATCAAGTGTAATTGTTCTGATTTTTTTAGTTTAAAAAGCTTTTTATTACCATTTGATTTAATTTCATTGTACTGAAAAAGAAATCTAGGGTTTGGTTTTGGGGCTTGGTTTGTTTGGGTTTTTTTTAATATGGCAATTATTGACTCCAAAAAGGAAATTGTTTGGCTAAAACAAACAAAATCATAATTTGTAATAAAGTTAGAATAGGAGACCAGATTTAGAGTGCTTGTGCATAGCAGCAATATTTTGCTTTACACCTGTGAATGTGGGTTTTTTTCACAGCAAAGAGAGATAAAGGATTATCAAAAACCCAGAAGAAGAAATAAAAGTAAAGAAACTGCTGATGCAACCATAGATGAGGAATAGCTTTATTTTTAGATTTATGCATGGCAGACAAAGAAATCTATGTGAGCTTCTGCCTGTATCTTCCCTTCCAGAACTTATGTTTAAAAAAGAGAAACTTAATTGTAATTTTTTTAACATTATTTTACACAAGCATTTTTTCATTCTGTCCTATTGATATACTACTTCTCACTTTCCCTGCCCTTGCCAAAACTTCATGCATGCCTCCTAAGCACAGGAACAGAAATCAGCATTGTATTGTTTTGACTGCCATTGCTTTGTGATCTTAAATGGTCCCTCAACCCTTTTGTCAATATTTATTGATGGGATCCACAGGCGCTCTGAGTGATCCCACTCTTGAGGGGCATAAACCAATGGCAAGCTGGGAAGGCAAGAATAGGGGGGCCTGCTCCAGGCAAGAACTGGTTAGGAAGTATCAGAAAGCTCAGGAGCTATTGACAAAATGTCAAACATTTCAAATCCTTGATTGTTTCTCTGGCTAATGCCATGCTAAACAGAACCATTATCGCCCCCTAAAGTGGAAACAGATACATACATGCACAACACATGCATGTTCACTCACCTCCATGCACACACAAGAGTCTGCAGGGAAATTAAGCAATGCCAATGAAACCATGTACAGAGAAAGTTCTCGGATAAATTAACAGTGCAATTACATTACATGACATGCCACAAGATGGATGAGGAAAACTTGGCTGGTATTACGTTCTGTTTTCAAATTGCAATTTATTTGAGGGTTTTAATGGATGCCTTATTAAAACATCTCAGCATTGGTCAGGTTTCAGCGCATGTCAGAGTAGCCCATGATTGATGACACCCTCTGCTGCTTCCCTTGCACATTTGCAGGGAATTTAAGCAAAGAGGGAATGAACAGAAGCTCGCATTCGTATTGATCGTGTGAAGGTGCACTGCCTGAGAGCACAGTCTAATAACATTCTCTTAGCTGAAATGCCTCACATGAAGGCATTTATTACAAGAACTCAAATGCTATATGGTTCGGTATAAAAGAACATTGTACAAACAAAAGAGTAGGCAATGAACAAGAGAGAGAGGGAGAGAAAAAGAGAAAGAAAGAAATACAAATGTGTAACTTTAAGCAATGAAGTGCTATTATCTCCTAAGAGCATATTTCAGACAGCTAAAAAATGGTGTATTTAACCGTTTCCTATGTGTAGATATAAAAGAATCTTCTGAAGATAAACTAGAGACAGCGATTTCCTTTTTTTTTCTTTAATCCATCTCATTTAGGTGAGATCCTGTAATTATATTGGTAGCAATGAGAGTGGAGGTCAGAGCTAAACACAATTAGGATTTCGAACATCAAAATGGATAGCTTGACATTAATCATTTGACCATCCAATGTCTTTCTTCATCACTTTAAGTACTATATACTGTAGTTAATCGATCTGACCATCACCCATTTTATAAGCGAAAAGCACTTGTACCTAACCAGTGTAAATCTTAAAGAATCCCCCACACTTTTAGAGGCCAGCTTCTTGATAGATTAGGACTAGACATGCATAATATAAGAAACATTTCCTCTTGTGCTGTGAGATTTGCAAGATACCTGATTGAAAAAGAGGAAATTTACATGATTTCAAACTGAAAATACACTGTTGGCTTTTACCTCCCAAAACACCCTTTTAAAGAAATCCATGTAAGTAGTTCATCACATCAACAATGTTTGGTTAACTCATACTATTTTTTCTTCATTGTAAATGGAGTTAAGCTGAAGGTAAAATGAGATAATCAACTACAGATGAGGTAGAGTAGAAATACCCTTGCCCCTAGGTACCTCAAAGCACAATACTGATTACAAATAAAAATTCAGGTTGGGCATTAGAGTCCAATTCTTTCAGATGCTGAGTACTTGTCAGTAGCACTACTGTGGCTGTGTCCCATTTACTTTGTCTTTCTCTTGGCCTGCAGGAAGTACTCAGTATCACTCATGATCAGATCTCCAAAACACTCGCCACATATCTGTGCTTAGGGCTTGGTTAAGTACTGTCTCATATGTCAGCACTGCCTCTGGCTGTTTGCAACTCTAATACCATTCCAGTTTCAATTCCAGGTCTAAAAGATTATTTGTTTGACCTGCCTTGCTCATCATTATCTGAGCTGCTAATTTTATTATTTTGTTAGCACCCTGGGCTGCATGGTATAAAGCGACACTATAAAAGTGTAGTTTGATTATATTGGAATCATTCAGCATCACAGGCTTAGCAAACAAAATGCAGCACTCCCACCCACACTGCTATGGTAGCAAAGAAGAGGGAGTAAAGAAGAGGGGGAAGGGAGGATAAAAGCTGTAAGAAGGACAAATAGGAGTAAAAAAGCCATTGTGGTTAAAGAGCTTCACAAATTCTCTCAGGCTAGAGTTGGACAAATTTCCTATATCTCAATTACTTGGTACTCAAAATAGTTTTTAAAAGAAATAGTAGTAAAAATCATGCTAAAAAAATCAGAATCTGTGAAGTTTTGCTGACTAGAAACAATGAATGAAATCTCTAAGTCTCTAGTTCTGACAATTATAGAAACTTGATTAGGATTTAGAAACCTTAGGTCAGTGCATCAGGTCTTGGTCCAGACTTAGACAAGACACTGAGCTTCTACTATTTTCCATTTAATGTTCCCACCTCTTTCTGCCATAGCTTCACTACATTTTTCCATCTGTTTTTTAAACATCTCCACTTGAATAAGCATTTTACACAATCAAATCACAACTTACTTTTGTAAATTTATTTTAAATATAGACAGGTCCTTTAATATTTCCCATATTTAACATTAGTTCTTCTGTTGAAATACTGAATCAGAATAATTACTGTATTCTTCTGCTTTTGTTTTGGAGGGTTTTTTCTTCCCTTCACCCCCATGTTTTACTTTCTAGGTAACTGAAAAAGTTAACTTAAACTTCTAAAAGTAAAAGGGCTATATTTTGATTTATTTTTGTAGTCCACGCTACTCTAGATCTTGCAGACCTGACGCTTGCTTCCATTGTTGCAGAAGCATTAAAATGGCTGCCTCATATTGCAGGCATTTTACGGCATAAGAAAAAGGCTTTCTGAAACAGAAGAGTTCATATACATCAACCAGAAACTTACCCTTGTGATTAGCCTGCTGTGACTGTTTCAGATCAGTACACATAGCACCTGAGAAAGCCATCTACAGGTAACCTAGCCAAGTCATAAACCTTATCATGATCCTCAAAACAATTCTGTATCAAAAGCCACAGTTATCAAATATTTTCTACCTACCATAATTCAATTTCAAGTTTATTTATGTAGATGAAACATAATAAAGATTGAATGTTAATAAACATTGATTTTTTAATTAATAAGAATTGAAAATATCATGCTAAGTGTACCTTAGAAGATGCAGCTCAAATAATTCCAATTCACGCAAGTCCCATTGTTCTCAGCTTCTTGATTATAAGCAGTAACCATGTCTATTATAGCTAAGATAAATAAACAGATATTTTCTGGCAGTTTAGTGCACAAATGCAACCTCCTAACCCTCACCATCAAAAGGTCAAAAGCTGCAAAACCTAGTCCATTAACCTCTGTAAATGGTTGTGATATTAAAAACTGACTCTCAATATCCAAGGGTCATGATCTAGTGCAATAACTATCAGCAATAAAGAATTATGACTATGGTACATTATCCATCTATAAAATGGCCATTTATGACACCAGCACATGGGCTATCTGTAACGGGAATGAACCACCCCTTTCTAAGAATCATTGCACACTTTCAATTGTGGGGTTATACTATAACCTGTTAATACTTATTAAGTTTTGAAGCAGAGAACAGAACTACTATCTGTACATTAGGGAAAACAACAAAAACTTACAGGCTAATACAGCTTAGTAGAAAATAGCAGTTTAAAGTATCATTCTCTCAAATTTCAGATTTAACTAGATATCATCTCACTACAAGAGAGCCATGGACAGGGAGAAGCCTATCAAGATGCAGAGGGGTTCTTACAAGAAAAGGGTCAGCTAACTTGTTCTTCTAGCAAACTTTTCTGGTAGTTAAACAGAGCTTTAGCACTCCAAGCAAAGCAAGGTTTTTGCAAAAGTGGCTGAGAGAAATAAACAAGGGGGTCTGAAAAGAAATAGTACAAATCATACAGCAAAAGCAGTTTCAGTGGTGTGAGCATAGTTTTGATCACAAAAAGTCTATTTTCAGGGAAAGAAGGTGGAGGATGACAATTTAAGAAATAGGATAAATAAATGCAAATAAATTGTGAATTTTTTAGAACTGTAAAAACTACTGTCAGAATGGTACAAAAAAACTAGTATCTTTTCTATAAGACATGCATATATCTATAAATGTATATAGACGGATAGAAGACTTCTTTCAATTGCATGAAATCTGTTTAAATTGCTGAGTTGTCTTGTATGTAGAAACTTAGACCAGTGAGTTATTTAATCAATCACTAAAACTCTGATGATACATTAGCTTGGAAGACCTGCAAAACCCAACCCACTCTCTCTTGTAGAAAGCAGCTGGTCTTAATAATTAAAATGGAAAAACTCCATCCATCTTCATTTGCAAAGAAGTCACCCAGACAGAGACAGAACTTCAGCACCCTATTGTAGTTTCACAGGATGTCTGAAAGGGCTAGGGAGAAAGTAGAAAATATCCATTATTTTAATTTTGACAACAGATACAGAGAAGCCTTTCATTTGTAATTAGATGTGAGAGGTCATCAAAGCTAAAAGCAAGTAACATACCAATTTTGTTTACTCCTTCTGTTTCTTTTTGTTGGATTCAGTGAAATCTAACCATGGAGTCAATAACTGACTTTAGGGAATGGAATTAACTATACCTACATTGTCTTGCTTTTTTGTTTTCTAATCACAGAAAAATAAAGAAAAACCCAGACATGAAAGTATGGTATAGATTTTAAATAAGACTGCTGAAGCTCCTTTTTTTTTCCTGCAATCTGTAGTGAAAAGCAAATCTCTGCTAGAATAATGTTTACGTGGTCTTTACTGCTTCTGTTCCACCCATGAACTTGTCGGGTTTTTTCTCCATTTATGAAACAAAATGAATGTAGGACTAAGCAGGACTAGATTCAGGATGACAGTGGGCATTGGAACTCAAAAGTAGAATATCTGCTCAAAAAGTAGTTAAGATGAGTAATTTTTATGGTGCTTAGTCTCCTGGAGAACCTAATTTGCCAGTGCTGCTTGCAAAGAGTAGAGGAGTGTTACAAGAGGGTGCCTGAGCATTACCCTGGAGGTACTGAGACACTGTGATACCAAACAGATCAGATACAGGCTGAGTTTGAGGATACAGCCTTCCCCATGCAAAAACTCTGTGTGTATAAGATTGCATGAACAGCAGCTACTTTTGCCTCTTGCAGATGACTCCCTGGCGTAGACCCTGAAGGAAAAGGTCACTGGAATGTGCATCTTATGGCAGTGGAGGCCAGTTGATATTCTGTTCCCCAGTCCTTTGTACAGAAAGGGAAAGAGTAGAGCATATAGCATACTGAGTGGCCACAAAGTGGCTACAAAGTGGCTACAAAGAAGTTATTCTATTAATGAGATTCAATACTGGCCACTTACTGTCTGAACACCTCTTTTTTTAACGGCTTAACAGCTGGCAAGCTATGGAGAACTCTTTAGAGCATCTTTTCTCTTCTCCCTGTGCAACAGCTTCCCACCAGTCTGGGGGGAATGTAGAAATACTAATGATGACCAAAAATAGTACCATAAAATATATTACCATAGTAGATAAATTAAAAATTATTAGGCATGTTTTGGTTGGGTTTTTCTTTGGTTTTTTTAAATTACTGAACTCTGACTTTCCTGTCTGACAGGCACTTTCAGGCATTTGGTTGCATTATATACCATGGTATACCATGTGGCTCACAGAAAGAATTTTTATTCTGTTTAGACCTGTACAAAACTGGGAGAAAAATCTGCTTTGTGACCTTATGGGAACTTGATACCTGAATAAGCAGGAATACCTATTAAATCTTATCCTTGATCATAGGTACTTGTGCAAAGTAACTGTTTCAAGATTCTTCTTCCTTCACACAAAGTCTAGATATGAAACAAACTTTAGACAAAATGCTAGGATCTTGCTCAGGGGGAAATTGCTGTAATATACCACAGAAGATGCACTCAAGAAACCTGGTATATCCCTAACAAACTCTCTTTTCATCTCCCATCTTGTACTCTATAAGTTGAACACTGCACTTTCTATTTTCTTTTATTTGGATGTACCAAGAGTATCTTGAGCTTTTATGTGTCTCTTTATTTTATTGATCCTCTCTGCACTCTTAAAAATAATGGGCTTTTAGAATCCCAGAGCAACTAAAATTTATCTTCCTTACTTTCTTGCTCATTCCTTTTTAAAACACACACATTTAGTAGATAACCTTTTATATATTCAGAAATCGTCGGGCAATTGTTAACACCAAAAAAACCCCAGTTCTGTCTAATTACTTTGTTAGAGAAAGGGCACACATACGGTTATACATTCCCTGTTGTTTGCTTGCTACCAGGCTACCATTAAATATTTTTCTTACATATTCTTTGGTATAATGCTGTGAGATAGGCATGTATGTCCTCCTTTGTGCTGGTAAATTAAAAGTCCACTTTCAGTGAGCAAGATTAATTATCCATTTAACCAAATCTAGATTCATTCTCTTATTGGGGCAGGAAAGAGTGGAGAGTGGGATGCTGGAAAGATGCAGGTGGGAAAAGAAAGGGGAAGAGTGCTAGCTAGGCTGCAGTATTCAGTTACATGTGAAATGATTTGTAATTCTGAGTAATCACTTAGGACAAGCCCTTGCACCATTTTATCTATACATGACTCTAGGCCAAAGTCAATACTCATAGTAAAATAATGAGATGAAGCTAACTGAGCCCCTTTATTAATGCTCCAAGGAGCAAATCTGATGCTTAAGCTTCTCCCATGGAAAGTATCCACTTCTTCCTAAAAATGAATGAGTAGGTCATGATGGCCAGTAGTAACTAGGATTCTTACCTCCAAAAAACCATGGAAAATTTCCTTTCTTATTTGTGCACCATGTCATGCTTTGCCCAGCTGCACATGAAGGCATATAAATTTTGCATTACATGTAAACTCATTAGAGAAATGTCTCTTGCTTTCTTAATCATTTTCCCTGACTTGAAGAGATGGAAAAGAAAACCCACACAATGAAAGTTCAATAAACCAGAAGGAAAAAAACCAGGACACTGTTTGAGATGTATGGTTTTATTCTTAGTACTGTTGGCAATATGAAGAAATTCAACTACCCAAGAAACTCCTTGGCAAGGAGTTCCCTCACAGTTGGGTTTTTTTTGAAGTGTAGTGTCCTGGTTTTAGCCATCTTATTTTTTTGCAGGAGCCATGAGTGGGTGGAGCCTGGAGCCAAGTGACGTGGCCAAGACCCTAATATTATTTGATACCATCTCATGTCATTGCAGTGGGGCAGGGACTCTTGCTTCAGAAAAGAAGGGTGTCTCTCCAGCGGAGCAAGAGTGGCAGACAGAGCAGAGGGGTACTGCTGATCCTGACCAGAGAGAACAGTTTGTGTGTGATTGGGTTGAGCTTCACACTCTTTTGTACACTTTTGTTATTAATATTGTTGCTGTTACTGTTTGTTTTCTTATCTAATTATATTTTTCCAATAAATTGTTCTTATCTCAGCCTGAAATCTTTGCCTTTTGTGTCCCTAATTATCCTCTCCAGCCACCAGCAGGGGAGGAGAAGCGAGTCAACAGTATGTGGTTTTGGAGTCTTGGGGCGGGGGGCACTAAATTGCAGAGTATGATTCCTAAACCACATCATGCAGTCATGTTACCCCAGGAAGTTTTTCATACTGCAGCAACTGGCAATTCTATTTACAGCACCGTAGATAAATACTCTTTGTCCTTGTTTCATTCCTCTGTGGTTGTTCATGATAGATCCTAGTCATCAAGTAATCTCTTGCCATGGAACATCCAGTTGCTTATCCAGAGTTTTGTAACTTGAGATTCTCCTGTTCTGCTACAGCTTTCTGAGTAGTCTGTAGTGTTTCACATCCTGATAAGTCTCTAACTTTACAGCAACAGGCATTGGAATATCCCAATCTCAACATATATTAGCATATGTGAAATGCTATGTGATTTTTCCATAAATATAACAGGGCCACAAAATTTTGCATCATTATATTACATAAAATCAAAGTCTTTGAACAGAATATTGGATTTTAGTCCCTTTAAACATGCTTTTTTTTCAAGTGACCATAAGAGAATCAGTGGACTAAATTCTTTGGGATTTAAATCAAGCACATCTGAAAATCTTGCTTGCTTTTAAGAACAAGAATCAATGTGACACAAGCTGATGCAAGATCAACTTACAGATGCAAGATGGCATTCCAGATTCAAACACAAAACTGCCAAAAGAGCACAACACTCCGAGCTTCTCAAACTGAGATGAATCTAAAACTTTTAAAAATGTTTCAAGTATCCTAATTAAAAGCAAATGTCTGATTTCTCACAGTATGTCAACAATTTTGAGTAAGAGACTGAAACTCGTGATAAGCCTCAGTTTCCACCTTCCATTCTTAAAAAAGGAAAGGTTACAATTAGGAACCACAAATTTTGCATGAAACTGACAAAAACTGTGGTGATTTCTTTCTGCTGGTTCATGAGGTCACAGTTTGGAAGGATAAATAAATTTTATTTCAGAAAACACTTGTTTTAACTAATAAGTATTTCTCAAAAGTCTATCCTCTTTAGCAAAAATAATTAAAAATTAACTATTTTGTGAAAGAAATGTTTCCTGTTCATTTCATCATTGTTACATTTCACTGATGTTTCCTTTTATTTTCATTTAAAACATTTTGTTCAATCAATTAAAAGTCTTGACGTGATTGCTGTCTTTGAATACTGTGTAATAGAGTAGGTTTGATGCACAGGCATTAATTGTACATACAGATCAAACCCAAATTAGTCAAAATATATGTAAGGAAGTTTTTTGATTTGCAAAAATAATTACATAACTTACTGTTCTGTACCAAGTTGTTCTAGCCACACCCCAGAGATGAGTATAACCATTTGTATCACCTTTTCTGGATGATCCTCCTTGCAATATTATGTTTCCCCATGCTGGCTGAACATGATCCAGCGTGTGCCCAGGTGGCCAAGAAGGCCAATGGCATCCTGCTCTGTATCAGCACTAGTGTGGCCAGCAGGACCAGGGCAGTGATTGTCGCCTGTACTTGGCACTGGTGAGGCCACCCCTTGAATCTCGTGTTCAGTTTTGGGCCCCTCAATTCAGGATGGGCATTGAGATGCTGGAGTTCACAGAAGGGCAATGGAACTGGTGAAAGGTCTGGAGCACAAGTCTGATGAGGAGCAGCTGAGGCAGCTGGGCTTGCTTAGCCTGGAGAAAAGGAGGCTCAGGGGAGATCTTATCTCTCTTTACAGCTGCCTGAAAGGAGGTTGACGACATGAAATAGCCTCAGATTACAACAAGGGATGTTTAGATTGGCTCTTAGACAAAATTTATTCATCTAAAGTGTGGTCAGGCACTGGAACCGGCTGCTCAGGGACATGGTAGAATCACCATCCCTGGAAGTGCTCAAAAGACATGTGGATATGGCAATTGGTTTAGCAGTGAACACAACGGTGCTGGGTTAGCAGTTGTGCTCAATGGTTTTAGAGGTCTTTTCCAACCTTAACAATTCTATGATTCTATCATTCTAAGACTCTTGCACCTCATGTGAGGACCATATTTCTGTTCAGCACCTGCACTGATTTTTGATCTAGATTCCTTTTGTAGAATCATGATCTGTGCTGAGGAGGCCGTTTTGTAAGGGATTTAAAAGTATACACAGATTAGAGAGGATTCAGTAAATCCAAGAGCAACAACCGATTCCATAATTTGAATTTGAGAAAGTGAGGTAAATAATTCTGATGGATACAACTTGTTCTGTAATTTAATGTTAGTCTACTTCAAATCAAATGCTTGCTTAATTAATTGGCAGTAAAAATTACTCTGCACTTTTTTTTCTGACATTACACATTATGGAAGGTTTTCATAATATTATTTCATAGTGCAATAGTTTGGAACAAAAAGAAGGGTGGATGTTCTGACAATCGTGATATAATTAGTAAATATGCTGCAATTTTAGGAAACAAACAAGCATTGTTTAAAACTTACCCATTTTTTCCTTATCTTGCTAATAGAAAGAAAACATGAAAGCAGAGCAGAACAGTACGTTTTGTGTAAGTTGGAGAGATCGGGCTTACAGGAAAGAAGCCAACATGTATCACATAAATTTATCATGTAGCTTAAAATAAAGCAAAACAAAAAAAAAATCCCACAAAAATAAGCTGTGAAATCTTGCACGGCTTGCATGGGAAGCCACAACCTTGTGATTGAGTTCTCTCCCAAAACAGAAGTAGTGCTTGATAAGACTTTATAAAAAATAATTTTTTAGGCCCTTATACACAGGTAAAACACTAAAAATCAGATAAAATGTTTGCACTTTAGACATGGCAAATCTATTTCTACTCTGAAACCAGAATTTTACTAACAAAATGCCTTTCTATCTATATATCTTGGGAAATCTTCTTTCCCAAGTGAGAAACACATAATTCCCTGGATATCTTCTACTGAGAAAGAAATTAGTAATTTGATTATTGGTATCTCTGGGGAGGAGTTAGTAAAAAAATGCTGTCTTTAAATATGTTGTATATCGTGAACTAAAATGATTGAATAATTGACTAGAAAACTACAGTTAACTTTGGGAAGCTATTGATTTAGACCTGGCTTTAAAAAGCCTATTTGCAAAAGGCCTACTAATCACAAAGTGGAACACTGTATAATCCTTCAACAAATGGGTTAAAACCCACAGAATGGCATAATCCAGGGCCTAAAATTCATCTCTCAATTTCATCTTCCTGGTAAGAAACTAAGAAACAACACTGTCTTGGTGTGAAGACATCTATGTGGGGCAAATGCATCTAGGTCATGCAGAAAACAGTATGTTGCCATAGCTATCATTAGTGTAATACTCTTCACAGCAAGTCCTACTGTGAGCTAAATTCAGGCCCAGTGGGTGCTGCACTATTGACTTCAATGAAGCTGCACCTGCTTATGCCCTATCTGAATCGGTCCTTGCGTCTACAATAAGAATAGTATGTCAATCACTGCCATTCACTGAGCACTATTTCAACAGCCTCTCTGTGTGAATTCCTGCTGTAAAATATCTGATGTGCAGTAGCTGGCTATTCCGTCCCACCCTGTTTGCCCACCCCTCCATCATTCTTCAGAGCAGACCTCTTTCGGGCAGCACTGATCCAGCCACTGAGGCAGACAAAAGTCACAGCCAGTATGAAGGATGATTATCTCATGCATTAGAAAGCTATTTTGGTTGCTGACATAAAGTTTGGTTGCTTCTAAAGAGTACCGGGGGCACACATTGCCATTTTTTTAGTGTTCAGGCCAGTATGTTTGTCTAAATGTTGTCAAGTAGTTAATAACCTTAATTTTGAGATGAAAATTTGTTGCATACCCATTTGCTCTGTACACTTTTTAATTACTACAGTACATTAGAAGCATTAAATGTCTGGCTGGCTAAGAACAATTAAATGGCACTTAAAGATGTCACCACCTGAGAACTAGGCTGTGAGTGTGACTAATGAATGTTTCTCCATCTGCTCAGTAAGGTCGTGCCACCACTGACACATTCCTCTCATTGTATTTGATACCTGTATCTGCATTCCTCAGTATTTCCTTCTTCCTGGTTGCACTTTCTAACTTATGTCTCTTAGTCCCTCTCTAGTCCTGCTTCATCTTACTCTGCACCTGATCTCCACTTCTGAATGGATTTTTTTCACCTTGCCCTTCGAAAGTTTATGGTGTTCTTTTTTTCCTATTGTCTTAGAGGTATGAAACAAATTTTTATCAAAATGAGTTTTTATTTCATTTTGGGCTGGTTTCCTTAAAATAGTAGCAGAACATAGGTACACTTAAGGGAAAAAGTGCAGAATCCCCTTTCTACATGCATAAGTGGAAAGCTGCAACGCTTCCTGATGGGCATAAGATACTCCCAAAGCCGAAGGTTAGCATAAGCGTGGACTGCTCCCATACAAATCCTCATGAGCTGACTGCCACCATGGTGCCACGTGGTAAATTCTCTGTTCCTTCTTCCTGAGAGGTGAGGAAGACTTCAGCTCCCTACGGGCTGATTAACCCTGCAGTCTCCTTTACATGGTGCAACAGTTATGGTGACATCCGCTGAATGTGTGGAATCCAGTCCAGCATAGCAGAGATGGAGAAAAGAATGGGAGGGAGCAGCTGAGTTGCATGAAACATTCTGGATCAGACTTTGTTCCGACATGCAGGAAAAGGATAATTCGTGTCTGAGAAAGACTCTAAACTTTGTTTTTGAACTTCCCAGGTAAATGCCATAGCTAGCAGACTATCATGGAGAAGACAGAAATCTTGTTTTCCATGCCACACAGGTCTCGCAAGGTAAGCGTAAGTTAGCTTCCTGAATTCAAATATCTTTGGGAGAACTTGATTGCTGTGAATGCTCTACCCATGCATCAGGAGCAGTACTTAACAGCCTGGAAATTGCAAAAAAATTAAGCCCAGTAACAGACAGTGTTATCTTACCCACGTCACTGGCTGATCTATGTTAAGGAGATTTTTAAAAGAGCATAAAGATATGAACGCATGTCACTACTGTTTGATTTTTGGAAACCACTTTTCTGCATCTGAAAAACAAGAAAAGTATTGATTCTTCAGTAGGGATTTTTAACTAATTTTTAAATGTTTTTAAAATATTTTTAGGAATCTTCTGGCATTTTTAGGAAAAGTTTGTAGAGCTCTTGTGCTGGAGAACTTCCACTTTTCTGGAAGCTGCACATATTGTCTGTCAGCTACTAACCTCTGAAATCTGGCCTTTTAACTGGGTTAAAAGCATTTTTAGTACAGCATATGAGGAACAAATATGATGACATTGAGACTTTCAGCTGTGAAGTCTCCTTGGAGCTACATGTTTCAGTTATGTCTTTTTGGGGAGCATTTTCTTTCCACAAAGCTGAAATCTAAAAAAATGGAAAAGTGTTTGAAAGAAAACCTAAGCCAATGCTTGATGGCAGTTTAGTTGCTGACAGTCAGGTGAATTTCTGTAAAAATTGTACATTGAAGGTTATCAGCTAAAGACTGGTTGTCAGAGGCTGTCATCACAGTATGACATCACAGTAATTCTGAGTCTTACCTTGGATTTACTTTTTCTGAACAGTTTGTTTCTTACAGAAGAATACTGCTGTGTTGCAAGTTACAGGAGGAAAAACCTAATTCAATGGATTGCCTTCTTGAGACTATAACCTTAAAAGAAATCTAAGTAAAAGCTGCATGATCTTTCAGATACGATTACTTGTGTAAGTCTGACAGTTCTAATGTTACTCAGTAGACATTCTGAATTTGAGATATTCAGGGATGTGGTTATTTACATTTTAAGCTGGTTTATCTCTGTATGGTCACCTTAGCAACACAGAGGGATGGAAAGAATGCATTAAAAGACTCCACTTCTCAATAAATGTTTATCATACAATTGCTTGCATTTACAACTTGATACAATACCTTGCTAAATCCAGACTGGGCAATGCTGTTTAACTTAGCTGCAAATGTACAAAGCATCCTACTGAATATTATTTCTTATACAAGCAATGAAAGCAATAGCACAACAGAAGCATCAAAAACTTACATTGAGCACAAAATGTCCATAACTTGACAGTATTTCATAGAATCATAGAATTATCAAGGTTGGAAAAGACTTTAAAGATCACCAAGTCCAACCATCAGCCAGCACTGCCACTGTAACCCCATAACCACTAAACCATCACCCAGACCCAGATCCAGATGCCTCTAAAACACATCCAGCGATGGTGACTCCACCTCCCTGGGCAGCCTATTCCAAAGTCTGACCACCTTAACAGAGAAAATATTTTTCTAATATCTAATCTGAATCTCCTGTCTCAAAGCCATTTTCTCTGGTCCTCTCACTGCAGGCACGACAGAAAGGACAGGCTCCATTTCACTAGAACCTCCTCTCTGGTAATTGTAGAGAGTGATGAGATCTCCCCTGAGCCTCCTTGAGACTAAACAAACCCAGCTCCCTCAGCTGTTCCTCAGAAGACAAGTTCTCTAGACCTCTCACGAGCCTTGTTGCCCTTCACTGGACATTTTCCAGTACTTCAGTGGCCTTTTTAAAGTGAGGGGCCCAAAACTGAACGCAGAACTCAAGGTGTTGGCCTCACCAATGCTGAGTACAGAGGGATGGTCACTTCCCCAGTCCTGCTGGCCACACTATATCTGATACAGGCCAAGATGCCACTGGCCTTCTTGGCCACCTGGGCACACTGCTGGCTCACACTGAGCCCGCTCTTGACCAGCACCAAGTCCCTTTCTGCCACTCTTGCCCCAGCCTGTGGCACTGCCTGGGATTGCTGCGACCCAAGTGCAGGACCTGGCACTTTGCCTTACTGAACCTCATGCTGTTGTCCTTAGCCCACTGATTGAATCTGTCCAGATCCCTCTGTAGAGCCTTTCTTGCCTCGAGAGATCAACACGCCCACTCATCTTAGTATCATCTGCAAATCTGCTGAGGGCACCCTCAATCCCTACATCCAGATATCAATAAAGATGTTAAACAGGACCGGATCCAATTAAAATTCTGCAGGATTTCTATACTACAGTTTTTAAGTCCCGAAGCAGTTGTCTACTAGGTATTACAGACAAAATTTTTGCAATATTTGGATATGGCTTTTATTTTCAGTACTGGGACTTTTCTCACTTAAAAGAAATTTCTAATGGTAGTCTGGAAACTATTAACTTAGAAAGGAACAGTTTAAGGTGTTTGATCCTCCTTTGATGAAGTGTGAACACTAGACCTCTCTCCAGAGGTGTAATGGTGATTCTTCTCTGAAGGGAGAGAAGGGAGGGAGTGAGAAGGGAATGAGTCTCTGTAACTGTGTTTAAGAGAAATTATTTCCGGTGATCAGTTTAATTAGCTATTAGTAAGTGTTACTCTTCATGTTTCCATTTTACATGAATGTTGTCAATACTCTATAATCTCTGTCAAAGATGTCAGATATGAATCTCAGTGTTATTCAATGGACCTACATTTTCCTTTAAAAAACCAGCATGAATAAATGCAAACATCCAAAGGATGCGTAGTGTACATACAGGGTGCTAGTACCAGGTCATTCTGGAAAACAGAGAAACAAAACCCAAACCCATACCTTCAGAGCGAGTTTTTACTGGAGGAGGGTTTCAAATCATGCCGGTATGATGATTTGGTCCAGCACTTGGAGTCCTAGGGCTCATATTAGCATATCAAAATATAACCTGCCAGTCTAATCTTTAAAAGTTATATTCCATATAGAAAAGATGAGGGGGAAGAGAGAATCAAGACAGACAAAGGGAAGTGACTTTCTTAGACTACACAAGAGATTAATGATAGAGCACATAATATAACACAAGTCTGCTTTCTGTGTTGGTGACTCATTAGCTCTTGCATGCAGTGCAATATCCTAGACTATAGTTAATGACAAATATTATGGATCAGTTTAGGAAGAATTTTCCTTCACCTTGATCAACTTCTTCTGCATTTTAATATGTAGAGATATGGAGAATCAGATCCAGAGTTTTGAACTGGTTCAGCTCACAGTATCTATAAAAGTACAAGAAATCTTTGGGTTTACCATTTCCTTTTAGTAGTTTTCTGAACAGAACAGAAAATGAATGCAGAATTGGGACAACTCCACCTCCCTCAAGATTCTCTCATGATAATAAAATCTAGTTCTAAATTTTCAATAAAATTTTTGGTTGCTTTAAAATGCAAGGTTATTTGTTTTACAGGACTTTATATCCGCCTACCAATCCTAGCAGTATTGAAGATGAGTGATTGACAATGATGTTAAAAATTACTTTTGTGCAATAATTGTCTCTTTTTTCTGTCATAGACCAGTTCATGGAGATTGCATCCTTATCTGTCAGTGTTTTGGATATCAAATTTGAAAGTTAAAGTTTGCTCTGTATGTGAAAAGTGCATCTGAGGCATTCTTGTGCTGAATTTTGTTATCAGTTCTGTAGCAATACCCTATGACAAAACTACTTTTTAAACTTGTAAATAAAAAATCTGTGAAACATCCTTTCCAGTGGAGCTGGCTACACAAGTTTCCCAGGTTTTAAACTTATGGAATCAGGACTTTGCCTGCGGAGTTCTGTTGAGTTAATACATTAATGCTGTTATCTATTGACATGGAAATTTTACATATGTTTTTTATATACAGATATATATACACACACATTTATACAAACATATTACACACGTGATGTATGTTATTTTGGATTAATTGCCTGCTGGATCTATTTGAAGATACAGAAGAAAATCCAGTGGTTTTTTCTGTATACATACCAGACATACTATTTTAATTTTAATCATGTGGATTCTGAAGAGAAATGTGCTTCTAGGTTTACCCTAGCCTCTCTCTGGTGACAAATAATATAAGCTCCCAAATGTGTTTTGACCTTCATAGGCTAAAGGCCAAACCTTCAAAGAAGGGCTTCTAAAAATCTTCCAAAGGAGGCAGTTTACCACAGTGCCACAACTCATAGTTCAGGTCCGTTTGAACACCTTTGACAGCTGATGATAGCTAAACAAAACCAGAATATGAAAAAGATCCCTGTAAGAGATCCTTTTAGGCTACTCTTTTAAGAAAAATAGAGGAAATGCTCTAAAATAACTTCCTTCACACAATCAGATCAAGTTAATCTGTATAAATTTAGAAATGCGAACTTTGATTCAGCCTGCTCCCCTTCCCCCCAGAAACAATACTAGGACAAAGAAATCAGTGGTGCTTCTACTTGTGAAGCTTGGTAACACTGGAAAAGTTCCAAGTACAATGTGTGTCTTTCAGGCACTACCACGGAGTCACAGTACAAAGGGGCAAAACTGATGGCAGAAGACACAAAAGCACTGTCTGTTCCTTAGAGTTCTGCCTCTGAATTAACTGCAAGGTGATGTAATTTTCTAGTACTGTGGGGTGAATGGACTAAACTCCTATTACATTGAAATGTTATTCAGTATAACATTTTATATTATATTCAGCTATAACATTGAAATGTTATCAATAATTTTATTCTAATTGTGACTGGGGGCGAGAAGCCTAAATACGATGAGGTGCTAACAATTAAGGTGATAATATTAAGGGTACCCTCAAGAATTTACAGTGTACAGATAAGTACGTGCCTGGCATGGACAGTGTAAATCATCTAGTCCAAACACTTCCTACCAAAAGGTTTGGGTACCAGACACTTATTCAAATATACATTAAGCTAGAAAAGGGAATTCCCATTATGCATCTGAATAATGAGAAAGAAAATGTGACTTCTGAACTACATTTGAACTTCTGAGAGTGAGCTTAATGTCTCACATACAAAAAATTATTTACTGGTTTTACTACCGTTTGCTGATAACTAAATTCCGACAAACAAAAATCAAATGCTTGGCTAGCACTTCCATAAAGTTTTAAAAAGAAAAAGGCATTCAGTAATAAAGAAACATTCTTTTAATACTGTTTGGAAACTACAGAAAGGGATTCATTACCACTAAGGCAACAATTTCTCATTCTCATATTCATGAAAATTGGATCAGTAACATCTGGAAGTTCTTTTGGTTCCGTCTGATAAGTACCTAATGGTCTCAAGGACTAGGTCATCCTCTAATGTTTGTAAAATTGAGTTTGACAGAGAGACATCTTGCAGGAACAGATTTTACATGGAAGTAGATAATTCCTACTGTCAGTTAGAATGGCTTTTTTCATAGTACTCCAATGTATTTAGTGCCAGAAAAGTTATTGAACTAAAACAATTAGACAAGCTTAAGTTTGTTAAATGTTAAGAAATTATTCAATAACACAGTTTTTGTTTTGTTTGATTTAGTTTCCAATTATTTAGGAAAAAACATTCAAAAAGGCTTTTCCTAAGATCTTAGTAACCAAAGCAAGTTTAAGTCCATCTTTTGTATGCACCAGGGAGAAACCAGCATAATCTGTAATTAGGGACTTCTTTTAGTTCTGATTTAATTGGACAATGATGTACATTTATTATGAACTTTGCTGACTGCAGCAATCCTTGTGCAGAACATTTTGTTGATGGCAAAAGGATGATAGGGAGGGTGAGAGCTTGGAGGCAAAATAGCGGAGGTTTGTATTTGTCTTTGATATTGCACAGTTGTCTGTAGAAATACCTTCTACTTTTATTGAAGTACTACTGTCTCATAACTATGCACCCCAGGTCCACCATCTCTGTTCACAGCTTAAAGATACAAACTCTTTCTAAGCAGGACTGGATTTCAGCCCATAAGAAACACCAAATTTTTGTTAGCCTCGGTTTTAGCTCTTACCTTCTGCGTCTGTCAGAAACAACCAGAAGAAAGTTTGCCATTCTAAAATGGTGAAATCGCCTATTTAGCAGGAATGAACTTCAGTTCTGCTATGGAAGTCCAGGAATGGAGCACTGCCACCTGATACCATTGCAAAAGCCACTCCTAAAGACAAGACTTCTGTTGGACATTGATTAGCTATGTGCTAGCAGGTCATTAAGGGATTGTTTGGGAAAGAGGTGATTTGCACACAGCCGAATGAAGTGAACATCCTGTTCATTGCTTGCATCTATTCAAATGAACTTTTGTCCCTCCATCTATGCCAATTTTCTCAAAGGAGCAAGGACTTTATGTGTTTAACAACCACTGGTTTATTTTTAAAATGCAAGCAGGAAATGTAAACAGAATCCGAGGCTTACTGCTAAGCTGCAGCCTTTAGTTTATTGGCTGAGGAATCAATCCTGAAGGATGCTGAACCTTCTGGCACTAGTCCAGACCAGCACTTCAGCACATGTCAACTTTAACACAAGGGGCCTAGTCCTATGATTAGAGTTAAGCATGTGTTTATGTGTTTTCCTGGCCTTCAGCCAGGGTGCTCAGCACTTTTCAGGATCGTGTCTTCAAAAAGAGGTGGCAGTATCTGAACTTCAAAGTGAAGTGTGACCTATTGATCTTAAATCACTTTCCACACATGCTAGATGGTAATACAGACTAGCCAGCTCAGGCCATATCCTCCTCACACCTTCCTTTGTCTCATGTGTTCAAGAGAAAGAAAAATGATTAAACATACTGCGGTCTTTTCTGCCCACATTGCACGTCTTGACTCTCATGAAACATCATTCAGAATAAAAATGTGGTGATCAGGTGTGATGACCCACCATTAAGGGGAAAGAAGAACCTACATCAGGCTAAACGCTGCTTTCTCTGTAACCTTTATTTTGAAATTTGCAGGTTTGAGTTCAGACTCAGAATGCTATGACCTGTCAGTCCTCCTACACTGAAGACTGCTTTGAATGTTAGAGTTCAGGTTTGTAGATCATTACGGATTTTTTTTTTGCTAGATCAGTGTATCTAGCAAAAACCTTACAGCTCTACTGTAAGGTTTATTACTAAATATAAGAGACACTTTCAGGATTAGCAGGAAGGGTAAGTCCTAACATCTGAAAGCAAAACCATAGTACTTAAGGTCAATTCTAACAGTTTCCTGGGGGTTTCATGCAGGAATATATTCCATTTTCCAGCAAACATTCATTTTAGGATAGAGCTTTCCAACACCAAATTATCTGAGTCTACTTACATTTCAATGTATTTGAGATACAGAGATAGTATAGTGATAGGTAGTGGTAGCTATCTTATCTGAATATTGGCTTTGATTTAATCTCTTAAGCCTGGATAAGGTTTTAGTTTTACCCAGAGCCCACTATACTAAGAAACACAGTTGTGATGGTTTTCCTCCAGTTCTACTTTCCCTCTGAAGGCGTTCTTAAACCCAAGACTAGTATTACATTCAACAGCTAAATTAACTCGGGAAAATAAAAATGGCAAGAACAGCATTTCCAGACATAAACATTCATTTCTTAATACACATTGCCACCTGGGGAAACCTGAAGATACAGTATTTGCAACAAAATTTAACATGCTAACTCTAAAATTCGTAGTAGTTTCTGAAGTTTATTACACATATTATCTCCAAGACATTCTTGATGTATATTATTACTGATTTTCTTAATATTGTGGCATTTAAAATTTTTACAGAAATTATACACTTCTTAACTTAATGAAGACAGTGAACACAGTGAACAGCAGGTAAATTAACTGAGCTAATTAGAACAAAAACATTACAAATTTATTTTGCATTTATTTACTAACTTATTTGCAGGTATATCTGTCTTTATTACAAACAAACAAACTCATCTCTGTTAGTCATATGGAAACATTTAAGGACTTCTAAAATATAAACCTTTATTTGAGGAAAATAGTCCAGCACTGCTGAAAGAGTTTGAGCAAGTAGCTCTGTAAATTGCTATGAGATCCTAATGTCAGAAAAGGCTTCTGAAAATTAAAGAGCTGCTGACACCTCATGGCAAACTTTAAAAACCATTCTCAGCTCATGTATTTCTACTATTCTATCATTTTATCTACATTTCTTTAAAAAGCATGTCTTTGTTTAGTTGGTTTGCAATAGCACATGGGTCAAAATAAATTCAATAACAGTGTCAAGGAAACATTGTTCATTCAGTTTAGTAAAAAAAAAAAACCTAGTAGAAATGAACTCTTAAGAAGAGTACAGTTAAAAGGCTGGGTATTCCATCAATTGGTCTACAATTAATAGAGAGGTGCTGTTAGTACAATACATACTTATGTTCCTTTTGGTATTATAATCCTCTCATTTGAGAGTTATTATCTCAGCTGTTTCAAATCACACAAAGCTGACATTCCATGTAAAAAGTTGTCAGCAAGTTACACTTTTTAATGGCTCAAAGCTGTTGAAAAGTTTCAAAGCTCTGGAACACAAAACAAAAAGGTATTTTTACAATGCTTCTGATGTTTTCTCTCCTCCTACACCACACCTTTTTTTTGTGCAGTGTAGTATCTTGTGTTCCCTCAGATGATATTTCCTGACAGAGACACCTTTCAATCTGCCAAGGGCTAAATGCATGCTGGAATGTAAGACAAAAATCCAAAATAAGGAAAAAAAAATAATTTCCAAAGAAGGAATTTAAATGCTGGAAAAGTCATTCTTCCAGCACAAACAGCAGCTGAGAGTTTAAATGTGCCATTTTTCAAAACAAAGTCTTCAACAACCAGTCTGGGAGGCATAAAATGATTGCTGAATAATTTTGGAAATTAATTACTTACTTTCTTCAATAACGAATACCTGAGAAGTCAGCAGATATCCCTGTGGTTGCTTGGGGTTTCTACACCTGCAAAAGCGTTATGACCAGTCAGATTTGCAATCGCTATGAAAATACATTCTGTACACCACCAAGCCAATAGCTGTTTTACCCTTACCATGGGTACAGCGCAGGTACAAGCTGTTCAAGGTAACTACAGCACATTTATTCCTTTCCATAAAATTCTCTTAGCATTTCCTTATACAGTGTCTTTTCTTAAGATTTCTGTCTCTTTGGCAGACTGATCCTGAATGAATCCTACCCACAAAATGCAGGTAAAATACATGGAACAAATCATTAGATACAACTTTACTTTTGGAAAAGAACTGAATTTATCAGAAAAAGTTTAAGTGGGCTGCTACATACATTTCTTAGTATAAATTAGCTTAGCTTATCCTGATGTAATAAATTAACTTGTTACATCAGGAAAGGCTTCTTAAAATTAAAGAGCTGCTGAGTTCAAAGGTATTCCAGACAAATCAGCATAATTGTGAAATACATATGAAGAACATTTATCTAGAATCTGTAGAACACAGTTTGTACATACTGCATGATGGTCCAGCTTGGGATTTCCTTGGGAGAAATCCAGGAGCTATTAACATCCTATTGGATGTAATATGAATCATGCTAAGAGACATCCATGGCAAGGACCATACTGTGTCAATTCCAAGAGGATCTAGGACTTGATTCAAAGTTCCACAGCACCACTTTTTCTATTTTTTTACCTATTATTCTGTCATTGAAACAACAGGTCCTGAGATCACTGCTGTCGTGATCACACCTAGTTGAACATGTTGAACATCTCCATCCTTTTACAGTAATTTAAGGGGAGTAACCAACGAGGTCAGCTTTCACAAGCCACCAAGAGATCAGTCTGTACAGGGAGAGTACTTGCCAAAGTTGCAGCATTTGGTAGAGTCAGCTCAATTTTACAAGTTTAAAAAAAAGTTTCATTTTTCTACTCAGAAGGATGTTAATAAAAAACTTTTATTCCCTTATTCCTTATTGGCATTTTACTATGAGAATCTTCATTTGCTCCAGAGAGTTCAACTGCACGTGGCCTTTGACAAACTTAAATTACTTTCCTACTGGTTAACTTTAGGAGCTGCTTCTGCTCAATAAAATTGGATGCAGAAATTGTTGCCTCTTAGATGTACATTTAAACTTTGGAGGATTCAACACTTTACAGAACTACTGCATAAATCTTTGGCTCTAAGGTTGTCAAAGTCTGGGGATTTTGTTTTGTTTCTTCACACTATAGGTATCTCCATTTAAATTTACAATACTCTCCTCAGGAAGACATTTTCTTCCTCTATTCAGGAATGCTTGCTCAGCCCATGTATGAGTTGGCTTTTGTTGACAGACTTAACAGGAAATTAAAGCTTAGACCCTAGATAATTGCCTTTAGCCTTTAATGTAAATGTATATAATTTCTGGATTAATCTAAAATATTTAGGTCTATTGGTGGTTCTTATATAAACCCTATTTGTAGCTATAATTTAAATAATCAAACCCCCACCTAATTTCCTCCAGGTTTGAATCTGACAAACTGTGCCATGTGGGAAAGGCTCCTTTGCATAGATTGCAGTCTCAGAAGAACAGATGACCTGATTAGCAGCAAAGTCCTAGTGCTCTTCACATATGCTGTGGTATGTCCTCAAGGTGTTTTTTACCTGCACTGTATTTCCCAGCTTCAGTAGCTTCCTAGCCTGTTATCATGAGCTATGGAATGTCCAATTATTTCCTACTTTTCCTTTTAAAAAGTACACTACTGGCCTGCATTAAACTTTACATGAGTTCACTCTCTTTAGAAGGAAAGTGAACAGCTTTTCGGTACAAGGATGATAATTTTCCATTGCTTTTCTACCATAAAAGGCATTTACAAAAGAGTTTAAGCTAGGCTTGAAATGTGTTATATGAAAGGGCTTGCCATCTCCTGTTGCTTTCACCATATTAATGCATTTGCCAGACATTATTAATCCTGGCACTAGGAAGTTAGAGGTAAACCAATGCTTAAACTGTTCCAGTAATGGATACAAGACATATATTTCACCTTGTAATCTGAATATTAGAGCACTCCTTGTCTCCTGTGTGTGGTGGTGGATAACATACTATGGATAAAAACAAAGTTAAATGAAGCAACATATCTGCTATTAGCAGAAAACTTGTATGTACATTGGAGAACATGAACCCCTTCTTTCCAGACCATTGCATTTTCTTTGCATGAATTCTGATTACAAAGCAATAAAAATAGTGCAAAAATACTTCATAGCGTTGTGAAGATTTTGCTAAAATATATATTAATGTCATCCATATCTCTTAAGTATTTTTTCCTAAGCACCACATATTTGCGATTAATATTTTAGGCAGCTGTTGAAACTACTGGTAGAAGATGAATTTTTGATGATATTGTAAAATACCCACCTTGACTGTAAGGATTAAATCATATCCAACATGATTGCAAGGGTTTCATTATGTACAAAACAGGTATAATTGGTGACCACACTGTCCAATCAAAACTGCTTGTTTTCATATTACTGAACTCCCACAGACAAATATTTCTGATTGAGATTCAGAACAAAAAAATATTTCTAAGAATTCTTCTATAAATAATCCACAGATCACACCCATTCTCAAAATATTTGAAATGGAAAATACTAGGTACTCTGTTAAATAGACAGCAGTGAGACAGCAGAAGGTTTAGCTGACATTCATTCCTGGGAGTCTGGAACTTCCAAAAGCCATCATTCTACAACGTGTTTCAATTTTAAGTCTCCAGAGTCCCTATTACAAAGTCAAAATTAATAAAAAGAAAATAAAGGAAGCTATAATGTTGTTTAAAAAAACATGTGAAATCTAACACAAAAGCTGTTAAAATAACATTACTGTCCGACGTAAACCTAAAAATACAAGGGAATTCCGAACTAGGGCAGATGCAATAACCTTAACGCAACCCCGTTGTGCCTACCAATTGCATACATATGGTATGTAAACTAACCCGCTGTTCTGAGACCCTCTGCTAGAGGACCATATGTGCTGCAATTGGTAAAGCACAGAGGAGCTGTGTGAGGAGTGCTTTGTCACTGCTTACACTAACTTTCTTCTTGGGTCACATACACACCTTCATTGCACCATAACCTGTTTGCGTCCACATTCTGTTTTCCCCCTGACTCTCCATTTATTCTGCTCATTTTAGTTTTATTTGGTTTGATCATTAAGATAAAAGTCTTGACAGTAAGATTTTTCCTGCTGAACACTGTTTGATAAAATAATTTCAATAGTGAAGTTTCTGTCTCTTAATTGTAAGAATTTTCACCTCAATACCTTTCTCATATACTCTAAAATAAATGGCATATATTGCTTTGGTCTTGTCACCTCAGTGACAGTCACTTTCACCCAAATTCAGAGATGTTTGTTTGGCTCCTCCAAACTTCTAGGTAAATCTGAAAAAAAATTCTATTTGTTCTACCTGATTTAGCAACAACTCATTCTCCAGTACATAACAGATTCGAGTTGAAATATTTCACCATATTATACTTTTGTACTTTTCACCACTTTGACTATTCTCTAGGTAACTCAGTGCAGATTAACATCATCCATTTTCCTGTAAGCAGCAACGTAGACCAAGATGTATCTTTTACTCCATTAAGTATTGATATTTATCATTTATTATTAAAGAGGCTGCATTCCTTTTCCCACCATTTTGAATGTCTTTTGAAAATAATTTAATAGGTTTAACGTAATACCTTAGAAAGAAAATGGTATCCTCCTAGGACACTACACATGCCTACAAGCTCTAACCAGCATAGTAAATAAGTCCAGGTAAAGTATAGCATGAAACACAGAAAAAAGATTTACTAATTAATAAATAATAGATATGAAGTGTGCGCATGAGAAAATGCACACAAAGCCCACAAATGAACTGTGGGACAGCAGATGGCAGAACATCAAGTTCAAGGTATTTAGACATTTTTATGGTTTTTGGTTGCATTATCATGCACAAAAATTGTTAAAAGGAACAAAAAGGGCAACAAATAGTGCTCTGGAATTCTGTTTATCTATCTAGCTTCCAAAATCTTTCACTGAGTTTTGAGTGCTTATTTCAGCACTCACTGCAGGATGGAGCTTGTACAAAGGTGGTTTTGTTTTTTTGTAGTCTCAGGACTTTCCTGGTGCTGGATCAGTTAGGTTGGAAACGGAAGCAGCCTCAGGCACTTTGCTCTAGGCTGCTCTAATTTAAGACAGTTACCAAAGGCCTCTAGGGGCCAATTTATGGGTAAGGTGTCAACTAGAAGTATGAGCTGTATAGCCTCCCCTCATGGAGTGGTGCAGAACTCTTGCAGTGCCTCCACATGAGGGAAGGTTTCCTTTTTCTTGGTGGGATCCTAAATGCTAATCAGGTTTGCATGTGCACACTTCAAGGGAGTACTGGATTTTATCCACCTGTGTCCAGCCCAAGAATGCAACCGGGACATTTCCGTAATCAAAATTAAGGAATACATTTGTATAAAACCATAGGATTTATTTCAGGACAGGAGAAGGAGATGGAATATGTTCTATCTCTTTCAGGTAGAGTTTCGTAGTTCTTTTTATTTTGGGGAATAAAAAGGTGGCAGGAAGTACTGATCTTAAACTACTATATTTATGCAACTAAATGGATTTGTCACAGTGTTCCAAAGAAAGTAAATGACAAACTGGACTTATGCTGACCTTCTACAATAAGAAGTTGCAAGCAAAAAAGTTTTCTCTGATTTTATATTATTTTAGACTCCTACAGACTTTCTTTTCACCCCAGTCATTCCCCTCTTTTGCTCATATGGTTTCATTGGGACTACAAAGAGAAGAAGGATACTCAGATTATTAGGACAAAATCTATTAAAAGCCATGCAGATGAAGACAAGGTCAGAATCATGTCTAGTAATAAATGGAGCATCTGAACAATGTAGTATTTGTTTTTTATTTCTTTGTAAGTAGATTTTTTTCTTAATAGTTGATGATTGTGCTTTTAGTATCATCATTTTTGGTTGTTCCCTTAATATTATAGGGTTGAATTGAACTCAATATATAAATCATTACATGGAAATGACCATCTCAGAAGCTTAGACTCAGTTTCCTTGTTACGTTGAAAAGGATGAAGAATTCCTGGCCAGGTGCAAGCCACTAAGATCCTACTGACATAATGTTAAATTGAGGTAGACCCTAAGAGAAGGAATGGTTTCAAAGAACACAATATCCTTCATTAAATTCTTGGTTCTTATCCAGGTTACACCTGAAATAATTTTGATAATAATTTACATTCTTTTAAGAAGGCCTTTCTACTTATCTGTGTACTTTTGAAGACCTGAACTAAACTGCATCAGCAAATAATTAATTTTTGGCTTTGGAAGCTAATTCACACAGGATAAGATTTGAGAGGTTTTAGTTTTGTATCTGCCATTATATGCATGGAACAGGTAACTACATCTGGGAGCAATAACCTTATGTTGTTTGTAATCTGAGGTATGAAGATACGCTAATCATGGATTAGCTTCTTTGTTTCTTAAAAAAATATCCATATCTGATGATAAAGTACTGCAGACAGTAACCTGACAGGCATTGTGCTAGACGAGATGCGCTTTTTAGTCAACTTCCTTTTTATTTTCAAACGTTTCTCCTTTCACTCCTGTGGCCTATAGCTGTGCAAGTGGATAAGTGGCTCTTTCAGATCTGATGCCAACATCAGTCTACAAATTGGCAGATGGTGCCATGAGGCAAGGCAGTTAGTTGGCAAGCCCCCCACCCCCTGCCCTGCAACCAATTTAGCTTCTTATGTTGGCATGGATCCTGCCATCCTGAGCCAGTGCCCAAACTAGGCCTTCTAGTGTGTGACTCAATATGCTACTGCTTAGCCCTAGGACAGCTAATCATGTATTCTTTCAAAATTGATGTGAATTAATTAGGCACTGTGGGCAGGGTCTGAAGGGGAGAAAGTGCATGGTCCTACTAAGTAGAGCAAAGCAGAAATTCACTCCCTGGTAAAACAAAATGCCCTCCTTTTCTGCCAGTGGCTAAGCACTGCCCTTTATTTACTCCTACATCACCTTTCTGTTGAGCAAGATCAGGTTTGATCTGCTGGGTACTCATTAAGTTGCAACATATTTGTTTTGTTAATTGGCACCAACATTCAGGATTTTTTTTCCCCTGGCAAATATAGATCTTCTTGGCAATTGTGCACCCCAAGAAAAGAAAGACTTGGAAAGCCCAGTGCCATATAAGTGTAATTAGCTTTAACTGGAGAAACAGAAGCTGGAGTTCAGACAAGCTTGCTGGCTGAGTTATAGGGGAAACTTTATCAGGAAGTGCTGCTGTGTCAGTGGGAAAGTACTGTAGCTATGGATACTGGGGATTGCCGAAATATAATTCAGCTACATAAAGGCCTAAGCAAAATGAAACAAATCACTTCCTTTCCAAAACTTTAGATATTAAACTCACAGTGTTGGCCAAAAACGGAAACCCTTTCAACTGATAGAGTGACAGGCTCATAAATTTTGCCACAAAACTTTGCAGTGGGAAGGACTCTCTCCTGGAGCCGGGTTTCTCACCAGGGACCCTGTGTGTACAATGGCATGTTTGCTCAGGCACTGGGAGCTGGGCTGCAGACACTAAAGAAGGTTTGATTCTTTTCTTATGTCTTGGAGTTTCATTCCAAGGTGCCAACAGATGCTATATATACAACAAAAATTCAAATAGTGGAGAAACAAAAACTGTAAGGCTTTAAATGCAGAGGAGGGAGAAAAATAGCCTTTTGGTTCCTTTTCTTTTTTTTTTTGGTAAAGTAAATTAATGCTTCATTGGGAATACCCCATTTCATGAACAGCAAAATTATTTAAAAGTTTCAGCTGAAATTTTTTGCTGAGAGTTTCTGCTTGGAAGCTTTCAACAGTTGTGTTCACCATTGTGTTTACTTTGCTTACAGTTAGATTAGAAAAGCAAGCAATGCATCTTGTGCAAGCAATGCATCTGACAATCATCCAAATTTTTTGTATGAGGCTTAAACTACAACAATTCTTGTTGTGGGCCTTGTATAAAGCAGTTTCAGGATGGTGCCTAAGTAATTTAACAAGCACCTATGTGATTCTGATCCTCTATTCACTTTTATATGGGCATATAAAATTCCAGATGGAGAAGAAAATATTTACATATTTTTTTATGCAGGAAGTGGGCAGGTAAACAAAGCAAATTTGTTATTTCTTCTGGTGAGGCTCACAGAAGGTTTTTTCACAACTTAAGCTGACTTCTAGGCAGAAAGATAAAGATTTTATATAAATACTAATTGAAAGTATTAGGTTTGTGGGATTTTTTGGCTTGGTTGGTTTGTTGTTTTGGGGTTTTTTTTGGTGAATCCACAGACACAAAAGTGATTTATAGAGGTTAAAGAGAAAACAAGAAATACAGGAAAGTAATTCCTCAATAGTTTGAATTATCAGCACGTTTCTCCTTTTTTCTCTTTTCTTTTCTTTTCTTTCTTTTCTTTTCTTTTCTTTTCTTTTCTTTTCTTTTCTTTTCTTTTCTTTTCTTTTCTTTTCTTTTCTTCACTTTTCTTTTCTTCACTTTTCTTTTCTTTTCTTTTCTTCACTTTTCTTTTCTTCACTTTTCTTTTCTTTTCTTTTCTTCACTTTTCTTTTCTTCACTTTTCCTTTTCCTTTTTCTTTTCCTTTCCTTCACTTTTTTCTTTTTTTTCCTTCCACTGAGGAACAGCATGATCTGCAATATAAATTTATTTATTTACCTATCTATACTCTCCCTTCTGCAAATCATTCACTTAAAGAGCATGTAAAAACCCCCACTATTCTCCAGAGCAGCAAGAAAGTGGGATTAAAGACCCATGGGAACTGTTTCTAACATCTTATAAAAAAGAAGAAAAGTCACAGGAGAATTCAAAGGTAAAGGTCTTAGACATGGCAAGGAACAGTGGGGAAATTAAAAATATCTCCAATAGAAAGCTGAATCCAAAGTGTAGAGGTTGTACAGGTGCCACACACATAAAGAAGTAAAATAGCAGAAGTTAATTAAATACAAATCTAAGGGGGAGAGGAGGGCAGAACAGGAGCAAAATGCAATCATGTAAAGGCAGTGAAAAACCCATCATTAGACCTGACACTGAATTTAAGGCTGAATCATACCATGAGAGCACAGCCTAAAGCAAGGGCATACTTCAAGAATCATAATTTTACAATAAAGTACCTAGATGCACAGGTTCAGAGGGAAATAGATTAAAAGTAACTTTCTGTAAGTAATAAAAATTACCTCAATATGGAAATGGTTTTAGAATATTTTATAAACCTAAATGTTAGGTTAGAAGTCAAAATAAGTGTACAGTTATAGACTTCTATGACTACCAGAGAGGTAAACTTTCAGTGGTAGTAGTTTTTGAGAAGGGAGGAAAGGAATTTTTTTGTTTTTAGAAGACTATCAAGGTACTTATTAAAAAAAAAATTGATCAATTTTATTCAGTCATCGTTGAAAAATTATCCTGTGGTGTAACCTTGGCCACCCAACTTTAACAGCCATTTTTTGTACTAGTGGGAGTGACAAAGCTGAACACACATCATGCATTTGAAACTGCAGTTTTCACTATAGACAAAGTACCATTACCTGCGAAAGGGGCATAACAAAGTGCCCTACTTCATCTGTAATGCTGATCTCAGCCGATTAACTAATTTTTAAATCTAGAATCAGAGCCTATGTTCTTGTTTTGGTCCTTTATCTAATTGTACATTGAGGTAGGCACTTAGAAATATGTCTAGCACTTTTCAAGCACTCTAAGTTTAACACTAACAATATTCCCACAGAAAAACAAATCTGAAGGCCAGTAAAAGCAGTAAATCAGTATTACTTGTCATGCTAAAATGTCAATGTGCATTAATTAAAAAAATGTTGGGGACCAGATAAACTCTAAGGTGAACCTTACAGGATTATGCTTAGCTTTAAAATACTCAGCATTTATGGTGATTCATGTAGAATCATCTATCCAGCCCTCACATTCCTAACCTGCATTTCCAAGTGAGAAGTGAGTTGGTAGATCAATTTGGCAAAAAGATTCTGGTGTCTTAGTAGGAAGCAGAGGAATTAAAAAATATACACTTGGAAAGTTATAAGCCCATGAAAAGCAAATATTTAATGACAGCAAGTCCAATATTTTGCAATACGGCTTTATTGTCCAATGCTACACTTCAGCAGAATTACAAACAATTGGGAGTTTGGGAGGCAAATAACAAACCTTTATCTTGTATGTGGGAGTTTTTCTGAGAATGTATAGCAAAGTCAGAATTATTTTACCAGTAAAACTGTAAGTCCAGGGTTTTGGCTGTGTCAGAGCAGACTGAATGTTATTTGTGGAAAAACACAGATTTCACAAGCCAGTGTGGAGCCACATGATAGAGACCTTCCCTCTAGCATTACCAAATGCAATTCATGTCCTATGTGCAGGGCAGTTGTGAAAGCTGGGGGTTTGTTTGCTTCTGCAGATAGATGAACACGAAATAACTGCACAACATCTTACATAAATCCTACATTTTTTTTGCATTTTCTTCTTAAATCATGATTATTTAGAATCACTAAATCACTATTTCACACTGAAAAAAAACACTTTGGTAATTTCAAATATGAAAATATGAAATTTTTTAAATATGAAAACACCTTTCCCCAAAAAAAAAAACCCAAAGTCAATAAAACCAGTAAGTGTTTTTTCAGTAACTACAGGAAATTAAGATTTTTCTTCATTGAGCAGTTATGATTTATGCTTTATCTTGTGAACATTTTTTTTTTCTGATTATCCTTATTATTCTGAGTTTTTCTTTCTAATTCAGTGTATTGGGAGAATAGTTTTGGAAACGCAAGTTCCCTTTTGCACACACTGATGACCAAAGCAAAATAGATTGCTTTATACTGCCCAAGTGCTTTTGGTTGTTTTGCTTTTTGTTGTTTTGCTTTTTGTTGTTTTGCTTTTGGATTTTTTTCCTGATATTGTTACATTGCTTTTAGGAAAGGCAAGTGAGGCATATTCTGTGTCTGGTCAAACTGTTCACTTCAAACTAAAGACTATCTGATAATTTTAGTTGTGTTGAGCTATGCTTTTATACTGTGAAGTGTTTTCCAACAGAAAACAGAGTTTAACTAACCGTGTTTTAAATATTTCATTAAAGGCATAAAAAGTATTGAATCTTAACAGCTTTTTAAATATAATTCATAATCCAAAAGCTATATTAATGTGTTGGCTCCAAACTAACAGTCTGACAATAATTTATTTTCCATATATTGTTATCTTTAAAATTATTTGAATCCTAGATAAATGCAATGAAGAGGTACTATTTTAATAAAAAAATAAAACTCACAGAAAATGGCTTAAAATATATCGACAAATTAAATATCTTTTGAATATCTATTTTACTCCTTGGTCCCAGGCAAACAATGGAACTATTAGCAAGAACACATTACTATGCTCGGCAATATTTCATATGGTATTTGACAATCCATAGGGGCTACTTCTCCTTCTCCATAAATAAGATATATAATTTAATGGGTCTCTTTTATCTTACACATCATAGCAAATCTACAAGAACATCACTTAACCTCCTCTAGCCATCTTTCACCTGCCATATTCTCACAGACATGAATAAACTGAAATTGTAATACTTCAGATTTTTGTATTATGAATATGTATTTTCACATGTTAAACATTGCCCCATCCACAGCAGATTTGAGCCTGTCAAATACATTAAAACTACTGATTTGAGGAATGTATAAGACTTCCAAACATCTTGGGGATATGTAAAACATTATGAAATCAAGTGACTGTGAGCTATGACCCATATACTTCAGCTGTAAATTTCCAAAGTCAAATATGTACTGGAAATGTTATGCTAATATCTTGTTCCTTCTCATGTGACTGCCCCAGCACACCAACATGACAGGTGTCACGTGCCACGTTTTGTGAGCCACAGCATTGCTGATTGCAGGAAAATGACAATCGGGCAATTGATCACCTATTTCTTGTTGATGACTATAAAAAACCCAACTATACCACATCCTCAGTTCTTTCCAAACTTTCATATCAGCTAGTCTCAGAACTAATGTAAGCCCTTCCCTCTTTCTTAAGAATTTGGAAAACATTAGGAAAGTAGTGGGTGTATTTTGGCATAGGTTTTACAAATGACATTTTTACAAATGACATCTATGTCAAGTTATATTATTTGAGAACCTGGTTCTCATTTAAAAAAAACACAGAATGCTTAGATAGATTACAGCCATTTGCTTAGCTGATATTTCTTTTCTGACACTGTGTGATTATTTGTGACTTTTTGAAAGAATCAATCCTCTTTGTTATACTAGGCAAGAAAATGATGAATGCTTTAAAAATATGAACTTGTATAAAGCCATGAAAAGTGGGAAAAAATCAAATAGCTGTATTCTGCTTTCAAGGCTATAGTAAAGCAAGACTTTACTTGAAATCTTACCAAAAAGACTTTCCTGTATGATTTCTCTTCTGCACAACCTTCAGCCACACATCTGAGGTTATGGATGGTTGCTCAGACAAACCTCAAAAATCTAAATCTTGTGATTTTACTTACTTGGTAAAGTACTTATTTTATGATTTATTGCTATCCACTTTCAAAAAGTGCAGCATTTCATGTGTGATTTCTATTGTGATAATGATGGGAAACAGCAGCCAAGATGCTATGTGAATGCAGAACAAGGAAGTTGGTCTCAAGCAATAGACATCTGTACAAAATAGTTTCTCTTCACCTTGCAGCTGTTCAGTATCATACAGATGCCAATTCTAAGACACTGAGAATTGTAATGATCACGTTTTGCAGGTGCTCAAAGTGGACACAGCTGCTTTTAAAAGACATGGGTGTTTTCAAATTATCTGTGTTTCCTAGTATATTTTACAGCTCTCCGTCTCCCACATCTGTGCTAGCCACTTAAATTGCAAACTATTTGGTGCTGTTGCAAAAGCGCATTGCATGTTTGCCCAGCGTGTGCATTCTTGGATGGTCCTTGAGCACTTCTGTGGTAACCAATCAAACAGAAATTTTGGCTTAATGGTGTTGTAACAGAGAAAGATTTGTCAAGATACAGTAGGTTCAATGAGCTTTATAATATCAGTGTGTCATAGAAACATCAAAAAGTCAGAAAATTCCCTCCCCAAATTCTCCTCCTATAGCAGAATCAGATAAACGTGTGTTGCTCCTGAGACGTGTGCCTAGTGTGCTCCCGAAAACTTTCATTCACAGAGAAGCTGCTATCTTTCACAGGGATATGTTCTACTTTAAGAACATTGTTCATAATACCTAATCTTCCTCTCCTTTGCTGTGATTTAAGTGAATTGCTTTACTCCAGTAGACAACAGAAACAAAATTCTTCCTTTTTCTTTTCCTGTTTGGTCTGGTAGAACATGCTTTCTAAATCTTTGATCATTCTTTCTCTTCTCTAGATTGTCCGAAAGATTCATTCATTCTTAGACTGTGGTACCAAACCCACACAGTAACAATTACAAGAAAAGTATTGTTTTATGTGTCCAGCTTATGCTTTCTATGGCTTTCCCCTTTTTAGTAGTGCCATGCTGTTCATAACACTAGTTTAGCATAACTACAAATGCTAAATTTATTTCTGCAAAACATTCTTATAACATAGTCATTTATTGTCTACTCTTTATTTATGGCTTAGTATTCCAGCATAACTCCTCATGCTTCTGAAGACATTCACTTTATTATTTCTAAAAAGAACCCCTCTTTGTCAAGAACATTTGATTTATAATCCTGTTTTGCTGTTTACTTCTTGTTACTTAAGCAGCACACTCTTTCCATCAGACAAACCATTAGCCTAAGCTTCAGTGTTACCTCAGAGCGCAGGTACCATCTTCATTTTTCTTGGAAAGACACACAATTTAACCTGTATTCCTTTGTAATATTAGACACAGCATATATACTTGATACTGATTAGATAAGCCAGGGGTTTTGTGTTTTGATGAAGGTATGAGTGGGGTAAAGTAGAATTAGTCAATTTCATGGAATTAAGTCCATTAAACCAGTTCTACTCGCTGGCTCTAGAGATTTTTAGGGCAAAATTTGCTATAATCCATAAATAAATACTGTAGTATATGTGGTCTGCCATAATACTTCCATATTACTATGCCTGCTTGGCTCCTGTACCAGTGACAGTTATAAAAAGAGGTTTAGACAAACTTTTAGTTGATCTAGTTGTACAATTTTAACTAGGATTCCCTACCCAAACCCAACCTTACTGATGTAAATGAGATACAAATCAAACTTGTGGGCCCTAGTGAAAATGAAGACTGTATATGAAGCAGAATCAGAAAAAGTCTCAGAGAGGATAAGACTTAAGACTACGTAAACTATTTCTTAAAATATAAAAATAACAATGTCAATGACACTGATGATACAGTTAATGATAGATCCAAATCAGTAGCAATAAAACCCCATGCAAACAGGCAAACTGTACAAACAGGTGAAAAAATATGTTCAGAAGCATCCTTTATTTCACTGAGATGAGAACTTGGACTGTGGAAAGCATTTATACTGGTTTAAAATAAGCTTCTTTCTGTTAACTTTGCTCTTATTGCTTCTCTCGTTCATTTGCAGAAAAAGTGAAAAACTGATTACAAACTGTAAAATTTTGATCTTGATTTGACTGTGCTCTCTTTAAGTTATTTCTCTTTATTAATATCTCAGGTCTAGCTTTTAATATTATACTGTAGATTTCTAAGAAAAAAAAGGTGATATTTCATTCACTTGGTGGAACAGAGCAGCCCAACAAAGACAAGAATTGACAGAAATCCCAAGTAAGCTACTGTGTCATGTTTCAAGCCTAAACAGAGAAACCTATGCTCAAATTAAGTTCCTCTTAGCACTAATCATATGATGACTACATTCTAGTCAGTGGCATCAAGCAATGGTGACTTCTCAGATGCATACAATTAAGTTCATACTACACTTAAACAAAAGCCCTATCGTAAGAATACATTATTCTAAACCTAACCCTAATTCACTCAAAGATTTAGTGAATAAGATATTGCATGATTTATAAAAGTTATAAAAATACTTAATCCTGCAAAACAATTTTAATGTCAAAGCAAAGGAAAGCACAAGTGAATTCCATAAAGTTTGCTGTGGTCTAAGGACCAAAACCAAACACTGGAAAGCTGCTGTGTTTATTCCATACCCATTTTTTGGAAATAGGAGAGATATTGGCAGGATTTAAACTTTGTAGTGGAAATACAAGATCCTGAAAATGTTATGTATTTAGGAAACTTCCAATGAGTTGCTTCCAGCAAAACCAAAGACAACCTCTCAGGCCCAGTGTCATTAGCAGACTGACACAAAAGAGACTGGTCCTGGCAGAGTACTGTTCTTGCTTGAGCAGTCCCACACTGAGACTGAAAAACAAACCACCTTGTCAACAAACAAAGTCATAGTGGCAGATTTACTCATGAGCTGGGTGTGCTCTGAGCTGTGCTGTGGAAGGAGACATGCTGTTGCCCAAAATTTGCTCTCTGTTTGTGGAGAATATTTCTCCTTGCAGTGTGCCTATATTTTAATGCGTTCAGTCCTGACTTGCCACTTTCCTCTTTCCACAGGATTTGATGGCAATTCCTAATTTTCATGGCCTTTGATAGATTCACAGCAGGTGAAATCCCTTGTGGCCAAAAGGTCTCCTTCCCAACTTCTTGACTCCTTGTTCTCACATCAGGGTGATTTATAGAACAAGCAGTATGTACTGCTTGTATTGTCTTGCTGTCTGCAGTGGGGTTTTTGAGCAACATGCTCAAGTGCTTCTTGTTTGCTCTTCTCACAAGAAGTCTTAAATCTCAGAGTATTATGAAGACTGAGGAAAGTTAGTATGCATGATAGAGCTGGCACTGCAGACTCACAAGTCTTTTAGGTACCTTTACTTCAAAACTTATTCATATAGTTTTTGGTATAAATATAAATATATATGGTAACACATATTTTCTGGGTTTTTTTAATTGTAACACAGAACATAACTATGATAGTTTACCTTTAATTTACCAAGATTTTCCATTTGATTCATGTTAAAAAATAAACTTGAAGATTTATGGCATTTTCCTGTAAATTCAGAGGCTGTTCTAGAGATGTTTTCAGATTGGTTTTTCTGCCCATGATGATTAAGAGTTTTCTAAATGTATAAAAAAAAAAAAAAAATAAAGACTTCGTAAAATATCCAACTGAAACAAAAACATGAATAAATCATACAATAAAGTTTAAAGGCTATACATATATAATCAACAGGAACCAAAATATATTCACTGAGGAAAAATAAACTGTAATAGGAAAAGATTTGTAAAATATTTAATGCACATAATGAGCCATAGCCTACCACTTCTCTAAGTGTAGCACATCTATATAACTTTCCAGGATGTCTTCAGTGTGAGTAGGAAGATTAATGGATATTTGGAAAGTCATGATACTACTCTAAGTTGGAGGATAGGATGATGTTCACTCAGAAAGAAGAAGCCATGTCTCTGATACCATACCAGTTATTAAAACAGGCCAAAAATGCTCAAATTAACAAAAGAATACTGGACAGAAAAGTATAAATCTGTATTTATAGTCCACCACAATTAGCTTTGAATCTGGTTTATTAAAAAAAAAACAAAACAAGAGAAATGTAGGCACAAAACTATCAATGAAATTTTCAGTTCCTAAGTGCCAAACTATGAGTAGGATTTAATCAAACTCCCCACTTCCATATTACAAAATAAGTTTATCTCCCTTATGGTCTGAAAATAAAACATATGAGCTTGCAAACAGCCTGAAACAATGACTAATAGTGATTTGCATTGCTCCAAACATTTCGCTTACTTTTTGCATCTGACATAAAAAAGACCATTGGAAAAACACTTTGGAAAACCACTTTTTATATGACACAAAGAGAAACCCATAATGCGTGAGTCTTCAGGTCTCAGCTCTCTTGCTCTCTGTGCTTCCTGTTCCACACATATGACAAAGGACTTTGCTTTTCTCCTCCTCCACATCAATGTGGAACAGGGAGCTGGGGCTAGACAAATGCCACCCATCACATCTCTTCCTAAGGGCAGAGGTACGACAGTACTGAACTGAAAATAAGGCTGGGGCCAAGTATTAGCATGTGGTTGACATAATCACAAGGAATTAATTGTAGAAAAAAACATTTCAACTTTGTTTCTGTTTTATAGAATATCAACAGATGTGCCATGAATCATATTCCAGTAGTTAAATATGAGTTTTTCTGTCTCGGTGCTTAGCAAACCATGTTTTACTGCAATCTAGGTTTTTATAAAATGACAGTTGACATGCAGTTAGCTATCAAGGTCCATGTGAAAAGTCATAACCTAAAAGTCAAAAGGGAAATAGACACGCAACAAAAAATTCCAAAATATTTTTACACAGCATATACACCTGAAACCATTTGGAAGAGCAAAAATCCACTGATTTGTGCAAATAAATGGAAATGCCCTTATATGAACAGACACACTATCTTTAATTGCTCATTCTTTGTGGGCAAAACTATGTTGTAACTGTAAATGTATATGTTTGTACAGGTACATCATGCAGAGAAATTTTTGAAATGTCTGCTCTTTGAAAAGGGCTGGGATTTCTACTCAGTCTGGTTTTCTACTTTCATACCTTCTGTTCTTTATTTTTATTTGCTCCCCTGCATACACTGTTCATAAAGGCCTCGACATTTCTAAAGAGTAAGCTAATTTTTCTAGCTTCTATAAAGGGATAGCATTTGCTAGATCATTCATTAAAAACACCCACATAATGGTTTACACTACATTTTTAACTAATTTCCTAATGCGATATCCACATCCCACAATTTCAGTTTATCTTCAGTGGGAAAGAGATGAGAATATATAAAATTCCCCATGATTTTGTTTTACTGAAGGCCTGGAATTGCAGCATGTATGAGACTTACACATGCTGCATCAAGGTACAATAACTGAAAGAGCAATACCCATCTTGAACATTGCCACACTGACTTACAGAATTGTGCCCTTGAGAAAAAGACTGTGAGAAAAATGGAGAGCCATGCAGTGACAAAAATGAAATAGAACTGTCATTTGGCAGTTCTTCATAGTCCATCAAGTAAACTATTACAGATATAAGAAGAGCCACAGAGTGCTTGGGCAAAGGTTGTTAAACCACTACTCCAAGGTCAGGTCACTGCACATTGCTAAGATTGTTAGTAAAAGACAAACCAGTTTTCACTATGAAACTTGACATTGCCAGTTTTCAGCCTCACCTATAATACTGTATGCTTGCAGCTGGGGACACAGCTGGATAAACTAATACAAGAGTTTACAAGAACAGTTCTCATTGATGTTAAGGGCATTTAATATTGAAGAATCATAGTTTTCTTATCAAATAACATCAATGTGATTTACATGTTACTTTACCTACATTTTTATTCCATTAATATATTCTGTGCTAATTCTGTGCCTATCTTTTAAAAAAGAGTCTCTTTCACAGTGAGATTACTTCTTTGGAAGGTACAAACTGAAAGGTCAGCCCAAAATGTAACTGACCCCGAACTGCCAAAGTTTAGGTCCAGATCACTAGATTGTCTTGAAAAAATAGTAACTTTTAAAATTTACTATATTTGAGCTCTTTTCATTTCCCATCTTATTTTAAAACATTTGGGGTAAACTTGATAATAATTCTCACTTTTCTTTGTAAGGATAGGGATTGGAAGCTTATTTAAACAAAGATGAAAGTTGTTTTTCTCCTGTACTCCCCTGTCTCAAAGAGCTAGTCATTTCAGTCAGTATGAGCCAATATGAGACACATGATTAAATCATGAGAGATGGCAACACAGACAATGTGCAGATGTCTCTGATCTCAGTGAAGAAGGAGAGATGCTGGTCAGCCTTTTCCTGACACAAGTAAAATTCAACAAATACAAAACGGAGATGCAGAAACTCTTGCCTTTAAGCCATACATGAATCAGAATTGCCAAATGCAGACAGGACCCTGATTTTCAGAAATCCAGTGGTCTTCTAGTTACAAATGAAGCTATTGATTTTCAGCAGCTCTAAAAATTCAATCCCTTAGAATTTTACAGGGGCAGTGATGGATGTTAATGTAAAGCAAAGTACTTGGTCTATTGCCATAACAGAAAATGAAGTGCTGAAAACTATGCCTGGTTACTAAACACCTTAGCATTCTCAAAATATTAGTTAATTTAACCACTGTCTAGTCTAGACATAAATATGCTTGTGGTTGCTTACCAGTTATTCCTGGCTAGTGCTCTGATACTCAGGCATAATTTAAGAAACCAAAGAAAGATTGTGGAAGATTCTGCTCATTTTTTATCATTAAATAGAATAGGAATAAAGCATAATGCTAATCTGACTACAGAAACTGCAATGGCCCTATGTACTATACCCCCACAGAGCAAACATGACATAAAAAGACATGAATAGAGGTACACAGCAGAGGCTGCTTACATGTATACTGCAAGTCTCTGCTTTCCAGTTCATTTGGGGTTTTCTTTGTTGCTGTTGTGTTTGGGGTTTTTTTTTCTCCAAGAGAATATAATAAAATCATTGACCAAGAATTCTGCCATACATAGTCTGTAATGTTTATGGAAAAAAAAATTATTATCTAAACAAAGCAAGGAGTAAGAGATGCAAATATCTGATCAGTCTGATCAGTCTCTCTAGTGCTCAAATGCCAGTGTGCTAACTAGCTATTATGTGATTAGTACTTAACACATATACTTAGAACCAAGAGATAAATATCCCTGGATTGACGTCTGTAAGGGAGACTTCCTAATGCTTAGCAATATTCTTGTTACTATCCTATCTTTGAGTCTTCACCTTATCAGTCATAGTGAACAGGTCACACTACCATTAGTGTTTCAATATTGTCTAAATTAAATCAGATAAGTGGCATGTCTGTGGTTTAGCTAGATTCTAATTGTTGCCCTCTACAGAGTACATGAACTTTAATAAGGCTGCTAGCTATCATCATTCTTTTACCTCACCTGTTAGATGATAAATTCTCAGAAGTTGACATGGTTGGGGTCTATTTTTCCCTTCCCCAAATACTTTAATTAACAGCCCCTCTCTATACGTTTGTTGAGATGGTCTTTTTCGAAATTACGCTTGTGCAATTGTTCAGATCTACTTGAAGTTTCAAGTAAAATCATATCATGACTATTATAGCATAATAAAGCATGCATTTAATTTGCCATAAAAGCTTGATTTTCATACTCTGAATTTTCAGAAATAGTTAATATAAAATGTTTAACACGAGGACATTGTAAATATTAACAGATTGAGTCTCCATTTCCTTATACTCTTTTTGTACCAGCACGGTATCATGATAAAAAGCAAAGAAGACAATGCAGCCTCTGAGAAAGCAATCTCCTCTTGATTCTTGAGACCTCAGAGCTCTTCTGCTTCTACAGTGGGCATTAGCACTGGCAGTTTGATATTCACTGCATTCACTGCATTATATTGAACAACAAAGTTTTTCAATGAGCTGTTCATAATGTAAAATGTGTAAGCAGCCCAGAGCGCAGAGTCTGGAATATGTGTGAGCTCCCTCAAAGAAAGAAGTTAAAAGTCCTATGGTAGGTCACCTTTTTGCTTTCTCTGTTTCCAAGGCCCAGTAACTATTGAGTTATTCCAGGCAACAGATCAGATTCATTATCAATGGGAAGTCTTCAATTTGCACTAATCCATAAACTTGAAGTGGAACAGCTTTGAATGATAAATGAAAGGATGGGCAAAATATTTTTGTTACATTCCACTTAAAATTCTATTAAGTATTTAAGTAAATTCAATATTACCACAATTAGAATTAGGTAAATTTCCTCTAGTGAGGACTTTAAGTCTCAGAAAGAAAACTGTGTGATCATGGTATTAAAAGAAAATACTGTGTCTTCCTTTTCTAGCTGATGATAAATGTCTATGTTACAATATTTTAAAAAGCATGGAAAAGTAGTGAAAAAGATACTGGACTGAGTGTTCCAAGCATATGGAATGTGTCTTTCCATCAGGTCTAAAAAAGGCATACTCGCAAAGTATGGCAATTTTGGAAGCACCAAGGCCCTGGACTTTTCCTGTTGGCCAGCTCCAAGAGATGACACGCAGAAGACTTTGGGTGACACCAGTTCTACTCTGAGGGTCTTAAATTTTCTAGCACGTTACGGAATAATTTACCACAAAAGCCTCTTGTGTAATCTGAAGATTATCTAAAGTTAAGAACGGCAATATTTTAATTTTATTTACACTTACTCTGGTCTATATTTGGAATTTTCCTGTTGCTAGCTCTGCTATATTTAGAATTTCTTGCATCAACACACCAGCCGAAACACAGATCAGGGGGAAAGATTCAACATAAACTTTGCACATGATGCTTATTATCCTGGGTATGTGGACAACTATGTGCTAATTTTTGTCAGGAGTCACCCACTCATAATTGTGGAGTCAGTCCCTGGATCACTCAAATGATCACTCCTTTTATTCAAAGACTTAATTCAATTTTTAAACTTTTTGGTTTATTTTACTTTATTACTTCTATTTTGATATAAATTTTATTTTTAAGAGTACTTTGATAGTTTATTTGTATTTTAAATAAAAAATCATGAGGCAAATCACTAAGCCTCCAAAGAAAACTAGGATAAAAATTACATATTTATAGACAGTTTCTTTGAACAGTTAAAGGTACATTTTTAAACAAACTGGCCTATTGGTTTGAAACTTTTTGACATAAATTCTCAGCAGCTCTTCAATTTATTTGCCTTCATCTAGCTGGGGGAAACATAGGCCTTGCACTTACACTGTTATTTTTTCTTCCTTGAACCTTGCGTTTTGGTCTTGAGTAATTTAATATAATGTTATGCTGCTTCTGTATGCTGCTTATAGGTGGATTAATTTCATATTTTCTTTCCTTAAACACTTCCCTATTATTTATACAAGTAGCTTTGGTTCTGTCACATAAAAACAAGGAGCCACTGTGGCTTTGCATCTTTTTATAGTTCCCATAGCTTCATCACCTGCATCATTTCTGCCTCTGTCTTGGCCTTTACATACCTATTTGACAGTGATTTCAATAGGGGATGAGCTCTCTGAGTTATTTAAGGATTTTATCTGATCTTTTAAGGGTTTTACCAACACTCATTTCTAATGGCCTTTCTCAATTTCCTTGTATTAGGTATAGTAATGTAAGGTGCAAGTCCTTCAAAGCCTTCTTTTTTCAATAGAGTAACCATTCCACTAATTAGGAATCACAACCCTTTTCAGAATAATGTGTTCCATCTACTACTCAGCTCCTGCACCTTCCCAAAAAAAGTAGTCATCCATGAAGAGAGCAAGAAGCCAGAGCTTAAGTTTAGCTGTTTAGCTGTTCAAGTGTTGTTATTCTCCCCACTTGCACTGTGGGAATGAAGCTGGCTGCCAGTGGCTCCTTCAGTCCAGATAAAACCTAAGCTTTCCTGGAGAAACTCCAGTACAGCCCTTTTATTATCCAGGTTATCTGACTCAGGGCATCAAGTGTTTAAATTTGGTTTTGTCATTGTATTCTAAGACTAGCCAGAGGATATGTTGATAGTATCTTAAGGAAAGCATTTACCCAGGCCAAAGACTAACCTTAATCTTCTTGGATCTTTCTGAGGGACAAGCAAAGAGTTTAGGAGCCAACAAGTTTCTTTCCTCTGGCTAAAAGCATAAAAGAAGTTTCCAAGATGTAATTGCTTCTAGTCAGATACTCAAATGTCTGTGTCTGAGTTTTGTAGTGCAGTATTGATTGTGCAAACCCTCATGTGTGGTTTGTTTCTATATACATAAATGGGAAGAGGCCAATTAAGATCTTCCCACATTTGTGTTGCAGTTTAAAATAACATAATTTATCCAAACAAGTTTTCACACCAACAATATGAAAAGCTAGGTTATTTATTTAAGGGATGTTAAGGATGAAGAAAAAAAAAGTTTACCTTTGAAATAGTTTTCCTCCTTTAGTAACATATATAATATGACCACATCTTTTGACACAATCAGGTACCGCACAGTTAACTACATTATCTTGTTAGGACAGTTATATTCTCTCATATGACAATGACTTGCAGTATGTAGTCACTGCCTTCTGGGGAAAGGAAAAAAACCCAGCAATTACTGTGCAGTACTCGAATCTGCCTGCCAACAGCAGAACAGTGATTTGTGAGACACATCAAGAGCTTCTGGCAAGATCAATCTAGTGAGATCCCTCTGATAGAGGAATAATGAGTTGACAAAGACCAATGTTCAGTTGGGCCCAAGTCCAATAAGATTACTGTACAGCATCATCAATATTGTCTGTGTTTGGAACTGACACAATCAGAATGGAATCAATTGTATTTTCCACAGCACTGTCACACATGATTTTTAACTTTGGCTCACAGCACTGCAGAGAAGCTTGCAGATGTTGGCAGATTTTTGCTAACTTATGGGATGTCATTATTAAGTAGGAACTGTGCACTACAGTAATTTGTGGTTCTGTGTGTTCCATCATATGGTCTCTGTGTTTAGGAGGGAGGAGAAGGAAAAGATGCAGTAGCCGGAGGGATTTGTCTGTTATCATCCTCATTTTACTGTGACTGTTGAAAATACCATGTGATCCTAAAGGTGCATATTGTTTTTCAGAGAAGGACTAATTTGGGCTCTTTAGCAAAGTGATTTTGCTCAAGCATGAGCAAACGTCTCTATTTAAAAAAAAAATAAGTGAAAATTATTTATCTGATAAAAGATTTAGGATGGAGATGGCCCCATTTGTGAATAATAGATGCTATACAAGGCCTTATAATCTATATTTAAAAATATATTTTTTTGGAACAATTTTGTTTGTCTTGTGACTACTGGAGTTAAACATTCTGTCACAGAAAGCTGTTACCTGTATGTGCTGAGGAATCCACTTACATGTCTAGACATGTACACAGTTTAGTATACTCCACAACAAGTAATGATACATTAGCTTGTGAATTAGTTTAAATTAGACTTTTAGTTATGAACTTAAGATATTAATCTTATTAGTTATTTACAATATACTAAATTTTAATTTAATATTTTTGAAAAATGAAGAGACAACTAAAAGGTCAAGTTTCTTATTCAAATATGTAGGTTTCTTTGGATGCCAAAATCTTTCTTTATTCCCCTTTGTTCATATCATATTTTCATTATTGGTTTCTGTGCAGTCTGTATGCTTCTTTTTGAGAATGGGATTTTAATTTTCATGAAAAGTAAATATGAAAGCCCCGAAGACAGAAGTCACATTTTGATTTGTAAAATACAATAACGCAGACATCACAAGAATAATTTTCATATAAGTCTGCACAGTAGAATTTATTGATGTTCACATAAAGTTTTTTGATACACTTCGGTGTTTGTCTAATGAGAAATACTGCTTCAGACAGAAGACTGGATTAGCGTTAATGAATATTGTATTTGATTTTACTGTAGTCAAGAAATAGTCAAGAACTGTAGTCAAGAGTTTGATTTTGAAGGCCAGAGATTAATGGCTCTGTATTACACTTACTGGAAGCTAAAGGACAGCAAATTATTTCAGAGATATCAATCAAGAGCAATCAAATAATAAGGTTTAACCATTATGAATTTGGTCAGAACTTGACTCAGTATACGGAAAATGAATTTTGGGACACCCATTGTGCCAAATAATTTCCCTTGAATCTGTCTGGTTTGGTAACATTACTTATCATATTAGACTCAATTTTTTTAGTGGCATTGCTTCTGTGGGTTATACTGCTTTATATGAATATAAGGCAACTTCCAGATAAACATTTAGTGTCCCCAACAAAATGAGAAACTTCCCATTCAAAACAATTTCAAAATTAGCCTAAAATGCATTTATACGTAGTAGTGTAGCATAACTTTTAATGTCAGTACTTGTTTATCTGAAACCTCAGACATTCACTGGGATATGTCCAAAGGAAGAGGGAAGCAGCTGGCAATACACAGCTGTATTACTTACATGCTCTCTTACTTACCACACAATTTTTTTCTGACTTCCATTCTCCTCTTTTTAAAAGGTTTAACTGAAAGATTGTTTATAGGGTCAGATAGTTAAAAGACACATTGTGTTTTCTGAAAAGTGTAATAATAGCACATAACCTACTCAGAATTTTTAAGTATGGAAGGTTTTCAGAGTATTCATAGCAAGGTTCATCCAATGAAGCTTTTCAATTAAAGATAAAAATTAAAGATCAGCTTACTTTTTAAAAATGCAGCTAAATTTAAACATATTTAATAAATCCATAAAAATAAAATATATAGAATATGCAATGCAAATATTATTTTAAAACAACCTGCTTTTGCCAGAACATTGCAGTTGGGAAACATGGGAAACAGATAGGCAAACTCACTAGCAATTGGGACTAAACTGCCTTATTTCCCATCACACCAAATCTTTTCTATGTTCACTTTTTTTTGATTAATTAAATTTTAATGCTACAGAAGTTAGTCAAAACAGAATTTGCACAACTTTCTATATATTGTATTATGCAACTTAATAATCATAGAATTAATATGTTCCATACTCAATGTAGTCATTGATATCCATTTATTTCTCAGAAGTTGTAAATGAAGTTTTGTCACATACTGAAGCTTCCTGATACAAAAAACACCACAACTATTTCACTGAACATGGAGGTTATGCAAACTTTCAACAGATCTGAAGGAATAAAGACTTCACATATATCTATCTGACTGAAACAGAAGCCAAACAAGTAAACATTAAAGTGACAAAAATAGTATCTGCCCTTTGGGAAATATTTTCTCAAAGTGCCTCAAGAGTGAGGGGTTGTTTATCTGTATGGGGGTTTTTGTTGGTTTTTTTCCCCTTTTCTTCTGTATCTTGTGACCATTCCTTTTAGTCAAAGGTGTTTCATGCCTCATGCTTGGTATTCACCCCCTGGCTAGGTTATTAAAAACAGCTCCTGTGCTACATCAGAAGATTACTTTTAGTAAGACACAAATCACCAAGTGTTTAAGCAGTCCAGCTAAATTAAAGGATAACTGCTCATGTTGGGGATGGTTAGGGATGTTGATGTCACTTGCTGAATTGGGACCTAATTGTGATTTTAAATGACAATAATTTATAAAGTTTATTTTTTACAGACTGCTTGTTGCCCTAAATAATAAGAATTTATGAATAGTGATTGCATGCCACAAATAACTCTTTTCTGTTGTCAGATAATGTGTGATTAATTAGTGTCTTTTCTATCATTGCCTGGACTTAAACAATAAATTAAAGTGTGCAATATATAAATTAGGTCATGCTATTCAGAGGGTTTTATTGAGAATTCAACCATTCTTGATTTTTCCTTCTTTTTTTCATATTCTACAATATCATAACAAACCCCATTTTTGTTGTGTACACAGAATGTCTCTTTATATTGTTATGGTGTGCATATCCTTTATTCCCTTTTGCTGTTCATCTGTCTCTCCCTTTTCCCCCTTGTTTTTTAGTGTGACACCTCTGAGCTGGTACCCATGGCAACACCCACTAGAAGGGGTTATCCTATGAAGCTGCTGCAGTTCCCCATCACTCAGTTCTGACAATGCCAGTCATTAATCTAGCAGTGTCTGCTTACTCAGATCTCTACAGGTCCTCTTCTGGTCTTGTTTCCTTCCAGCAGTAGCTGCCCTGTGCACAAAGATTCAAAAGATTACTGTTAATGATTTTCCATTTGTTTAAAACAGCTCAGGCTGGCAGCTCTGTCTAATCCACTCTCAGTGGCACCGAACATTAAATTACAGGGCAATCACTGTGTGAAGTAGTTTCCTGAATTTCAAAATTCAGCTCTGAGTTTTTCTAGTACCTTAATTTTAATTATGAATTAAAATAGTAATAGGAAAATCAAATAAAAATTACAATTACTGAGGTCTCTATTGTATTTGTGAAGGTAAATTGTAACCTATAAAAATGTCCCCAAACACTTACTTACAATGAAATTGCTTCTGTTTTTCAGTCTATACAGAATTGTTTTTGTAGGTTTTTTTTAATTACTGAGTTATATGTTGTAGTTTAGCATCTTGCACATTTTTTGACTACTTCCATGCACATAGATCTAAGCCTGATGTACAAGGGAGCTCAATTTCCATTCCAGCAGAGGTCCTGAGCTGGCCAGGTATGCATAAGATACATTTCCTTCTGAGATTAATCTTTGACTGAGATTTTAAAAGAGGCTAAAGAGGTTATGGACACAAATTCCACTGAAATACAATAGAAATTCTCTCCCTAGCTCCCTCAGGTGTTTCTGAAATTACTTCTTCAATTTTTAGAGTCAAATCCAGGATGGAAGAATTACATTTTTCTTTCTGTGGGTTACAACTCATGCATTTAAATTCTGTAAAGTTAAGCCTTGGACATTTGTCTAATGTCACATATGTCATGTAAATAAAAAATGTTTGATTCAATGAATGAAAAGTTTTTAGATAGTTTCTGCCTTTTGGTGCATATAATCTGTGAATATTTAGGTAGATGGAAAGTTTTGGTACAAATCAATCAATTTTGCGTTATTCAGGATCAGTTTAAACCATTTCCAAGAGACCATGCATATGCTTCTTTTTGCCACTATGGAATTTAGTGGGGCCCTTCTGTTAAGATATGTGTCTGTGGTCGTAACTGCAGTTGTACCCATTGAGATCAAAAATGCAGACGTGCTGGTAAGTCCTGGGAATGGCTGAAGGATTTAAACCCATACACAACCTACCACGTATTTCAAAGAATCAGATAAATGCCATTTAAAACATGGCCTTGCACTGGGCCCCTATTTGAACTCCAAAGACCTATTCACTTTAGACAGTGCAGTACAGAAACTTTTGTTAAATTCTTCTATTCCAACTAATCAGAAAATTTGTGTCCTTGTACTGAACTGTTTTTTCAAAATGTGCAAAATATTCCAGAATATCTTTTTATCAACAAAACTTTACAAAATATTTCTTTCAGGTGTTATTGCCAGGCAAATATGAAGAACACTTCTTGAAACTTAAGATAAGTGCCTATCTTGACAGTTTAGATGTAGCTTCAAATCATATGGGGGGAAATCTCTTTGACTTGATGATTTGGCTGGTATGATCTTCAGACTATTTTGATAAATGAGTAAGAAGTGAATGACAAAAATGAAAGTGATAGTGCGTTAAACTCATCAACTAATTTATTGGGGGATAATTTGTTGGAACTGTAAAGACCGGAATTTAATCGTATATAATCACAAAATAGCAGACACTAGAATAAAATTTCCAAGATGCATTCATTCTAAATGGAAGAGGAAATTTAAATATGCCAAGTGCAGTTAAAAATCTATCTTAGTCAGGGTGAATGTTAATGTATGTTCAGTTTTTATGTTAAAGACAGATTTATCATTGACATTTGGAGCAATATTATTAGATCATTGTAAATACAATCTCCTATGATGAAAAAAGAAAAGTCTATGTGTTTTAGAAAATTACTCCACTCTTCTGTGAGCTCTGGGGACATGCAACCAGAAAAAGTGTTCAGAATTTTTTGTTACGAAAATAGCATCATTTAACACAAAGAAGGCCCTTTTATTTTTTAATTTTTAAGTAGGAGAAGGTAGATAAAAGCCTTACTGAATAATTTATTAGTTAAATATTTTTACCACTACTTATGGTATAGATCTAGCTATGTATGATCTATTATATTCTGCTAGATATAAACTTCTCAGTTTGAATGTGCCACCTGAATTGTACATTCAAACTTCGATAACCTAGGAAGTAAAGAGCCACATTTTGAACTCATCTGTAGATATGCATTTTGGGTTTGACTACACATCAGATTGCTCAATTTAGGGTAGAGATGGGAATACACAGCTTTAAATTAATTTTGAAACAGAAATTTGGGAAGGACTTTTCACACTTCACATACTGAAGCTATAAGAACAGTGTCATGTCATGGTCAATCCAGCCATTATGCAATATAGCTTTTCAGTGTGTTGTCTCCCAGGTATTAGCTGAGCACTAAGATTTGTCCTGGGAAAGGAGCTAGCATCTCTTTCTAGATATGGAGAATATCTAAGGCTGATATGGGACTTGAGTTAAAGCATTTTTAGCACAATTATCTAGGGTCACTTATGTGTTTGAAGGATCAAAAAAGCTGTTTCATTTATGAAATACTGACTAGAACTTTCTTAAAACAATCCCTAGCAAGTGTCATGAAGGCAAATTCTGGTAACTAGTTCTATAAATATGATGGACAAATAATAAATAAAACTTCTTGTTTAAAGATTTTTTTTTTTTCTCAGTAGCTGCATCAATTTAGAAAAACACTGTTCCTTGCATATGGTTTTCATTTTAATAAATTACTATACAAAGGCAGAGAACCAACTTTTAATTTTTTTTGTAATGAAATTGAATTGGACATCCCTCATAAATCTTGTAACTTTAGTGGGCATTACTCATTTCACCCAAAAGCATGGATGGATATTTTAGAGTTTCTCAGTCATTAAAATGAAAGCAATCTCAATATTACTTTCCTAGTAGCCAGACCCTTACTCATGGTGAGCTATGCCTTCATCTGTAATAGGTCCTATTGATTTCAGTGAAACTCTTTGATTCCTACAGCACTGCTGAACAAAAGCCAAAGTGGTAAAGTCTGTCTCTCATCCCTTTCAACATGTTTTCATAAACACATTACAAAACCTCATCCTTAACATCTTTAATGTATATGTTTCCATTAAAATCAGTTCTCCTAAACACATGTAGGTCAATGAAAAATCTTTGATGGAAACACCACACCTAGAGGTTTAAAATATATGTATAACATCTCCAGGTTTTCTGGCTGAACAAAAAAGGATTTTGGACAAGAAAACAAAAAATAAATTTTACCCTTGTTACTGATATCGAATTGATCCCCTTTAAAAGTCTACTCAGACTCAGTAGTAAGGGAGCCCAGAGCCTTAGAGAGTACTGGAACTTGCATAATGGAGGCGGTGCTGGATCAGGAGGTGTATTACAGATGATTCTTCTGCTAGTTTACAGATTCTATAATACACAGTTTGGTAAATTATATTCAAGAGTAACCTCAAAAGGAAAGGAGGATCTTTGTATAATAAATATCTCTTTATATTAGGTGGAAACTAATTAGTTCCAAATTCTGATCAAATCATGAGATTACATCCACATTAATACAAATTAATTTATCATAATGAATGTTAATAGAATTAATTATAATTAGACACTGTTGCACTGAGTGAAATATTTCATAATGGTCCCTTTCATATTAGTAGTAGATTATGTACATATTTCAAAAATATAAAAAAGCAAGAATTACATTTAACATTTTTTATGGTGGAGGCACGTCAAAGAACAATGACATGAAATTTTGAGTCTAGTTAATGGTCAAAATGAACTTTTTTTCTGTTCAAAGCTGGCCTGCTGAACTCCCTTGAGCATTCAAAACCTGTTTATTTTTTCTAGAACAGAGTCAGGACATCCAAATACTGTCTAAAATCTAGGAGAGTTGACATCCTCTCTGCTTTTTTTCATATACTCTGACTTACAGCCCCCACGATGCTTGATGCTAAATCATGATATAATGAGTACTGAATTACTTAGGCCTTTTCCAATTTCCATAGAAAATGGACTTTAATTCAAAACTATGCCTGGTTAATTAAACTTTCCATGATCTAATTTGATCTAATTATTTCTATAAATTGAGATGTAACCAGAGTTATATCCTAAGGTAGAATTAGGCTATGGTTACACATTTTTACTTAAATTGAGGCAACTGTGATGTTCTCTCCTATTAACCCTAACCTTGCTGGCCACTTAAATCGACACAGTTCTGCAACCCAAATGGTGAACAAGAAACTGTATTTTCAAAATGTCTGTTGGGGGTGGGGATGGTGTTTTTTTAGAGATTGATTTTCCTAAACACCTTTGAAAAATAATGTTTCTCCTTGCATCCATCTTCAATGCTTCTAGCACAAGAAAAATATTTGATGTAGTCCAGGTGTCTTATGTCCAGTACATATTTTCTCTCATTTTCATTTCTGTTCAAATGCACTAAATTTTAACCAAATTTGTTTTTTCTATAAAGAGCCCTTCTTATTTAGATCTGCTCTTCTAAACCATGTACAATATGATCTGAACCATTTACAGTATGATTACATTCTGTAAAAGGGGAGAACTCCTTGCTAAGTTGTTTTATTTTGCCATATCAAAACCAAAGCCTGGATCTATTTGCTCATGCTAGCAACAGTTTTCACCTTCTGAAAATAACTGCTGGTCCTTCTTTGTGTAGTTTCCTTGAGAAGTTCTCCTTGAATGAACTATCACTGTTGCTTACCAAAATCTTGTCACATTCAGTAAGCTGCTGTACACATATACTGTTCCTTGCATTTACCATAAAATAATTTATTTCTGAAATCTTTGCTGACAGAGAAGCAGAGTGCAGATGCTTGCTTTGCAAACAAACAAGGCAATCTGATGAAGTATTCAAGGCTTCTGGCTGCACTGTCTGAGTTCGTTTAGACGTTAATAAAATCAGCTCCCTGCTATGTGTTAAAAATAAGTAATTAATTTGGGGATATCTGTTAGAAATAGAATATTATGCCTGTAAATTAAGGGTAGAAAGCAGTCTGCTTACTGGAAATGCCTACTTGAGGCATATCCTCACTGTTAATTTAGATGCCCATTTTCAGAGCAGCAGAAAATCCAGACCCTTATCCAGACCCAACTTATGTAGCTGCCAAAGCTCTCTACAGTCAATGAAGAGAAAAAAAAAGAGGGTCCTGAGAAGTTGAAGGCTGCCTGAATTTAGTTACTTTCCTGTCAGCACACATTGGAAAGATAAGGACTCCATCAGAAAATCAAGTCCACAATAGGTGAGAAGTTTAGTTCTCCATTACAACATTTCAAAATGAGCAGTAAGAAATCTTAGGTATTTCCATATTTCTATAATGCAATCTGGTGGTTTTGGTCAGCCAGTAACACAGGGCCCAGAAGATAGCTTGACTCTTTCCTTGTGCTTAAGAGTAATCTGGGAAAAGGCCGGACTTCTAGATCAAGGTCTCTGGAAATGTGTACAGGCTCTACATTATTACATTATGGGATTAAACAACAAAACAAAAAATTCAGAAGTGGAGATGAGAATTTTAATTCTTTACCTACCTATTGATAAAATTATTAAACCAAAAGTTATACTTTCCTTGTCTATTCTTCCCTAGCCCACAAGTCAAGTAATCAAGGCATAACTTTTCTAAGTAGCTCAGTAAGAGATCATGAATTGAGTCCTTTACCATAAACTCTGATTTTAAGAAAAGTTACATTGAAGAAAAATAATGATATGGTCCTTCTTTAACTTGTTAGTTGTTGCTCATTTGTTGATTTATTTCAATTTGGTTTTATTAAAGCCAATAATAAAACCTTTTTACCTTGCTAATTATATTTTTATAAGAATATTTTATTATTACACAATAATATTATAGAGTGGAAATGTAAGGTTCATCTTCTTTCACTATCATTTCTTTGCATCTCCTCAGTTCAGCAATTTTTGTAAGGTATTTAGCATCATCTATATAGTCTGGTGTCTTGGTTTGTAACAATACTCTGCTAACTGGAAAAACATTTTGTATAGTAATTTACAAAAAACCATAGAATCACTCATTAAGATTAGTTTAGTAAATAACATGTATGAAACATTAATTTTGAGTGATAATATGCTTTAATATTACAGAGATTTTCCGGGAGACATAATAAATGTGTTTGACAGAATTAAAAGCTAGAATAAAGTCTATAAAATGAATTTTCTCCATTAAAAAAAAAAAAAGATGTAATTTGATGTGGCAATAGCAGCTACAACATAAGCTACCTGACCTTGCCCTTGAAATGACCTCAACCTTGACCTGCAGGGACACTCTCTCTAGGGATGAGAGGTATGTTATTACATGTTATTTCATTACAAGGCCCCTGCTGAGCAGCAACTGCCAAATGGACTCAATTAAGTGTTTCTTGTGATGTGGATTACTGTCTACTGGGGCGAGTTGATACTAGCAAACATATTTCATTCTCTTAAAGTTTGACTGGATATGAAAAGCATGTGCGTTACTCATTCAGTGACACTTCAGTGTATGATTTATATCTGTTTAGAAAAACCATAACATGCATACTTCAGTTGTGCACTGCAACCTTTTCTCAATCCTTGCCCTTCAGCAACCAAGCCCTGTTATCACACTCAAAGATTACAGAACCAGACCCAACCTTCATAAAAGTAACCTTCCAAAAAGAAAAATTACATCAAACAGTAGTTGAATTCTGATGATCAAACTCTTGTTTAACACTGAAAATAAAGTTTAAAAATGTCATAGACACAACTCTGTGTGCTATCTGTTGTTTATCTCAGCAAAGTTGTATCAGGGATAAAATACTGAACACTTATGAGGGCTGGGTTAATTTATTGCTTCTTTAAAATCAATCTTCTACATTGAAACAACAGCTGTGTAGTGCTGTTGGTAAAAATGGTGACTAGTGTTTCTTGTTCTCTCTCTAGGTACATATATTTTATATCTATCTTATATTTTCACTGTGTTTTCTAGAAGTTTTTTTTCTGGAGTATCATTTGAAACTTCTGAAAAAACATCTCATCAGCTGCAATGTACTTTCTATCAGATTGCCAAAAGAACATTGAGCGAATGAGCAAGCCATTGCATGAAGAAAGAGCACATTTTATAAGACTTTAAAGAAACAATTTTAATCTTGCTTTTATATCTCTGCATAAAATGCTTTTTTTTCATAATTTATACTCAGGAAAAGTAAGAAAATCACTTCAGAATCTGTTTTTCCATCCTACCTCTTTACACTGTATTTTCCACCAACGAAATTTGGAGAGTAAACATTTTGCATGAAAACAGCTGGAAAAAAAGCTAGTCTCAAGGAATTCAGTGGAGGTGTCATTATTTCTTAAGGAACCTCCACTTCTCCCTTTGACCTCTGTGAAATGGGAAGGACTAGACAGCATTCCTTTGGCCCTGAAGGTAAAAACAGTAAACATTACAGGAGGAAATAAACGTGTAACCCTTCTTTGTATATCATAAAGAGTTTAAACCATAAAGATATTGTAAATCAAAAATATCTTATCTCATTAATGCATATAACTGTCTCAAAGATGGGTGCCAAGGTGCCAGACTCTTCTTGGAGGTGCTCAGCAACAGGAAGAGCAAAGGCCATAAAGGAAACACAAGAGTTTTCACCTCAACACGAGGAATAACTTTACACTGAGAGTGGCAGAGCACTGGAACAGGCTGCTCAGGGAGATTGTGGAGTCTCCCTCTCTGGAGACATTCAAAACTCACCTGGATGCATTCCTGTGTGATCTGATGCAAGTGACCCTGCTTTGTCAGGGGGGTTGGACTAGATGGTCTCCAGAAGTCCCTTCTAACCCTGAAAATTCTCTGATTCTGTGATACCTTACCTTTCTACCATAGTTTCAGATAAAAAATATTTTGTAAGTTAATTGTTACGGACTGCTTTGCCCAGAAAAATCCTGCCTGGATATCTTCTCACGGCTCTTAGAAAACCGATTTTCCTCAATTGTATTAGATTCCTACAGAGACATAGAGTTTCCCTTTAATTTTTGATGTTGTAATAACTTTCACTTTTCTAAGTGCAGCCTGGATAAAAAACCCACAAAACTAAAAAGAACAGAAGTTGCTTTGCGATGTTCATTGTGTTCCCAGAAAGAGATGCTCAACACAGTGTTGGAATGGAAACATTTCTTCATGAATATGACTATTTTGAACACTCACTACACAAACATAAACACAAAGCATTACTCTTCTGCTTGACAGACAGTGAAAAAAAACTTGGCTTCTTTTTTAAAAAGACATCTGAACCACAAGTGAGAAAGGACTGTACTCTACTGCTCTATTACCATAATTTCTCTACAATGGTGTGTAATCATAAGTCCAATAGTGCTGCTTTGTTGCATATCTTTCATTATCTTTTACTTGTACTTTCTTAATTGGTGATAAGAAATGGAACCAGATAAATCTTTACTATCCCGTGGCATCTCAGCAATCTCATGCATGGACTAGGTTTACTGTAAAATCTGAGAAAAATACAATGGTTTGGACCATTTGAATTTGATCTGATAACTGTAGTTTCTATTACTTCATTCAGAGTAATGTCACCATTTACTGAGACCCACTGTCTTGACAAAGGTCATGAGGGATGATAAATCCTGTCTATTAGTATATCTTTGTCCCTACTAGAGAAACTAGAAGCATAATTTCATAGGATACAAACAGGCAAACCTATTCTTTAGAATAACTGCTTCAAAGGGAGATGGAGGGGAAGCTGCATAATCATATGAGAAATCACACACTTTTAGTTTATACAATTGTTTTCTGTTTTCAATGTAATTTAATTTAAGAAATTTTAAAGGAAAAATGTTACACAATCGTTCTATCAAATGCAGTAACAGCTGTCTTTACAAAATAACCATTGATAATTACAATCCTTTAATTCAAAGTACTGAGCCACATCATGCAGAAATTGAGTCATTTATCACCATTGACCTTAGAAGAAACCAATTTACCCAAATCAATATGGGCCCAAAATATCAATGATTGCTTAAAAAATATTGGTAATTTTGTTTATAACTTTATTAATAAAAAGAAAGCAGGTCTGGATGTTTCTGCCTAATGCAAAGGAAGTTTTTTCCTTTGCTGAAATTTTTATATAAAATAGAGTTAACACAATTGTCCTTTACTTAATGTTATGGAAAAACAGCTGGTTCTGTTCAGTTGTATTAATTCCTGAAATGTAAGTAATTTGAAAGATGTCAATGCGTGTAACTGTAAAAAATCTGTTTTGGAAAGATTGTTATCGTTTGTTTAAATATTTGCAACTGGAATTAAACATGCGGGAGCTTGCTTGCAGTTACAGTTTGGCATTTTCTGTATATTGAATACATGTGGCAAATCATTACTTTTTTAGGGCTTACTTAAACAAAATAAAAATGTAGAATTGTAGCCTTTCCTGCGGAACGCTATTTTTCAGTGTTTCTTCATTTCTGGATATTTGAAATAGGATTTCATTATCAGAGCATCAATTACTTTTCAAGAATCTGCAATGTACCAAGTTTAGCCAGTAGTATAACTCCCTATAAGGCTACTGAACCTTGAAAAGAGTGAATGCCTCAGAACAAGAAAAATACCTTCTCTTCAAACTTTACACAGAATTTTCCAGGGTTTGCTCTTTTTCTGTCTCTGTTACAATTAATTTCCTATGCTCTTTTCTTCCCTTATTGATTACAGTCCTTTTGGCTTTACCACCTATGAATGGCAGATCCCTTCCCTTCCCTTCCCTTCCCTTCCCTTCCCTTTAGTTAATCTGTGGTAAGGTGTTCTGGTAGTGGGAGTGGTGGCTTCTGCAGGAGGCAGTCAAGGGGCTGCCAATTCCAGACAGTTCAGCAGCAGACCCACCCCAGGCCAAAGCTGGGCCAGAGTCTGTGGTGAAAACCTATTTTTAAATGGCAGAAAACACAAAGGGGGAGGGAATCAGGGCACACAGAAAGGAAGAAAAGGAGTGAAAGCAAGAGAGAGATTGAAATTGAAATTGAAATTGAAATTGAAATTGAAATTGAAATTGAAATTGAAATTGAAATTGAAATTGAAATTGAAATTGAAATACAAAAAAGAGAGAAATCACTAGAAAGAGAGTGAGAAATGAGAAACAGAAGGGAGCATCAAAGTCAGAGATTTCTCCATGGTGGAGCAGGTACTCCCCTGAACTGGCTGCAGTCTTTGGAGAACATTATGTTGCCCAGCAATCAGAAAAATGTGTTGAAATCAATTGAGACTAAATTAGGTCATTGAAATGATCAGAGTATAAATAATAAAATTTAAAAAACTGTCTCATGGCTTTCTTGTATGTGACTTTCTTTTAAGTCTAGGGCTACCAAGACAAGAATGATTTCATGAAAACTAAGAGGACTCATTTAGGAAAGGTGAAACACGTCTTGGAGTAATGTCTGTGTTAAAGGAGGAAATGTTATCATCAGAAAAGGTTATTTATATTTTCATGTGCCTAACTTCTTTGGCTTTTTCTGAAATACACCTAGCAGCTGCTACAATTGCTGTTGTCATTGTATCTGTTGTAGAAGAAGCAAGGAATTGCTTTGCTTAGGCTTGCGCAATCTCAAACTAATCCTCCAAGCATGAGGAGAGATTAACCCTAGCGTGCATTTTAGATATCTATGCTTGTAATGAAAACTACTTGAAAAACCAAATGTGCGCTCAAAAGGGAAATTAGTATAACTGCTGTTAAGGGAAACAAGTGTTTAGACTCTTCACAGCTTCAGGATAACTGTTAATTAGATAATGTATTCTGAAAGCCAGAGAGAGATATTAAGATCATCTGATTTTTAATCCTGCATAATATGGGATTTAGGACCTTCCTGAATTAATTACTGCATAAATTAGGATGAAATAGATAGAAAAACATCTTACCATGGCTAAAATACTTACTGTGATAAGGACTGCTTTTAGGCATTTGACAAACAATTTCCATGGTAACTACTCTGGTTAGATGTAATTTCTTATCAGCTGGAATTTAAGTTAAAATTACACATGTTTACTAGTTTTATACCTGTTTACCATGTTCATGTGCACTCATGTTAAATTTCTACTTCCCATGTAGATTTCTTTTTATAGATAAAGAGTGGTCAAGTCACACTTTCAACCCTTTATTTTGATAAGGTCATTAGATTGCCCTCACTGAATCTTAATTTGTAAGGCACTTTCAAGAACAATATAAACATTCTCCCGGCCCTTCCTAAAATTGGATTCTGGGCTTCAGAAGTGGCTTCAATTTTCAGTAGCCACTGGAACAGGCTCCTGTTCCCAAACCCAGAGAAGTCTGCTGTTGTTTGTGTCCATCATTTCCTTATGCACACTGTCTTAGGTTACATTAGCCTTTCTGGTGATAGCGATACACTGGGGTTTCTAATCTTAGTTAAATGCTTAGCATTTTTTGCGATACAGAGAAGAAAGATTGTTGTAGCTGTGGGAGATGGTTTTAATAGTGGTCATGAAGTTTGTCTTTGATGTAAAAGCCATGACAAACCTCACTGAAAAAATTAAAAGCAACTGTGTTTATCATGGAATCATAGGATTTTTTGGGTTGGAAGGGACCTTTAAACGTTGTCTAGCCCAGCTGGCTTGCAATGAGCAGGGATGTCTTCAATCATGTTGCTTGGACCGTGGTCCAGCTTGACCTTGAATGTTTCCAATGATGAGGCTTCTACAACCAAAGTCAGTACAGCTTTATGAAGTAGGACAGGGAGAAAACAGAAGCCTCTCCCTAAATGTGTAAAGAATAAGGAACCAATGTATACCGATTGGGAGGCTTCACTCTGGAGCAACTGTAAGTGCAGAAACTGGGAAAGTGATTAATTGCAACTTTTGCCTACCTGAGAAAGAAATCGAAAAGGCCTAGAAAACCCAAGAGACGGGTATGAGTTTCTCTTAGAAACTGTAAGAAAACAGCCAAGTTATTGCTGCTTCTTACAGTGTTCAGAGAAACTTTGAGGTATTTCTGTAAATGAAAGGACTGTAGTAAAGAGAAACCTGATTTAGATGACTTTTTCTTTCCAAATAAGTTCCCAAGTAATTTTATGTTAGACAACTATATAAGGTACAGGACACCAAAACTGTTTCTAATACTGCATATGGAATTTCTAATAATCTTTGATGCTTGTACTGTAGTGCAGTACAAATATGCATTTCATCATCTTGCATACTTGAAGATGATAAGACAAATGAAATTATTGATCAAGATTCTGGTCAGTGATTGGCCTGGTTCTTTATTAATTAGGCTATGCTACCTTCCAAAGAGCAAATATTACTAGCTGAAATAAGAACAGGACAAAAAAAAATGCTAATTGCAGTTTTTGTCAGATTACTGACACATCCTTGTACCTGCAAAGCACAGTAAAACAGGCATATTAGAGGAATATACTGATGTTGTTTTGGTAAAGTCAGGATTGTTAATCCCTAGATCTAAAAACTCCGTTTAACTGACTGTATAAACGTAAAAATGTTTAAGTGTGGAAAGATGAAAATCTAAACCTGGTTTGCTTGTCACAAAGTGCCTTACTTACTTAGCTCTGAACTTGTCATTATTAATTACTCTTTTAATGAGCATTCATCTTTACTTTTTAAAACATTTTTGTGTTTTCAAATTTTTCTAAGGTAAATTTCTGTAACTATTTTTTAAAATTTTTATTTAGACAAATTCTACCTAGGTTGAATGAAAATAAATATTTATCGTATTACATTCAGTGTGATACATTTCTTAAATTTCCTTTGTTAGCTGCAAAGACAACTGTGTATAAGTATGAACTATCTCACTGTTATTCTTGTGGCTTTTTTCTTAGCATATTTGGTGGCACTTGCTGACTGGACAGTCATGATGAGTCCCATTATAAACTATAGACACTCATTATATTCTTTTTGTGAAATTTAAAACGAAAATATTTGCTAGTTGTTGTTCAGAGAAAAGAGGACTCATTATTTTTGTGTTAACTCCTGGAGTACTGTGGAAAAATTGAGGCTGAGCTCACTAGTTTCAGTTCTCACTTGGCATTAGTTGCCACCTTGCAAAAAGTTACAAAATCAACAAATGAAGGGGCTTGTTTAATCTCATTGTGGAAGAATCTATAGATTATCTTGAACGAGACTGAAATCTAGATTTCCCTATACTTAAAGATTCAATGAACTGCATAAATGTGTGTCCCTTAGTTGTATTCTTTGCTATATAACATTAAGTTCATAAACATAAATCAGTGTTGATAATATAACTACAGTTAATGTTATAAGACATTATTACAAGACAAAAACATGGGAAATAATGGTTGCATTTTCCTGGAATTATGTTTATAAGGCATGAAATAAGGCCTGTTAAATCTGACTATTCTTTTGTCATCAGATATTCTTCCATATTCCCATATTCAATTTCAATGAATATATTAATTAAAATTTGATTGTTTCAAGAAATTAAATAAGGGTACTTTACTACTGGGAATCACACATTAAGAGGCTGGTGTAAACATTAGACTCTGTTATGAAGTTGCCCACTTCAGGGATAAAGTCAGAAAGTGCAATGTCTGACAGGTATGGGGAGCTGAGGGCAAGGGCAAGCAAAATACAAAAGAGAGTGCCCAAGTGAAAGCATGTGTGAAAGGAAACTGCCAGTGACTACTAGATACAGGCATATCTGTAAGAGGAGAAGTATGCAAAAGTTATATTGCTTTCTCTAGAAAACAAGAAAGAGTTAATAGAGTTCAAGGGGTAATGGGCAAATACCATGTAGGCTAAATATTGCGTATGTTATCTAAAGCTTACAACTTCTGAGAATTTTTAATGCATATATGCATAATACTGATCTGCCTAAAACCATTTCATTGTTTTTATAAAATTCTGCAATTCTCGAAAGTTTGGAAAGTTACTGGTGATTTCTGAAAGCTTGAGGTGAGTGATGGTGTTCTATTTTTTCCTGCTATAGTGTCTCCTTGAATGGGTAGTGGTTATTTATCAGTGTATGGAAGATTAAAGCAAAACTAGCAGTCTCACCACAGACACTGCTCTCTTTACAACCCAAGTAAGCATACAATCTGCATGGTGGATGATATTTCTTCAGGTAATGAAAGATGGAGCATTCTTACAAGGTGTTCTTAATCTTGTTTATCAAAGGATCACCAAAAATACATAATATATGTTTTTTGGGTTGTTTTTTTTTTTTAATGTGCTCTTGCCTTCAGTTATGTAGTAATTGCACACTTGTAAACAATGAGGAAAAATTTGTGTTGATAAATGCCAGCTGGAAGGTGCTTTGTTTTGCCTAATAAAGCAATTGAGAATTAATATAGTTTATGACACTAGCTTTGAACATTTTAACTATACTCCCTAAACCTTAACAATTTTTTTTATGTGGACAGCCTATTTGCCACCAAAGTGGAAAAAGTCGCAATATATTGGCAACCACTGAATTGAGTGCAATACTGTGATATGATCTATGTTTCAAGTTTTTGCTCCTTAAAAACAATCTTATGAAATTTATATTACAACATGGCTTATTCTAGGAGCTAGAGCTTGCAGAATATGCATCTAAAATGACACAAATATGATAGATCTCCTCCTCCCACAAAATACCATTGCCCTTTTCGCTGAGGAAGAGGTGGCAGCGATAGCAACACAATTTAGCAACAATTCACACCACAACTATTTAATAAAAAATATAAATTAAAATCTGTCATGTATAAAACATTGGCTACTATCTGTTCCTCTGTTACTTTCAAGTTTTCTTAAAACTTTATTGAAGAAATTTCTCTACATGATTCCTTGTATTTGATGAGTTTTTTTATTGACTCCACTCTCATGGAATACCATGAATTTCAAGGAATCAGTGTCGTTACCTTTATGGAGCTTTGAGAATATAAACCTACTGAGACTTAAATTCAATGAAAAAATTATCAAAATGGCTGAAGGAGAAACATTTTGTTTCATTTTAGAAGGTCACCTATATAGATTTCCTGCAAGCTAAAAGAGACAACCCAATCAGCCAATGAAAAAACGATGGAAGCATTCCCTGCACAGTCATCCCAGAGACTGGACTCTGTTGCCTAGCAATTCTGACAGATGATTTACACTTACCTGGATGTCACACATGCCATAAGGTCCAATAAACAACCTCAGGATGGTACATTTTCTAATGTCAGAAGTGGTATATTTTCCAGGCACACTATAGTGTTGCTTGGAAGGTCTCATATATAATTTTGCAAGGAAAGTTGTTTTCCTCCTGGGCAAGCCCTTTCCTCTTTTATACTTCATCCAGTCTGCCTTAAATAATAACATTTTGCAGTTTTTCCCTGATATCCTCATCTTGCTGGTGTTTGAAAGAAAAGAAAGCTTCTTTTGGTGCACCTCTTAGAATTACATTGACCAGTAGCACCATGTTATGAATTATGAAAATACTGTCAGTCAGAATTGGTTGCATTTACCAATTTAAAACAAATTCCGTTTCAAAGCACTTTGCCTGCCATCCAAGGTAATTGGAAAGCCAGTTTGAAAAATCTTCTAATGTGCTTTTTAAAATTGACCAAGTTTGCAGAGGCAGCTTCTTAAACAAAATATAATTAATTTCTATCTGTCTAAGCTGATCAGTGGAGGCTGACAGTCCTTCTACATTCTTTGTTTTAAAACGTGAATTTTTTTTCAATAGACTACACCTCCCTTTCATCTTCCTCTTTTCCCTGTATAAATTGGCACTTTCTGTCTACTAGGAATCTCATTACCATGCACTGATTCTCCATTGCTTCATAATAAAGGTGCCCAACTGATGTACCAAAAGAACTGTAAATATCTATTTTTATGTACCAAAGATTTTTCCCTTATAAACTTATGGTTACAATGGCTCTAATATGTCAGTACTTATCTGAATTATCCTAACTTATGATATCTATTCAACTCATTTTCGTTCTACATCTGTACTCTTTGGTGCAATATAGTGACTAAGATGTTCCAAGGTCATATAGGTAACATTTGATAAATTTCTAGAGCAGCAGTAAATTAAAAAATATCCTGAAAGAACTGAATTATGTAATCTGAAACTTTAAGTCAAAAAAACCCCCAAACAAACTACAAATAGGAGTCTTGGGAGGTACTAATATCCTCAAATACACCTCCTGTGTCATCTTCAGGAGTTTCCATCTATATATATCTATATGATCAGGCTTCCTGAAAATAAACCCTCAAAATCTATCTGACATTTAAACATGCTTGTTTCTTCATCTGAAATATTAAATATTTTTTTCAGAACCTCAGAGTTATTACAAAGTTTAATCCATTGTTTTTACAAAATAAAAATGAGAAATGCCTACAGGAAAACAATTTCTCCTCTTCTTTTCATCTTAGAACAATAGAGTAACACTAATGTAAGAAATATCTGGGGGGCTGATAACTATCGGGATTTGCTTTTTACTGCTTTGATGGTCATCAGATCATACCAACCAGTTATTAATTTCCAGAAAATGTCTCAGTCCTCTGATTTGATTGCCTAACTAATAACTTGCTTTCAGACCAAGTGATTGCACCAAGCTATAGCAGCATATCAATAGCATGTTTTCACTTAATCTCAGACTTCCCTCTGATTGCATACATATTTTAAAATATTACAAGAATAGTTCCTTCTGTTTGCCTCAGGCTCTTTTTTCTTTCTTTTTTGAAGAGATTCTTATTTTTGCAAGTGAAAATTAGCTGCTGGTGTAGGACTTCCACCGGGACAAATAGATTCCTTTCTTCTCCCTAGTATCCTCTGCTTCATACCATTGTTTATGACTGCTGTTTTATCCGGTAAAGCAGATCTGAAGAAAATAAAATTACCAGAAAAGGCATAGTGTATATAAAGGAGGACTAGGACTTTCTAGAGTCATTGCAGGATTTGAGAGTTTCTTATGAACGTATGTTTTTCTTTCCTTTTTTCATTAAGTTGAAATTGATTCTAAGTATTTTGAGGTGCATCTTTTGATCTCAAAGAAAAGCTAAAAGCAGCATTTCCTGTGGGGCTTTGGAACTGAATAACAGCCATAAAAAACCCCTAAAACCAGCTGTACACTACTGGGCTTGAAACACTTTTGCAGGGTTGGCTTCTTTATCCTCATGGTTTAATAAAGAAGTAGTTTTGTTTTTATGATAGTATACAAGATCCTTCAGGTGAATATCAGGACATCAGAAAAATATCAAGAGGCAACAAAGGCAAAATAGAAAACTGCACCAAACTATGGAGGGTCCGATAGCAGAGAGAGAAAGAGAGAGAGAGAGAGAGAGAGATTAATTTAAAAATATTTACTTTGCCACTAAATTCTGTAATCTTGTTTTAAAGTATTTTGTATTAAATCTCTGAATCAGGAATCGAACTCTGTGTTTCTCTACAGAGGAGAGAAGGTTTTGTTGATACTGATTACTTTTCATAGATTTTCTACTCTCATAGGGGAAACACAGTATGCATGAGAACTTTTACATATCATCCCATAATAGCTCTGTTCACCACTGCTAGCTTGAGCCTTGATAAAGTATGCCTTGTAACATTTGCATACCTGTCACAAAGTGACTAAACATCTTAATGAATGTATTTACAGGATGAAGTGTTAAAATACAACAGATAGTTTGCAACATCCCTTGTTTTACAAGAGTGGTATTTTGCTGACAAAAAATAGTTTAAGATTTCTGGTTTTATCTGAAGTTCTGTGAACTTCAAGATATGTTATTCAGGCTGCCCTACATCCTATTGAATGAAAGTGAAAAGTGGCAGTGATCAAGTTTTAGACAACGAATGTTGCGAGAAAATCAATAGTCTGATTAAAAAAAGAAAGCTCAAGAGGCTTCTAACCCTAAAAAGTTGATTTGTTACTTCACTATATCTCATTGAAAGAGCAAACTATATTAGTCTTTAGATTTACCAGGTGCATTATTCCTTGTGTAGTTTCAAACATATCAGCAGTAATGAGAAAAAACATCTCTAGGTTAGCCCCTGTTTTCTCCTAACATATATCAGTTAGATCTGTAGGGAGAAATACTCTATACTCTATCAGGGAGGTGAGCTATAATATCTGCCAGAACAAGGGACTTCTTTGCACTATTTCTGACCCTGAAGATTAGGCTGAAAAAAAATCTTGGTATCAGATATTTAAAAAATGTACTGTTTGCAGAGAGACAATGAGAGTGAAAAAGATATTATACACAGAGTAGAAAGGAAGACAAGAAGTAAAAGTAAGTATGTGTGAAGGAAAATTATGTTAAATGCTAAACACTAAATTAAAAGACAGTTTAAAATATTTATTTAAAGTACTATAATGAATGACAAAGGAAATAATGGTTTAAAACTTGAAAGAGCAAAAGTAAGATGTCATCTATAACTAGCTAGAGTTTCTAATAAAAAGGGATAAGAGTGGTAGGACATTTAAGGTGATATTAACTGAGAAATTACTGAAAAAACTATTTTGGGAAAGTTTCCAAATGGTGAAGCAGAATATACTAGGTCAAGGACAAAGTAAGCAGAGTTTCACTGCAAAATATAGGCAGCTTCTGTACTAGCAGTGAACTTTTGCTGATGAACCTCTGTGGACTCTTTCAAGCAGGCAGATTTCTGGGACTCAGTCCAACAAAGCACTTATTTTCAACTTAACTTTAAACATGCAAGTCAACATGTTAGACTTAATTCATATAAAACATTGAGTGAATATAGCATTTATCAGGACATAGGCTGATAGCTTTTGGTTTCAATAAGATCCTCCTTTGTCTTCAAGTTCTTAATAAATTTAAACTGCTGCAAATCATTAAACTCTTGACTCCGTTGCCTTGATACACGAGTAAGTGTATATGGGCTGCAGCCCAAAACCTCAGAGTATTTAAACACCTACTTCATTTGAACAGTGTGAGCAGCCCTGATCCCCTTTATAAAGAGAAATACATTACTATTAGAAGAAAATAAAAGACCTTAAAGACCAGCACACTTGCTGAGAGGTGTGTTTTTAGACAGGGAGGAACTAGACAGATGAGGAGTCTGCATTTTGGAAAAGAGATGACAGAAGCGTATCATAGATGTTCATAGAATCAAGAGAAGAATGACAATTCTTATATATATATCTATATCTATCTATCTATATATGCATATATATATATATACACATATATATGTATATAAAATGGAAGAGTTACAAGGCACCAATCGAATTACTGGCAGCATGTTTAAAACAAGTATTAAGAAATGTGTGCACAATACATTTTATTAAACGGTGGTGCTTTTGAATGATAGGATCTACTAAATTTTATTGATCTGGATACAGCCTCTGGTTTGTTGATCCTTATTGCCAGAAATGGAGAAGTGATACCATACTGTACTTGCCTGAGCATATAGTCTTTTCAAAAGCACTGGCTCCTGGCTGCTGTCTGAGAGTGTTCTCAGCTGGATTGGTCCGATTTTATGTTGGATTTTCACACTGCAATCAATAGAACACATGTACGCAAGTAGTTTTGAGAACCAGGGTCCAGCAATATGAAATCAAGAAAGCACAATAAAGCTGAAAGCAGAAAAAAACCTGAATGTATCACTAATAATAAAACTCAACACACATTTTAACAATTAACATCTCATTTATTTATGCAGACATGAATCGAGAGGATGTTTGTAAGTTCATAGTTACTCATTTACGAGTTAACTTGCTCTAAAGAAGTAATAGGGCACACTTGGCTGAAATTCTAAAATACTTTTGGTATCTTATCTTCTGCTCACTGCAAAAAAAATGAGATATTTGTAAGAAATTATCTTTTTTTTTATTTGTTTGTATATTTGGGGTTTTTTAAACAGGGACCAATAGTCTTAAGCCTTGGAGTAGTGATTGAGAAACATTTTAGTGAAAAATAATGAATAATAAGTGAAAAACATGAAATGCAAAAAATATGCAATATACCTTAAAATCCTATGCATGTATTCTTTAAAGCTGAGTGGTTAATAGTAAAAACTGCAAGTACTGTATTTCTTATACATGTTAGCTTAGCTTGGAAACAAACTCACTCAACTTGAGAGGCTTGGCATTATTCTAGATGTTCTGCTTTGAGAGAAAAGTACTCATTTTTCATGAAGGATAATCTCTGTTGATGAAACTAATAGAGTAAACTGTATTACAGTGTATTGAATTGAGCTTTTGAGCAAGTGGTAACCTAACTTAAAGATGGCTCAATGAGAAATAATTTTTAAAATTACATCTGAAATGGAATTTGTTATAGTCTATGGGGTGATTTGACTGAAATGGAGTCGTTAATATGACCCACCACATGACCTAAGCAATGAATTTCTTCATGTACCTTAGTCTCTGAAGAGAAACAATTCAAGGAAGATGTCTTATCTATCTAAAGTTTCCCTAGAAACAGCAATCTCTTTGCATGCAAGCACTAATGTTTGCCATAGAATTGCCTAGGAAGCTCCAGTTGAAGACATTAATAAATCACAGGGCCATTTCAGAAAGACAATTCAGTTTTTGTTTCATTTTAATTAGCTGAAAAGAGAAATGAAATCCTCATGGGAAAATCAGAGTAAAGGGAAAGGGCAAGGCAAAGAGCTGGTAAAGATTAGCTTTTAGTGCAACAGAAAGGTGAAGTAAAATAGGAAGCCTTGTCGGATAGCTAGGGAATATGTTTTCACCATCAATAGTAGTTGCTAAAGTGAAAATTAAGCATTACTGTCTTTAAGATATGGAAGGTTCTGCAGTGTCTGCAAGGACACGTCATTGAAGAAACAGGCTAAAATCTCCTGAATAACTTCTGTGACATCAGGGAATTGTTTCTATGAGATTCAAGGAAAGCCAGAAGTCATCATCTACTACTTAGCAGTGTAAAACTGCATTAGCAATGTATAAGTTTTGGACTGTACTTCTGCCATTGGTAGAGTATATTTAGAAGGTTCCAAAATGAAATGTCAAGTGGAGAGAACATAAATGTTATAGTTAAGTGACAGCTCTAACTCCTTTCCATTCAAATTTTCAGTTAATTCACAACCCAATAGCATGAGCACTCAGCTTTTTTTTCAGACTTGTTAGTGATTTGGTTTCATGCCACTACCTTCATAAAGTCTATACTGTACCAGTCCTCTAGTAAAGTACAGTAGGGTGCTGTGCTTTTCAGAAATTTCAGTTCATCTGCTGAGACTTGAAATGACAGGTTAGTAAAAAATCCCCACAGGAATTTCATCAAGATTCCCTGTAGACAAATTCCAGCTGGACATTTGCATTCAGGTGACATAAGACTGCAATAAAGTTCAGTCAGACATGCAACTTATTTTCAGTTTGGAGCTATAAGTGACCCACTTTTTGAATAATACTTAATTTCAGAGATAACTGCAATGCCTGGTATAGTACAGAGATAACCGGGGTTGGGGCTGTTTAGCCTAGAGAAGAGAAGGTTCTGGGGAGACCTTATAGCAGCCTTTCAGTACTTAAAGTGGCTGCAACAGAGCTGGAGAGGGACTTTTTTCAAAGGCATGTAGTGATAAAACAAGGAGAAGTGGCCTTAAACTTAAAAAGGGTGGGTTTACATCAGATTTTAGGAAAAAATTATTTATGGTGAGTGTGGTGAGGCACTGGAACAAGTTGCCCAGAGAAGTGGTGAATGCCCCATTCCGGGAAGTGTTCACAGCCACGCAGGATGAGGCTTTGAGTAACCTGTTCTAGTGGAAGGTGGCCCTGCTCATGGCAGGGGAGTTGGAACTACATGGTCTTTGTGGCTCCTTCCAACACAAACCATTCTATGATTCTATAATGATCATGGTAGAAAGATTTTGCAATCAGTCTGTAAAGATAGTCAAGTATTTTGAGGTTTGAGGAGATGTATGTGTAGAAACATCATTTTACTACCCTGAAGTGTTAAATGAAATTCAATTACATGTCATTCAAATTCATTTATTTGAGATCCTCTCATATCATTGAGATGGAGATAACAAATGGATTAACTATATTTTTGCTAACTTTTTCTGACATCTTATTTAAATATCAAGTTTGCAGCAACTAAAAGTTATAAGAATCCTATAAAAGGCTTCACACAGAATATAAAGTCCTTAAAAAGCATGCTTGGCCACAAGACTCAAACCTGAAATGCAAATGTGTAGCAAATCATTCATTAGTATGAATGTGTTCAAAGCAATGTAACTTCAGTTTGGAGAACTGTGTCAGATTCAGTCCAGTAGAGGAACATTGTGGAAGAAAGACTACCTAGAGACAAGATAGAGCAGGAATTCTGCATAACCCTTATTGATCCTAAAGCTGACTAATGTAAGCCAAGAAGTGGGAAAAGCTAAGCCTGGACCTCTCTCTTCACGAGGTCTTGCCCCACTGAAATCCAAATCATCCCACCCACTACACCAGCCCTGGCAGGAGTAACAGCTCTATCACATTCTGCTGGCTTCAAGAAAAGCATGCTTTCATATGTCTATTTTATCTCAATTATAATTTGCATTTCCCTTTGTCAAAGTGAGAGGATTAAGTCCCACATGTGCTAATTTTAATATCTTTGTTCTTTTCTTCTTTGTGTAAGCAATGAAGAGCTCCTCTGGGCATTAGAGTTGAAAATCAATTCCTCTGAAATAATTTTAATTTCTCTGCATTTATCATGAAATAAATGAAGCAGAATTTGTCTCATTTGTCTCATATACACAGCGATCAGAAAATCATGAAAGTGCATTTATGAGATTTTTCCAAATTGAATCCCAGTACAAACAAGTCATATCTAGGCATAACTGACCTGCATATTTTCCAAACTTGACCATGGAGATATAAGGTAATTCTATTGGCTAATATCTAAACAATGTGTAGTAATACCCAAATGTATTTCTCTAGTCTTTCTTCCTAATGTCACAATTTTTTCAGTTATGTTAATTTTTAAAACATCAGTAATTGCAAGCCATTTATCTTCTATTATGCCTTTCAGTACAGTGGACAGTCATTTCAGTTCCTAAAGAGATCCTGATTCCACAGGGAAATACCAGAAATAATTAAGAAGACTTCTACATATCAGTGATAGAGAAGAAATCTATCTTCTGAAAGGTGAAACTCAATGAAAAACCAGGTGACAGCTTACTTAATATTTACAGTTGAGTATGACATCAGCCAGAAGGGTAGCACTGATTGATTTTAATGGCAAGCAGCTGAGCATGCTTATTGATTTAAGAGATCGGTTACTTCACAAATGGCAAAGACCATTAATACACTAAAATCATAACAGTGACGATACGAAGAATAAAAAGTGACCTTGCATTTAAATCCTCTCCTTCCACGTAAAATGCAGGGCTCTCTGGATGGGAATGTACTCCCAGGTGAAACTTTTTAAGCGTCATTATTATTTCTTTTTATTTATTACAAGGCAAAATCTCAAGATTCATCAAAAATATAGGAGGCTTCATTAATATCTCATAAATTAATTTTTTTAAACAAGAGTTTAAGAGTTAGGTAAGGAAGAAAAAAATAAAATTTTAGGGTTTTTTATAGGCTTTTACATTTTAGGTTTAATGAAATAATTATAAAATGGAAATCATAATGAAATGAATTTTCACCTAGAGTTACTGAAGTCTTTCTAATATGGTCCCAGAAATTCTTCCCTTTGCTTTTTGACTAAGCAGACTAAAAAAGGAAAAAAGCAGATAAAAGGAATGCAGGCAGGAAAAATGCAGCAAAGAAAGGTAAGTAAATGAATATTACTAGAAACAGAGATGAAGAATGAGCAATGTCCTTTTTTGATTCCTTCAAAAATTCCTTCACCTTCCTTCTTATCAGTGCTGTTTAGATCGCTTTCTTGTTAACTCAAAGTATAGTGAAGATCTTCTGGAATTTTTATTTCTTTAGGAGATGCCCATGATTTTTTGGTCATTGATTTAATTTCATCATATTTCTCACATTCAAAAGGCTACATGTAAAAAACCGAAATTTTTTTTTTCTGCATCTTTTCAGGTATTCCATGTACAATATTTTTGAGTTGTCAATAATTTCTGTGTTTGTGTAGGGCTAACCAAAATTCTGTCCCTTACCAGTACCAGCAGACCACAACAGAGAATTAAATCTATGCATCTGTAGAGTCAGAATAAGCGTATGCAGTTTCCTTCACTAAGTCATATGTAAGACTATTTGAGAATACATGAATGTGACAGCTTTTCACTTAGGAGAACTCAGTCAATCCTGAATTTTTAAACTAACTCTTGTATCATCAAATGAATAATATATTTCATGTACTGCATGAAGCAAAAAATGACCATCAGTTTGAGAACCAGTGTTCTTTGACAGAATCTCTGGCCAGAAAACCAATATATTTTTCTATCAGCTGAAGAAGACAAATTCACCTTGTGCAGTTAAACAAGTTTTTATTATCTATAGAATTTTCTGTAAATGAAAATAGAAGTGTCTCCAAGTTTTATCAGCTGTACTAAAGTTTATAGAATAAAACATCATGACTTAAGAACCTAGATAACTCTGGTTTCAGAGTTAGAAATGTTACTAACAATGATCTCTCCAGGAAAACATCACATAATTTAGGGAGGGACTAAATTCCAGCTTTATATTTAGATAGGAAGTATTCTCAATCTGCCATTAGCTCCTATAGAGTGAAGCAGAAGTTGTTCCACCATCAGATTCAGGAGCCCCACAGACTAACACTAAGATGTTGTTTTATACAGTTGGCATTCTCAAGCAACACTGAACCTGTTTTGTAAGGGTGTGAACAGAATCTTTGCTTGCACATGGTAAATTGCTTGTTGAAGGCTGAGAGCAGATGAATGTGATGTATTTTGTCTGTAGGAGTCAGCACTGTCAGCATGCCCAGCAGGCAGCAGTGGTGTGACCACCTAAGGAAAGCTTTATGTAATCTATCAGATAAGAAGCAGATATGGGATAACAGCAGTCAAAGTTGCAATTTAAGGTACAGAGAACTATATCTTCTCTTGTAATTATAGTCATAATAAACATAGAACCACTGGATCCAGTGGAGCTATGCCAGTTTGAAGTATCAAAGTACATGATCCACGATTACTGTATCATATCAGCACATTGATATGTATATTAAGGTATCTATGCACACACTTAAATTTTATGTATTAGGCCACTCAAGAGACAGGTGGTTAATTCAGAGGTTTCAGAATCCTTAACCCATTAGGCCATAATATTAAATTGAATAGCAACTTTTGTCAATAATTAGAAAAATACACATAGTTGTCAGCATGTATGTATGTTTGTGTGCTTCCTCCAGCACCGAGTTTAATGAAGCCAAAGCGCTTGAATCAGCACACAGCATCCTGCAGTTAGGAGAGGTCAGAGCTCCTCCTGAATTTTACAAGAAGGCAGCATGTGTGCTGTTACCTCTTGTCCTCTATGGCAAGTTCAAGTTCTAGCGGGATCTGAAAACCCTGAACCAATATTGCTCACAGAGGTATTTTGGTAACTGCAGGAAGTTCTGGCTGTTGCCCTCTATGACACATCTTTGAAGAAGCCATGTGTTGCTCACGGACAGTTAATGTTCAGGTGTCAGGAAATACCCATTCTGGGAGCAGCCTCTAAATGTAGAGTCACCTTTTCCAGAAAAAGTTAGATATTCAGAAAAAGTTTTTTGTAAGGCCTAAAGTATAACATCAGACAGGCATGGACTCCAGGGAACTAAAAAATAAGCAAGATGGTAACAAAGAAGACAGTAGCTTAACCTACATTAAAGAGAAAACTTGAAAATCATGGGTGCTTTATAGTCTTCCCAGTGGCCATGAATATGTTAGAAAATACAGCTGGAAAAATAATTTTCTCTTTCACTCAAAGGGTTTTTATGGCAAGAGGAATAAGATAGAAATACCTTTAATCACAACAAAGAAAGAAAAACAGTGACCTTAGTAAGAAACAAAGGGCCAGATTCTGGTCTGGTATAAATCAGATGTTGGATGCCTTCCCTGGGGCATCCTGTGTCATATGGGAGAGCTTGAACAGTACCCAGCTCTCTCTCTCTTATTCACACTGTGGTTGCATGTAACCCCAACTGTAGGTCTGTGGAGCATTTTATTGGAGATTTCAAGCCTTTGAATACTGTAAAAATGCTATGTAGAAGCAAATCTGGTTTCATAAGATTTTGTGTGATAAAAATAGACTGTATTCTATAATGTAGCTGACCAAAACAATACCTGTTTTCTACCTACAACCAATGTGACTACCAGTCCCTGCCAACACAGCATTATGCACAGTAAAAGCCAAAAAAAATCTACGGGGATAGAAGGAGTAGAAGTCTTATGCCAGAAACCTGCTTTTTTTGATTTATTTGGTTTGACCTTCACAAAAATAGCAAGAAAGAAAACTATTTTTTTGCATCAAGTCATTGTGGACTGATTGCTGTAGTCTGAAAGAAACAATAATTGATTTCAATAATTAATTCCCTCTGACTAAAGCAATGTTGCTGTTTATGCACTCTTCCTAAGGCCAAGTAAAAAAGAACTTTTAGCCAGGAGTGCATAAACAGTAATGTTACTTTAGGGAGCAGAAGTCCCCTAACATACTGTTGATTTGGGAAAGGCTTTTTTTTACCCCCAGGCTATAAAATTTTTTTTACATTCTCTCATGTTGCCTCAGGATGACCCTGAGATTCTCTCAGATTTATAAAACACAGGAAACAAAGTAGTATGCTATTTTGACAGCAGAGAAAGAGCCACAAAATTTAAAAATGTAGTTTCTAGCAAGTCGAAAACATCGAAATAGACTTCCAAAAATATGGGGAAGTACTGTAAAATTCAATTGAAAGCAGAAATGAAAACATTCAGTGAGAAATTCCTTTCAATTTTTTTTTCATGGGATTAGAGTTTGTTTTTTATATATTGTTATCTAAGCAGATTAGGTACGGAACAAAAGCAACTTCCCATTATAAATGTTATAACTTTTTTCCTCAGTTTTCGTGGTAGTCACGCTGATATTCATGATGCATGGCTTACCAGGAGTCTACCAAGCACAATGCTTACAAGGATTACTTTTTTAAAATACTATCTTTAGTATTTAAGTATTTAAATTTAGTATTTAATTCTATCTTTATTATTTATCTTTAGTATTTATTATGTTATTTAGTATAACATAAACTTTGCCGAATTCATATGAAGGGCTAGCTGATTTCACACCAAAATGATTTTGCTCAGCTTTCTGGTATCTTGACAATATCATCATCTGGGTTTTTTTTACTTGTCTGGAATTTATTGCCTAATTCTGCTGTAATAGCAAAGTTTTATTATTGGTGTTATTCCTATAAAAATGACATAACATAATATAAAGCAGTACCTTATTATTCACATAGATTCCGCATTAACTCCATGCAGGTAAAAAACTTGACCTGGTGTGACTCCACTGGTCCCTTGGTGATCAGATTCCTGCTATATAGATCAGAATTAAAGCAAAACTAGACCAGATGTTTTTACTATTAGATAGATTAGCCAAAAACTAAAATTAGGAAAACATACTGGATCTGATTTACTATCAGTAGATGATCTGTTGCTGCAGAGGGAGCAACGGATAGTAGAGCAGAGGCAAATGGCAATTTATTAATGCAGACATGGGAGTCCCATACCCTCACCCCTGACTGCTCTAAAAATGCTGAACAGAAGGCCCCAGTCTGGTGATGAAAGCTGGTTTTTGACAGTAAAGACTCAGTAAAAACAACACAAAATCATTTTTAAACTGGTGCACGAGAAAGTTCTGGTGGAAATACTTATCACTACAAAAATTGTTTGTCTACAGATATATAAACACATATAATTTCAAACTTTGCCTTGAGTGGTTCCTTGAAAAGATTAATTTACCTGAAACATTGTGATGAGCCACCAGATAGCAACATTCATGAGATTCTGTTCTTGAGTAATGAGACTCTCAATCCTTTCCACTATGCAAACTGGCTCTGTTAAAAACTTTGGATTAAAAAAAGACTTTTCCTAGGGTATTCCCATTTGGCACAACTAACTTACAGCAAGAAAAGTTCATGCTCTGAGGTGGACTATTGTAAAATTTCAGGAATATAAGAGATTTTGTCACAACCTGCATATTAAAAAATCCTTACATTCACATAGCAACTGCATCAAGCGATTCTCAAGATGTTTTCATAAGCCTTGATCAAGCTCCCCAGAATTCTGTGAGAAGGCCAAAGATGATCATTAGAGCTTTTCAAAGCTTTTCAGTCAAATATTTTATTCATCAAAAATGTAAATTTAGGCAAACTGACAGTTTGTGGATTCAATTCCTCATGCTGGAAACTGTACGTCTATGGGAAATTGTGTATTGTGAGACTGTTTTCAAAAATTTGGGATTTAAAGAAAAATATACAAAATTAAATGAAGGTGTTGTTGGTTTTGAAAAGAATTAATCTGGAGAATTCTTATTCATCACGAAAATGACAAAGAAGTTAATGGTTGTAAAAGCTTATTTTTTTTTTTCACTTCAATGACTGAAGTAAAAAGAAAACCAACCATGTGCTCTATTAATATCTCTGTTTTGTGCATGACTGAAGTGAAGCCTTACATATGATTTTATGACATGACCAGTCAGAAGCAAAGTGAAGGGTGAAATTAAGTTTTCTTTTAGTAATCTGCTGATTGGTTTCCTGGTTGGTTTCCTATTGACTCAGAAAGCACTTTATCCTTCACAGTAGCAAGTATTGGATCCTGAATATTTAGCTTTTTTTTTCTCCTTTAGGGCACAGCAATATCAAAGTCATTTTCTGTCAGTGTTAGGTGACTGCAGAATCATGTTTTTGATTATAGCAGTGGCATGAGCTGTCCACATACCATCTCAGGCACATCACTGCTTTATTAATCATTTCTCAGTATGGAGGTAGTGCAGAGCCATTTAACCAGAGAGTCTTATTTCAGGAATCTGGGTTAAAGAGCTGATCACAATGAGAGCTGCCAGGTAGCAGCAATGATTATAGCAAGTACCGCAAGGTAACTTCAAAACATACACTTAAGGACTCTGCAGCTCTTGTTTAAAATCTGTCCTAGAGCAGATGGGGAATACTCTCTCAGGAGTTCACTTCTGAATGTATGATAGGCATTCCCAAGTGCTACTTCTTCTGGTACTCTGCCTTAGAGCAAAAAAATCCCTGAAGTAGATGGAGGCTTTTGCTCTCCAGTTATGTCTCCACTTCGTGGTCATCTGCCCACACACATCTGCATATTGAAGCAGTTCAGCATATCTGGGCATTGCTGTGCTCTGCCCTGTGCACTTGCATACAGCCTTGCTGGCCTTGCTGGAATGAGGGATGTCCAAAGAGGTGCAGCAGTCACCATGTCAGCCCTGGAGAGCCGTCAGTTTCAAGCCACTTCTGCGAACAAGTTTTTATTTCTTTTATGTGATATAAAGTATGTTCTGTTGCTGCTTTCTTTCACACATGCCTCCACTGGAAAGTGGAGAACTAGCTTTTGAGGGAATTATGGTAAGAAAGGAGCTGGTGAATCCATTTTCTGTTTGCCTCCATCAGTATTCCTCACATATTCTCTGTCCCATCACACCTGCAAATGAGCAGTGATAACACTGCCACTGCCAGCTTGCTGACTCTCACCTAATCTATCCCTTTGTCTCTTCATCCACAATTCATCACTCCTCACCTTGTTCTATTTAGTATATTTTCTATTTCAGGTTCACTGAAAAATTTGAAGTGTGTTATATCTCTATAAGACCATGTCCAAATTTTACCCCTATTTAATGTAACATAAATATACACATTTATGACTGTTCATAAATGCAATATGCATTCTTGTTGCAACACAATATGCAGTAAGAACATTCTACATCTGGTGAAATCTAAGGAATTCAAAGAGTCATAATATTAGATGTTAGCAATACATTAGCATAAATATTAGAAAGTTTTTTTGCCATTTGCGAAGCTACAGAGATAAGTGTTTCAAAAACACAGATTAGTACACTGGAGGCTTGAGGAGTCAGAGAAGCTAATCAAGGAGATGTTTGTTCATTGAAAAAGAACAGTGAGTGGTGCTTTTTCTTCCTGTGCAAACTAAGTGTTCTGTAGCCTTGCTTTGCACACCTTTGGAAGTTTAAACAAGGATTAGACAGAGTACTAGAAAGGGGCTTTTTGCCATTATTTCTGGCTGCTGGTATTTTAAGTAAAGATTCTGACTGATATCTCCCAACTAAGAGACTCAAATTAAAGAGATTTGCTGACTGTTAGTTCCATTTCCACATCAGAGGGAGAAGCAGTGTGACATGCTCCGCATCACAGCAGCGCAGTTTTGGCCAGGTTCCAATTGAACAGGGGCTGACTTAGATCTCAGTGGGTGGTGGCCATTACACATTTTGGGGAGGTTATTTAAAATTGGCATGTGGACTAGTTCTATCAGAGAGGAGAAAGTACAGGTAGTTAAGTCACCCTGTGACATCTGCCCTCCTGCTGTGGGTTAACACAGAGAAATGAAGCTATGTCTGAAGCACAGAGACATTCACAAGAGGGAAATAAACCAAAACAAATTGGAGATAATTTGATGTTTTAAAATCAGAACTATTGCATCAAGAATTCCTATGTAATAGGATTTGTAAAGGGCTTCTGCTGTGACTAAGCATTTGACAAAACAATAAGATTCATGCAGATTATGCCAGGAAGATTATTGCTACCCTTTAAAATGACTGAGGATATCAAGTAAGTCTTTTGACAGGCAGTCCTGAAAATTATGATCATTTCTAGTTAAAAGGAATTCTGGAAGTCAAATTTGCCCTAGTTTTCTAGTTCATTAGAAAAAATAGTTTGACAAAGCAAGTAGCAGGTGGAATATTTTTTAAATATAGAAGTTCCTCAGTGTATAATGCCTAGAATCATGGTCCAGTGCAGACCCTCTGCTATTTACAACAGGTTACAGGGCCAGAAATAATACTGCTGCTTCACTCGTGGTAGTCAAAATGAAATGTTTCTTAATCCAGTTGCCACAGAACATTTCAAAGGACGCACAACACAGAGTGATGTTGACATAATGAAGTCACAGAGACACGAAATAAGCTTTTTCCAATGTGTTGTAATGTTCACTAACGTACTCCACATTGTTTTGAACTTACTGCGAACTCACTATGAACAGTGGCTACACATTAAGAAAAGCAGTATTGTAAGACGTATTACTGATGATAGCTGATATTAAACATTTAGACGGAAATATTCAGTTATAGTTTTACATAGACCAACTAACAACAGAAACACCATTTTCTTATCAGTACATTATTACTTATAAATTGTACATAAATTTGTCAAAAAGATCTGTGCTAAAATGTAACCAAATATGCTCTTTTATCTTAAAGAAATCCAAACTCCAGAACCGTAGGTGACAACTGCAACTTTTACTGGTAGCAAGTATTACCTCAAAGCAGTTGGAGATGAGGAAAGAAGCTGTGGGACAAAACTTAATTATAGATTATTGGTAGAGATTCCAGTGAAAGAATGAAAAACATATAGGATATTACAAAAAAAAATCAACAAAAAATTCAATAAGATATAGGTCCTTCAAAAGAAGAACCTATTGGAAAGGCACATTTTTTATTGGAAAAGGCATATCTTTTCTATGAAGATAGCAGGTACCAGGCGAGGTTATTGATAGCACTACTAATAAAATATAAATGTAACGAAATAGGAATTTGGCTAGCTAGCAAACGGACTAACAGATACCATAGCATTACTCTAATGACTGATAGCTAATTTGAAAATAAAGATACTGTAAAGAGCTGAATGCAAGTGGAAGTACATTAATATAAATATAGACATGCATTTTTCTGCTGAAAATCTAAGCAAATGGTGTAAAAATTTAATGACTATCAATAAATACTTAAGCATAAACACATGGCCAGTTATGACAGAGCCCGGATTTAACTGCAGTCAACAGCACAATACAAACTTGTGGTGTGCAGAGTCATCAGCTATCCCTAAACAGGATGGATTACTGCTTAAGTAGGCAGGAGGAGTTAACACCTCTTGGCCAGATGGTCCTCTCTGTGGAAATACAATACAAATTATGGAAGAGAAGACCCTAAAACCTGAATTGGGGAGTACCATCCCTAAACCACAACCATATTAAAATACTTTGAAACCTATGATAAAAGAATTACTCAGTTTGCAGCTCAAGTGCATAAAGTGTACAATTAACACTGCTGCGCCTTGAGCTATTTGTGAAATCATTGGTACAAATTTTTTTATCTGTTTATATGTAAAGATAAATTTAGTTCCTGTTCAGCTGATTTTCTTTTATCTGAGAGCAGGGCAAACAAATTTTCTCTAGGTCTGTAAGTAGTTTTCTTTATGGGAGACTTTTTACAGTGATTGAATTTCCTGCGTAGAGAGTCCATTATTTCACTGTCAGTGATTCCCAGTTTTCTAGAAGTGGATAATTCTGCTGTTTGCCTGTATTGAAACTACACGGATGTGACCTTATTAATGTCCAGTCATACCTGAAAATAATCATACTGAAAACCCCTTCGAGTTCAAAACATTTCAGTTTTGCTGTAGTATCAATATCAGGCTTCAGTTTGATGTCATCAAGACCATTTTCACACTGGTGAAACTACTGAAAATAAAGAAATGGTTACTACCTATGTATTCAGCAGTAAACATGTTCCAGTTAAGCCTCTCAGTTGTACTACTGGAGTGGGACTGAACATGCTCATAACCAATAGAGGAGCTTAGTTTCCTGGATATTTAAACAGTGAGGCTCATGTATCATGTCAGATGCAGTGATGGAATGTGGGTAATTGTTCCACATGGGGAAGATGACAAGAAAGAGTTGTCTAGGATGTACTTTATAGTTAGCATAATTCACAGTGTAATCAATTCTGTATTCTGCATCTATGGTAAATACACAGAAGATAGAAATCTTTAGTCTTTCTTTACCTAGTTGTTGCTTGTATTTATTATTTACCAATTTGGAGCTTTTTGGCTATATAATATTCCCACAACAATTATTTATAGTTTTGAAAATTCATTTGGAATTTGAGACAGGTTATTCCATTTTCACTCAATAATAATAATATCTCATTATAAAATGTTTTTCCAGCTGATGTTACCAGATGTTTTGCTGTGTTATTTTGAATTGGCAAAGAATTACAAATGAAATTTTTTCTTCTTTAACATATAAGAAATAAAAGAGCAGGAAGACAAATACCATAGCTCAGAACACCTCCCATTTCTTGCTTCTTTCCCTAGCTTTACATGTTGAGCATGATGCCATATGGTCTGGAATATCCCTTTGATAAGCTGGGGTCAGCTGGCCCGGCTGTGTCTCATCCCAGTTTCTTGTGCAGTCCCAGCCTCCTGGCTGGTGGAGTGAGAAGCAGAAAAGGCTTTGGCTCTGTGCAAGCCCTGCTCAGCAGTAACAAAAACATTCCCATATTAGCTGCACCATTTCCAACACAAATGGAAAACATAGCCCATGCTAGTTACTGTGAAGAAAATTAACTCTACTGCAGCCAAACGCAGCACAATGGGAAATTACGAGTAGTTAAATATGTTATTCTTCCAAAGTTTCCTCAGTGGTTCATTGGAATATGATTAATTTTATAACTTTTACTTTTTGTCAAATTAAATGGTATCTTAGTAAAACACTTAGTTATGATTTTGGCTTTTCTTCTGCATAGATTAATTTATTTTTTTTAATTTCATGCACAACACTTGACATCTGATTGAGTTCTTTTCATGTTTCCTTCATTAAACACTGCATGAGGATTTTACATTAAACCTGTTAGTTGTCTCCTGCAATTAGTATTGGCTGTTTGTTCAATAGAATACATTGGTGGTTATCAATGATTCCTAATGCTATCTTAATACTGATATGTTGCAGACATTAATGGCAGACATCACTCACAGTTCTGGCTGAGAACCCTTCATTTAGTCCTAATAAAGAAAAAGTTAAATTCTCTCCTGTTTAACAATTGCAAAAACAAACTTCAATTATCAACCAGTATGTCAAATCTTTTGGTAGTAATGAATTAAATAATTCACTGATTAAAATTCAAGGGATAGGTTAAGATTTGGGTTTCCATTGTAGGTAAATGTATTTTTAAGGAACAGTGAAACAAAAGAAAGTTGACATTGCAAGAGTGCAAAGATTCAGCCTCCATAAAAAAACAGCAAAGAGGAGAGTTCCCTATAGGCAAGCTTGTTCTTGGTATAAAAGAAGGTTCAGAATAATGAAAACTTTTCTTAGTGTTTATTTATATTATGTTCACAAAAAGAAAACTTTCTGTGCATTTTTGACAAGTAAATTGGGCTATAGCCAAATATGTATCTCACTAGTCCTCGTCAGTGTATCTTTCTGATGGAAGCAAAAAAAAAAAAAAAAGAAAAATGGAAAACCCTTGACTATTAGCTAATTAACGGAGCTTGAAGAAGCTACCAAAATGTGGTGCTGTATGTTGTCTGTTAGAAAAAAAAATGTAAGAGCTCTGCAATATTGTCTGCTGGGAAACATCCCAAAGAAGAGTGAAAGAAACAAAATTGCAATTGATTATAAGAGAGGTAATCAAGTGTAGTACTAAATTCTTAGAATACCAGACTTCTTGAGAAGAATCTGTTCCTTGAATAAACTCTGAAAAGCTGGTACACCAATAAAGACATCAGGTATGTGAAAACAAAGTTTCAAAAACACTGAAACAAAATGGGTTAGAGAGACTCCAAAAACTTCCAGATTCAACAGTTTCTGAGAAATACATCTATATGGTATTTTGACTAATTATGGTGCTAGATAAAAACACCTGAATTTTGAAATATTTAGACCAAAGACACTTTCTATCACTCTGTGCCAAAATATGATTGACTGGTCTTTATTGTATATGAAGGATAGATTTTACAGTTTTTATGTAGCTAACACTTCATAAGGATTTCTACTGAAACTGACGTCTGAGCCCTAAGTGTGCTTGATGTGGAATGCATAAAGTATTCATGGATCATTAAACCCAACCAAACATATCAGTTATACTTTTGGATGCCAAAAGTGTGTTTTAAATATCTGAAAAATACCTGAACAGTTTAAAAATTGGGAATTTGTCTGCTTTTTCCAGTGGGTCTAATAAAAGACAATATGACCTACATTGCTAGTATCTTAATAGTCTTGTGTCTACAATAATGCCAGTAGGACTAGCTAAACATATATACTGTCATCATACCTCTCCTGTGAGGATGAAATGGCCAAATATTTATACATATGACATTTTCTTTACATATTTGTGCTTTGCCCATTTTGAACATTAAAATATAAACATTCTGGTAAAAAAATCTGTTCTCCCCATCATGCCACACAGTCAAAGCCTAAATCACTTTTGCTTTGTTTGATATGGTGTGTATATGTATGTATAAAATACATTAAAGGTCTTTGTTTTACTGTATCGTGAAATTAAAAACCATGCAGTCTCTGTAATTACATTGTCCTTTGCCGTCTCTTTAAAAAAGAAAAAGACTGTGTTCAAATTTTCCCCCTGTTTTATTTGCACCCTATTAACAACTGTTACTAGAGCTTTAATTATGCCCCTGTGATTGCAGAGATGCGGCTGACTTGTGTCATTTTCCTCCCAGGGGATGCTTTATAATTACCAGCATCCATCGTGGCTGCCTGTAAGCTGATGCTTTTTTATTACCAGTTCAATAATCACTGCATCCTTGTGAACATCTGCTCTACAAGCCATGCATCGGAGGTCCCAGTGCCTGTCACTCGATGCTCCCTTGCTGTGGCGACCCCTTTGCCCTCACCTTCAGTTTATATCTAATTTGCTTAGCAGAAGCTTCATCCAGATTGCCTCACAGGAACACAATTAATGCTCCAGATTTGCAAACAAAGAAATTTTCCCCCTTTTTTTCTTTTTTTGTCTTATTATCTTGATGTCATATCCTATAATTTGTATTCACAGCAGGGTGAATCAATATAAATCCCAGAAAAAATATAGTATTTGGTTGGTTATCTAGCTTTATAATGAAAAGTAGATAAGTGATGAGGATTTTTTCTCCATGAACATCCATATAGCATTCTCAAATAAAAGATAAATATCAAGGCTTTCTGCATATATTTTCCTACAACAAATGTTGCAGAAAACAAGGAAATGTTTTCTGTATAATAATTTAAATGTTTTCTAATTAAGAATTCTTCCACAGAATGATTTAAAAGGCAGGTAATCACTACTTCTGTAAGTATATAACTGTTTATGTACGTTTAGATTTTTCTATGGAAGTACATATATTATGAGTGAATGTCCTTTGCTTAAAGAGGGTTATTGTTAGTTGCAGATATGGGTCATGTGGAGATCTTGAAAGTAGCTGGGAACACCATCAAGTTGTCTACTTGGCTTTGTAACTCATGTGATCAAGCCTTCAAGCCATGTAGATTTCTGCCAATATGTATTTTTATATTGGCTTATCTTATCAGGCCTTCCATAGTCAGGCAAGGTACAACAGACCTTCAAATGAATTGTAGGGAATAATGTATTGTACAAAATCAGTAATGTTAGTGTTTCTACATGATGCTGTAACTTATATGTCTCTGATTAAAGATTTTCATCTAGCCTAGCAAAATTCTTAGAGCAGTGAACACTGATACTATCTCTTAGAAAGAAGGATGCCAGAAAATTAGTAAGCACTGCACATCCATTTTGAAAGGCAGTAAAGTACTAATTGGAAACACATACTTCTACTTAGTGGCTATTTCTCTATAGTTTCTGGTAATTTCAGCCTTGTTTCTTGTTAAAGAGATCTATTTCATATAATAGCATGATCAGTGGTTGTGAAACATTATTCGGTATGTTTCTATAGAAATGCTCTAGATATGAATTTATTCAAAGGTTTGAATACAGCCTTCAAAGGGCTTATTACAATTCCCATGAGCCAGTTCAAATGAATATAGCTGTAACTACTGTGCCTAGGATGGGCCTGGCCACAACTAGAAGAGAAAGCTTGTGAGACTGTGATCATATGGGCATAATCCTGCACGGCAGTTTAGACGGATTTGAAACTGAGAGCAAGCCAGGGAGGCATTTGTGAGTACTTGCAGGAAAACACAACCTCATAATATCCATCCCAATGGTGTGATACACATCCTGTCTACCTGTGTGTCAAATTTTTCTGCCAATTAATTTGTTTAAATTCTGCCTAGACTGGATCTGGATGAGGGAGGGAGATTTGCATTACTTCTCTGAATGTCTCCTATTTAAAATATTTTAAAAATGGAATAAAAATTTTTTGTAGTGTGGGGTATGCTACCTTTGACTCTCCATACCTCATGGCCAGTATGGTGTACTTCATTAAAAATTAATGGTCAGAATAGTGTAATGTACTCTAGTAGCCAGAGGTCAGAGGGCTCTCAAGTATAAAACAGAGATCATCCTAGCCTCCATCTTCATCCACTCCAAAGAGCATAAGGGAAGCAGAGTCCTGCACTGTGCCCCACACTTTCAGACTTTTTTCTCTGTTTTATCTCTAGCAGGAAATCTAGAAAGGCATAGTGTATTTACATCAAACATGCAAAAATATATTTTAAGAAAGCCCAAATTACCAACAAAACCCCCAAAAAAGACAAAATCTACTATATTGAAAACATGATTTAAGCTCAGCCATGGCACCCCAGAGATGGCTCTTGCTCGTTTTGTGCCTGACTGGAGCAACCTGACTGAAATCTGAAATCAAGCAAGGACCCTGCCTTGCAGGGAGATCTGGAAAGCCCACCAAGGTGTCATTAGACCACAGAGCTATCACAGCATCACTCATGGCCCTCCCCTGAGCAGGAAGAGTGGCTCCAGGGCTGTAATTCACTCCTGGTGGGCATAACCCTGCGTCCCTTGCCAAGTCTGAAAATAGAGTCTTGCTAACCAGTCCTGCAGCTGCTCTGGCTGCCAGCTGCCGCTGCTGAGGCGTAAATCTGCCTTTGTTTCTACTAGGTGCTCTGTCTCCCTGTCTCTTCATAATTTTCCAAAGGGAAAGCCTTTTCTGTGACCCAAAAAAGACACTCAACACTCTTAAAGAAACAGTGCCCAGGTCTTTCTTGTGTTGAGAGGCAAGCAGAAGCTCAAAACACCTCTCCCCTAAGTAGGATTGCACTGCTCAGATGAAACTTTATAGCCTTTGGGTTAAACAAAGCAGAGAAAAAATTCTTTCATTAACTTATTTATGGAAAGACCTTGTCTGTGTGACATTTAACACTTTTTATAGACTGTAAAGTATAAAGTTTAGTCAGCTAGTTACTTGACTTAAGTGGAATTTCATCCTGTGTTCCCCAGGATGAAACAGCACCCAGTGTTTCAGTGCTATCTGTAGATGTCACCATCAGTATCTCCCTTTCAGGAAATGGGTTGTTTTTTGAATTTAATGCTCAACTCCATAAGACTTTTCAAATTAGATGATTGCTCTTGCATAATCTTGTTTTTGTGCAGATATGTTACATGAGGAAACAGGATTTCTCTTTCTAAAAGGGATAATTTTAAAAAAGCTGATTTTTTCCTTTGGCTTCATATTGTTAAGGACTTCAACAAACACAGTACTTTATAACCTTTTAATCTATCTTCCATTATGGAGATGTATTTACTATGACTGGAATCCATATACTTGGAAGTCATGTACAGGAGGCCACTTTTCCAGAAGACATAAATCCCATTGAAACCAGCTGGACATAAAGAACTTACTATTTGGCTAAATAAAATGACACCTTTGGAATCCTAAGAATAAACAAATGGTGATAAGTCATCTGTCTCAATTTCACTAACCACAATAATTTCAGAAAATTGTTTTTAAGGATGATTACTAGATTTATTAATTAATCTTTTGCCATCAGAACTAAGAAACTGGAAAATATTCAAGACTAGAATCAAGTTTCACAGTTTGATAAGGAAGTAACAGATTTCAGAGAACCATGAAGTGTGACTGATCTCACAGTAACTGTTGAGTAACTGAATACTAGTCTTTAACAAATAGAATATAAGCTCTTAGGTAATACCTCATTTCTCTTACCAAACACTGGATAACAAAATAGAATTTATTTTGGTAACTTCCAAATATAAGTCTGCTCATTATAGTTAAAATAGTTTTTTGCTCTAGTGGACTAAATATAATAAAATTGACGAAATGTTGAGTTCTAGTTGCTACTTTGATATTTATTTTATGTAGCTTTTCTTAGGCAAGCTACACATATTTCTTTTATTTAATTTTTTGCTACCCATCAAAAAGAAGTATATGGTTCATAAACACTCACAGCACTTGTTTGTGTCAGGTGTTGTGATAATTAGCAAAAATTTGTTTAGTTTTTAATAGAGTCCTCCTAAAATTCTTTAGTGAATCAGGTTCCACTTATTAGATTCTATTGATCTTTAATTTTTATAGAGTACTTTGGAGTAAGATAAACTGAACTGGTCTCTGAGAAATAACATTATGTATATAATTATTAGTAAAAACAGAATTAATAATTTAGAGTTAGATGTTGAAAACACTGGTTTGGTGCACAGATTTAGCATGGTAACCCATTTATAATGTTTGCTCTTGTTTCTTCCAATTTGAATATATGTAAATTATTTGTAAAGCAACTTCTTCAAACTTACAATGCAAGTGGGCCACACATATTTATAAGAGAGTTTATTGACTTGCATGAATAATTACTTTAATAATTTATTAGAGATCTTTGAAGACGTGACTGTTAAGTTTCTTACAGGATATATAGCAGATGGGTGCTCTTTAGAGTATAAAAATTATTTGGAAATAGTAACACTGTGATGCACATACACACACACACACAAATAAATGGAGAGAAAGCAGGCTGGAGTGTAACAAGGATAATGAACACACATATATGATACTAGAAGTTTTAGTCTTACAAAGTAAATTTTTTTAAATGGTAAGTATACTACAGTCAAAGAAGTACAGAGGTTGCCTGAGAAGACATTTTAATTTCATAAAAATAATCACTGGAAATGTTGCTCTAGAGATCACTGAAGACTCAAAAAACCTAACATAAAAATAAATAATTTTTTTCATACCATATTGAATAAAACATAATTAGCTACAAAATAGAAAGTCATATTTAATTTACAAATATGAAATAATTGTTTTAGCACTAACTAGATAGTGAGTGTTGAACGATGTGAGCAGTGATAGCTGTCAGCAAATAAAAAGAGTGAAAGTTGCCAGAGAAAAATCATTACCACGATTTTACTGTAGACACTGTCTGATGGTAGAATGCAAAGAAAATACTATGGGAAAAAAGGTTCAGTAAACAAACTAAACTGCACAGCAGGACTGTTTTTAAAATATTCTGTTCATTTTAGTC